>CM052437.1:236887-352048 GCA_028533085.1 Varecia variegata
TTCAAGCAATTGAAAAGATTGAAAATAAAGCGGTGATTTGATTTTCAGCCTCCGAATGCCTGCTAAAGACGATGCTCTCATTCTAGCATTTGGCTTGTATAATGAACATAGTGAAATTTCTAGTTGTAACATAAAATTCCTCCAAAATTCAAAACACAACTACTGCACCGTTTTTCCAAAATTCCCCCTTGCTATTTTCTTCGAGTTAGTTCCGCAGTGATATCATCGTTATTTAAAGAGGCCCCGGGCGCAGCGTGGTTTCCCATGAATGGAGCGTAGACAGGAGCAGCTGCTGCGTCTAACTCGGCGCGGAGCTCGGCTCGGGGGCTCAGCCGCAGCTTCCGCACCCGGGCCTGTCGCACCGGGGCCTCCGCATCAAGTGATTTTGTTTGAAGTTGTTTTGCTTCCGCCTTCTTAATCAAGTCAATGCTGGGTATTTTGGGTGCTGTGAGCACGGGGCTGGGAACAGATGCAAAATCTTCCCGTCTGCAAAGAGTCTTGCGCATCTTTGTGGGTATCTACGGGACGGGCTCCCGGCACCTTTGAAAGGATCATCTGGCTCTCGGAGGCGCAGGACGCGTCCACCAGCCTCCGGAGAACCTCGGAGCACAGCAGCACCCACGGCCCCGGCACTGTGCCCCGACTCGGGGTTTACAATGAGTCAAATTTTCAGACATGTAATAGTCACTGAGTACAAGCAATTTCTTGAATTAAACATTTTTTTAAGTAAACCCTACCTTTGCTTTCTTGATTTAGGAAAAGTAGTGTTTTGATCAGAATCGAAATGTTCCTAACGCTGGCATGATCTTAACCACTGACCGTGACCCTGGATTGTGGCCCCCCGTGAAGACCTCACTGCAGCCCACGTCCCCGCCCAGGACTCCGTGCTCTGCTCTTGGTGACCACTGGGCTGTCGGCTCGTTTTCTCGTAGAATGGATCTCCCCTTCCACTGTGGGGGAAACGAACCCTTGAAATCGGTAACCCTGACCTCACATGAGATACGTAAACTAACACTGTTCCAAAAACTGGCATTGCCCAAATTGAGACGACAAAATAACTGAAACATTGCTCCAAAGAGATGTGCTCCTGGGAGAAAGATCCCAGATGAGTCACCCCGAGATTGCCTGTTGATCAGCCCAGACCAGGCTGTGTCCCGCTGAGCACAGACAGGGAAGGGGACACATCTCTCCGATTCCAGGTCTGGAACAGTCTCTCATCTACTGTCAGTCTAAGTACAGTCTATTTTTCTTTTTTTTAACAGTTTTGCTATCTGCTATGCATATATAAATAAAATGAAATCTCCTTCTGTTAGTTAACATTTAAAAATACATGGAAATAGCTGGGTAGGTTGTCACTAAATTAGGATTGTGAATTTCGGGTGTTGTGACTGAAGAGGCAGCCCCTGCCCAAGTCTCAGCCCCCCCGGAGGGTCACGGACGCCCCCCAAGGAGCCTGAAGCCGTCCTCCCGCAGGAGGGAGACAGATGCACGTGGTCCCCCGGTCCGGGAGGACTTGCCACATCCTGTGAGCTATAAATACAGAAAATAAGCAGTTTCCGGTATTAGCCCCAGTCACACGCCGAGTGGCAGGCTCTGATTCACAGCTACGGCTCGCCACACGGAGGCGGCCGGAGCAGCAGGGCACACTCCAGCCCCTCAGCCCGCACGGCCACCTCGACCTCAGCCCTGGTCCCTGCGACATGCTGGGACGACTCAGAGCAGCACTGACCTTGCGGAGCTTCTCAGCCCTGTGGGTTCACGGGCGTCCACCAGCCATGTCCACGTGTCCCCTCGGCCCGTTCTGAACCCAACACTCCCTGACTCTGATGCATCTTCGCTTTCATTTTCCATTTCAGGTGCTCTTTCCCCCGAGGCAGCCCCCCTTCCCCTCCCGTTTCCACCCACCTGGCTTCTCTGACCTGTCCTACTGCTTCACCCTGTCTCCTTCCCCTTCCAGCGTCAGCCCGTGGGTTTCAGGAGTCACTCAAGAGGTCCAATGGATCCTCGTGTCTGCATACATGTGGCTCAGAGCAGTAAATGCATCTAAAATTGGAAATTATTCCTCTGTCCTGCCTGGCTGGTGATCTAGGGGCTGCCCTGGACACGGCCACAGCCTAAGTCAGTGATTCCCATCCACGTGAGAAATTATCGTAGATGTAAAATTGGTTTTTATATGTTAAAAACACTTAATAGTATATTTTTATAAAAATACCTATTGAATTCTAGATTGTTTTCTGTTGGGCGGATGCTGTTATCCTCAGGATCATTCTGCTTCGGGAGATGCGGGTGCCGCTGCCTGGTGGGACCCGTGCTGGGGACGCGGCCGGTTCCGCTCCCACAACAGCTCTGGCAGACCCAGTAAACACGTCGTGTGTCCACCGAATCTCAGAGTGGCTCTACCTGGCCCACTTTGTGTTGGAAATAATGGAATTATTTTTGTGCAAAACTAAATTTTTGTGTAAAACTCCAGTTTCTCAATCCTGATGGCCTGTGTGCCGAAGGAAGGTCGTGGCTTCATGTGGAGGAGCCAACCCTGAGAGAGCTTCCTGCCCCCCAGCCGCCCTTCCAGACACGGGGAGGCCTGGGGGGCTGGGACTGCACACCCTGCACCTCCCACACCCGTCCCAGGTGAGGCCTGGGGGGCTGGGACTGCACACCCTGCACCTCCCACACCCGTCCCAGGTGAGGCCTGGGGGGCTGGGACTGCACACCCTGCACCTCCCACACCCGTCCCAGGTGAGGCCTAGGGGGCTGGGACTGCACACCCTGCACCTCTCACACCTGTCCCAGGTGTCCGAGTCCCAGGGAGGGAGGTCAAAGGGCATTTCAGGGTGGAGAGCACGGAGTCTGGATGGGCCTGTTCCTAGCCTGAGGCTACGAGGGTGTTTGAGGGCAGAGTCAGGACAAAGTCACCTCATTAGAAACCACAGTCCTACTCTCTGCAGAGGAATGAAGTCAAAATCCCATCCCTCAAGGTCATGGTCACCTTCACCATAAACCAGTTTTTAGAAAAAAATGACTCAGAGCTGCACTAAGTATTTCTTTAGTGACCTGCGTATGGCCTCAGAGGGCTTTCCCATCTCAGGCCTGTGCGGTGCTGGCGGTGCTGGCGGTGCCGAGAGGTGGTCTGGCGTGAGCGCCTTCCCCTTCAGCCGCGAGGCTGCCGGGGGCAGCAGGGACAGAGCTCAGCCTGACACCCTGGGGCTGGCCCCGGCGAGTGTCGGGGGAGGTCGGTTGCGCAGAACTTGCAAACGTCCCGACTGCAGAGCCCGTGAGGGCTGCAGACCCGCAGAGAAGGGCTCACCCCAAGGCTAACGTCAGCACACCCCAAACCGGAGTCCCCTCAAAGCAAAAACCGTTCTGCCTCGTGCATTCAGGGGCAAAAGCAAAGCCAGTGCAGATGACATCCCCCAACTCCCATCTCACGAGCTCCGTGAGTGATTCTGCAGACGGCGCCTGCACAGAAACTGCCGGGGAAATAAAAAGAGCTAATCAGCTTTGTGCGCATAATTGGGAGGAAATGATTCAATATTTTAAAATTAGTGAAGAGAGAGGATATCACTGACTTTGTATAGTTCTACAGATTTCTGTTCCCAAAAGGGACGGCTGAATTACGTGGCATTTATTTTAAGCAGGCATTTTTCAGTGTGCACTGAGTCTCAATAGCGTCTAGATTGTGCGTGGGAGCAGAGTCCAGCCCGGCCCGGCTGTGCTGCGGTTCCTTCCCGTGCGTCGTGCCTCGGGGCCCCGACGGCCCAGCCAGGAAGATGCGCAGAGTCTGACGTATTCGCTCTCGGGAAGGACATGCATGTCGTTCTCTGGGCCACGCGAGGGCTCCTCTTGCCGACACACAGAGACGCTGGCTACAACCGAGGCATTTAACCTCAACACGGAGTCACGCCTTGGTCATGGGTCCAGAGCCCCGCTGGATGGAGGAGTCAGGCCACGTCCGAGGACACTGAGGACAGACTCTGGAGCTGTGGGAACCCACTCTCGTGATGAGGAAGAATGACCCAGTGAAGAAACGGTGGAGAAGCTCCTTCTCTCGGGCGAAAGCAACCGGTTTCACGTGAGAGATGGTCTCACACTGGGGGTTTCAGGCAAGAGTTCCTTACTGACCCTGGACGACACAAATATCGCTGAGGCCAGAGTCTTGCAGTGCAGCCCGCCTGACACCTCACAGCAGCCCCGCCCCGACTGAAGGATGCTCGGACCTCAGGGGGCAGGCTGGGAAGTGCGTGCCAGGCCCACGCGTCACATGGAGGCACAGGGTGACCGGGCTGAAGGTGTCCGTCATAGCAGGGGCTGTGACACAAAAACTGGAGCAATCTCAACGCCTATCAGTGAGGAAATGGATGGAAGTGTCGCGCCGTGGACATGGAATATTACACAGCAGTCAAAAAGGAACAGCCTGTGTTTATGCACACCCCTTTGCATACTTCTCAACAATATAAATTGGTGGCAGAGATGTGGTTTTTAAATTTGTTATATATATAATACATATATGTCTATAAAACTATTATACTAGTCATGCTGACTTCGTGTCACCTGTGTAGTCAAACATGAAGCACATTGTAACATGGACACTCATCACCTTCACATACAGGGATTCTCTCTTGGGAAGGAACATCAGGAGTGTGATTAGGGGAATTCACATGAATATCAGTGTAGCTGTATTTTAGTTTCTGAAAAAATAAAGTCAGAAGATAACATGTCAATTTTTTTCACATTTGTTTTCAGCTTTTCCTAAGTTGCTAGTGTGTAAATATAAAATAATTCTCAGAGTGGTAAAAATATTCTCTAAACTAAAAAGAGAAAATATGTATTTAAATTGATAGTGTTCTAGAAATACAGGAATCTGTTTTTCGTCATAATTCTATAATTTCCTAACTTACTTATTTTAGTTTAGGTTGTATTTTGCACATACCTGACTCCTGTTGGCAATAAGTCACTTTTACGCCTTTCGGAAGATCCCATTTGTGCCGACAACGTGCTGAAGTCACAGGAGGTGCCATCGTCATGGACAGAGGCGCCAGAGTGGACCCCTCCTCACCACGCGGCACACGCAGGCGCTCAGCGTGAGCATGGCGTGTCCGCAGAGCTGAGGACACATCTCTCAGAGCAGACGCGGGGGTGGGGAGTCCGGGAGCAGCCCCAGTGAAAGAGACACGTGTCGACGCTGACACGGCAGGTGACGAATACCCCAAAGCTCCTGCCGAAGTGAAGGCAGAATCCCGGAGCCTGAAGCACAGCGGGGACCGGGGTGGGGACGGGGTGGGCAGGACAAGGCAGGCAGCGTGGTCGGACAGCAGAGCTGTCAGGGGTCAGCAAGTGGGCGGGAGCTGCAGACGCCAGAGCAACTGGTGACGGGGTGGATGGATGCTGAGAGCCAGGTCTCCCCAGGGGGGCACAGGAACAGGCAGCGCAGGGACACACCTGGGGCTGGTGTGAGCAGACAGGGAGGGGGCTGGTGTGAACAGATGGGGAGGGGGCTGGTGTGAGCAGATGGGGAGGGGGCTGGTGTGAACAGTCAGGGCATCCAGCAGTGTGGCAGGTGGGCACGTGGGCTGTGGTGCCATGGTGCCCGTGGTCGTGAGTGACATCAGGGACTCAGCGCTGTAGGAAGCACCTGGTGACACAGACCCTGTCCTGAGAGAACACAGGAGACAGATCTGCAGTGCAGAAGGACCCATGAGTGACACGCAGCCCCCGTGTGGTTTGAGAAGCACCACGTGGAGGGTCTGTAGTTATTTCTAATTTGCATTTTGTCAAATGGGCCTTAAATTTTCCAAAGCATGTGCCTGGTGTAGTTTTAGTGGTTTTTGCACAAATATCATGACTAAAATGGCCTAGAAATTATAACAAGGCAGTAAGTGGCTGGGGCATCATTTGTTTTATGTCTACCTTCTTTTGCATAGATAAGCTCAAATACAAAAAAAAAAAAAAAAAAGAAAGAAAGAGAAAGAATTTATGGGGTTGGCAGGATGAGCCTCCTGGCTGGAAACACAACAGTGGAAACGCGGTTGTTATTTGCATTCTCTGTGTCTGTCTTTCCTTTCATGTCACAGAGGAGCCCGGCAGAGAGCTCGGCAAGCGGAAATGAGACGGAGGAGCCCACGTGGGCTGGTCCATGGACGTGTGTGTTCCTGCCGTGTCCCCGCTACCCGGCTTGAGAGGAGACACGGAGTCGGCGCGGGGCTGGCGCCTGTGCTGGTTTCCGAGAGCGTCTACACGGCCGGCGGGAGCTGACGGAGGCACCTTGGACGCTGTGCATGTACGTTAAGTGCACACCTGTGCATCCGAGTGTTCTAACACACGCGTGCGGAGACGGCTGGGCTGTGTAACGTGAAAGGCTTATTACCTCTTCCCGTGTGCAAGCGGGTTTGTCGTGCCTGTGGCCTGGTGTTCTTGTTTCCTTTCAGTTCACACCGTTCTAAATTTCACCAAATAAAGTTTACTTAAAATTTTTCCTCATATATTTTAAGAATCTGATTCTAATAGTGTTCTGTTTGTTTGTTTTGTTGGTCCCCATAAAACACTCCCTAGAATCTTCTATTAGACATCAGTAATTTTATATATGCTTCTTTAAAAATAAAAATTTAAAAATATTTAACTGCCTTACATTTATCATGACATCAATAAATTAATAAATGGCTCTTAATTTTTATAGTAGAAAACAGAGGTGCAGCACTGATTTTATGGGATGAACTAGGAGTACTATTAAGGCAGAATTCTGTGAATCCTTTGTTCAGAACTAGTGACTTTGGCAGTTTTGCTGTTTTTATTCATGCTTCTCTCTTAAAAATTAATGTATTTGCATTGAAAACTATATATACCAAACTTAAAAGTCCAAAGGAAAAAATGAAACAAAACTCAACCAATGTACAATCATGAGAAAAATTACTGGTAATATTTTGTTTCCTTCTACACACACACACACATACACAGACAGATTTTTTTTTTAGCAAAATAGAATGACAGTATACACATTGCTTTGTAACCTTTTTGTTAACAACATACTGTAATAATCATTGTCATTAAATATTTTCTACAACAGCATTTGTAGTGATTACATAGTATCACATTACATGAGTGATAATTAATTTAATCAACTATTGTTACCAATTCAGAACAATGAACACAACATTTCAGAACACCATTACAGAAAAATTTTGTGCTCATCATTTATTATCACAATAAATATCTGGAAGTTAAATGGCTAGAATGAAATATAGAAATATTATTAGCATTTGTGATCTATCCTGAAACTTCCTGCTATAGCACTTAGGTCAGTAAGGCATTGAGTAATGTGTTTTTAATGACTTTACAAATATTTAATGGTCCATCATTGTTTGAAACTAATATCTGAGATGACTTATGATACTAAACAATTTTTTCACATGCTCATTTGTTATTTGCATTTCTTCTTTGACAAAGTGTTCCTATCTTTGACTATTTCTTAAAATTAATAAAAATTTAAAAATTATGATCTAAAAAGCAATATGTTTATCAAAATGCTTAATAGACATTATATCTGAGAATAATGAAGGCTTCTTAAATCTGCATCTTTCCAAATAATCTCCAAACGTACAAAACAATAATATAAATCTGAAAAATAAGGAAACATTTTTTCAACTTACCAGAGCACAGAATCTTCCCAAACTTAAAATTACCTGTAAGAAAAGAGGAAGCTATCCTCCATCCTTCTCCCAGAAGCCCTTGCAGGGAGCAGCGGAGGCAGCAGGTGTCTGACCATCACCTGTCGGGGGAGGAGGGCGGGCGGGGGGCTCTGGGGTTGGTGGGGGGAGAAGCAAGAGAGGAATGGCTAAGGTCCCACATGATAAAAGAGAATTAACAAAAATAAATAAAATAAAAGGGACACACAACCGCCCCCCCCCTGCCCCCGCCACCGTCACTGCCCCACCTGGAACCTGCACCAGGAAGCAAAGAGCAGAGAAAGTGCATAGAAGACAGGTCAGACACCGGCACAGACGTAGGGTGCAGGGACAGGTCTGTGCGGATTCACCTAAGATACGCACAACAGATGGGCTGAATGACACTGTTTCTTTGTCACTCTCCTGAAATAAAAGATAATTACATAATCGATGATTATAAAACCGTGCTGGTGGGTTTCCAGTGCATACGGGTGGTATCTGGGCGGCAACGGTAGCAGGAAGGCAGGTATGAAACAGAGTATTCCTGGGACAGTTTTGAATGCTATTGAAATTGAGTTGGTGTTTATCCAAACTATAGTATTTTAGTTAATATCTTAATTATCATACCCAGGGAAGTCACTGAGAAAATAATTTTTAAAATATAGTAAAAGAAAAAACAAGGGAATGAAAATGGTACACTAGAAAATACCTGCTTAATCCAAAAGAAGCAGTGATGAGGGACTAGAGCAACAAAAAAGATAAATACAGAAAACAAACAGCGAAACAACTATCAGTAATTAAATACTCTCAACAAAAATGCAGAGATTTTCAGAATAGATTTTTAAAATAGTGAAAACCATGAGGATGGCAAGAATGAAACAACAGTGACGAGTATTTGGGGGGCAGAGCGACTGGAGTCCTCATTCATAGTTTATGAGAACGTAAAAGGGTTTTTTGGAAAAAACATTTTGGAAAATAGTTTGGCTTTGGCACTTTCCGAAAATGGTAAACATAGTTACCGTACAACCCAGTAATTTAGCTTCTAGGTATCTACTCAAGAGAACTGAAAGCAAATATCTGCAAAAGCATGTGTTATTCAACATATCCAAAGTGTGAAGATGAACCAAATATGCATCAAATGATAAATGGATAAATAAAATGTGTTATGTTCGTGCAATGGGACATCATTCTGAAGTTGCAAGGAATGAAGTATTTGCACCCGCAGCAGCGTGGGTGAGCCTGGCAAGCAGGGCAGAGGAAGCCAGTCACAAAGGAGTGTGCGTCCCGTTTGCACAGAACCTGCGGAGCAGGCGAACCCAGGGACAGGCAGTGCAGGCCGGTGGCCGGGGTCTGTGCGGAGGGAGGGGTGAGAGATGCCAGTGCGGTGATGAAAGGTCATCACCGGTGAGGCTTGCACAGCCCTGTGAACACACCAACAACAGCAACAGAAGAAAAAACCCCAAACCGTACATTCTAAAGGGTTCATTTTATGGTATGTAGATTATATCTTAAAGCCATTATTAAAAAAGGGAGGTTACACTTTTTTTTTTTTTTAACTCAAACGTTCCTCCCTAAGGGGTTGCACTTAGATGTATGAGAAGATATTCAAAGCTCACTTATAACTTAAGAAATCCAAACTGAAGTTACCCTGAGATTCTATTTCTCACCTAAATAATCTGACAAATTAGGACCACACAGTGCTGGTGAGGCCCTGGGAACATGCGTCACTGCACTTGTGTGTTGCTGGTGGAGTGAAGACTGGCACGACCCTTTTGCAGGAATATTTGGCTGTATCTATCAAAACTATACATGCACTTATGTTTGATTCAGCAATTCCTCTTCCAGGAATTTTCCCTGAGGACACACCTCCAACAACATAAAATACAAATGTGCAAAGGTACTTATTGCCTCACTGAAATTGCTAAATGCTGCAAATAACTAAATGCTCATGCATTGAAGAGCGGGTGAGAAACTGCGTTATATCCACACCACGCACCATAGTGTAGCTGTAAAATAAAACAGATGAGGAGGCTCTGTATGGAGTGACACAAACTGATTTCCAGGATATGTTACTAAGATGGAAAAAGTACAAAAAGTGTCTACAGTATGCTGTAATTTATGTCAGGAAATTAGATCCGTTCAATTGAGATTGAAAATTGAACAGAATGAGGACGCCCGTGGGTGAAGCGGCAGACGGGCAGAGCGTGCTGCCCTGTGCGCCCGGCCGCGGCGACCTTCCCTGCCCTGGCGGCGGAGGGTGGGTGAGACCGTCCTTTTCCATTTGCTGCGCTCACGTAAACACTCTGGAAAAACCGAGAGGGCAGCATCGCAGTCTCGGCAGGGCTGAGCCAATATGGGGTGACGGGCCGAGGCTTTTCATTATCTTTGGTTTTCTGCACGAGTGTGTGATTAAGTCAAAAATCAAAAAAATAAATCAACCAACTAATGAACAGTCATAAACATACAGATGCGTGCAGGTCAGAGCAGGTTCTGAGGGAAAGATGGCTCAAATAGAGCATGTTTTGTCCAGCTATTGACCAAGCTTTTCCCCTTTCAGGGAGCGCACGGGACCGTCGTCCCCCACCTGGTGCCCAGGCCGTGCAGGTGTGCAGGGCTCAGCTCGCTCAGGCCACAGCGACCAGAAATGTCCCCGTCCAGGAGAGCACCAGTGCTGTGTTACTGGCTTCGTGTTCACCTCCTTGTATTTTATGAGGTTCGGCGTCATTTCACATGTTTACTGGCTATTCTATTTCTGCTTTTTTGAGTTGTGAATTTATACATCTGCCCTTTCCATGTAATGTCACATTCCAGGTGTTATCTCCTCCTTTGCCGTGTGTGTTCTATGTGCCTTCTCTCGGTTTGCTATTGACTGTTAGTGTTGTCTATTGTTCTTTATCGACACAAAGGCTTTTAGTGCTTGTGAAAATCTGTAGTTTTTCCTAACAGCTTATTGAAAGTGCAAGATTATATATTGTTTCAAATATTCGATTATACTATTTATGTAGCTTTTTTACATATAGGTTTTCATCTGGGTTATATATTATGTGGTTTGGCATCTAACTTTTTAAATAGAGTTAATTTTCCCAATAGTTATTTAAGAATCCACCTTATCCTACTCATCTAAAATAACACTTTTGCCATTTACCATGTGGATATAGTTGCGGGGACTATACTGCACAATTATTTTCTTCAGTGAGATAATTAATGGCTTATTTATCACCAGATACTTGTTCACACTAATTTTCCACATTACTACCTCGTTCCTGTGTTTTCAAGCTCTGCCCTCTAAGGCTGAGTAAGTCACATTTGCATTTCTTTGATGTCAGCAGTAATAACTCTCTTCACACCGTATTTTCAGCCAAACACAGCTGTTTGTTCGACCACACCTCCACTTTGCTTTAATGTAAGCCAACTTCAGAGAATACCAGTGTTTACTCAAAGTAATACTGTAGTGAAAACCAAAACCGGCTGTTTACACTTGCATTTCTCGCCCACTGGCCTGAAATGGTCTTTGCACGTGTTGACTCTTTAGGCTACAGGAGCCTGCAAATCTCTTTGCTCTTAAATGACTCGTGCGTACTAATCACGTTCAAATGTGAGAGTCACCTTCTCCTGAGCCCCCGCCCCAGCCTGAGTTCCTCGAGCCTCCGCGTGCAGCCGAGCGTGCTGCCCGCTCCGTGGATCGCGGGGCCCCAGCCGCCCCCAGGGCTGCGGGCACGGCGGGTCTGCGCTGCCCCCGCGTCCAGCCCTGCCGCGCTCCCGGGTGGACGCGCAGCCTCGGTGCAAGCTGAGTGACTCTTTGAAAGAGACTTTCCTAATACTTCAGCTTATATTTTCAGAGCGTAATATCCTTGTTTATAATGAACAATTTTATTTTCAACTAAATTTTTTTTCCTATCATAAACAATGATCATCATGAGTCGATGTGACATTCTTATGTTTTGAAATGGGAAGAAATAATGTGAAATGACGTTCTTATTACACAGCAAGAAGATGTTTGGAATTAGAAGGAAATCCAGGTGATTCGTTAAGTAGCGCCGACGTTCCTCCACGTCACCTGCGCAGTTACCGGCTGGAAAGACACCGGCGGTTCATTTAGAGCTAATTCTACAGACCTACACGGAGACGGAAATTGCGTATGAAAGGGTTTTGTGTAGGCTGCCAAACTCTTTGGAAGAACTGTCTCAGCCACTCTCTCGGGCACCCGCTCGCTGACCGAGTGCGCGGTGACAGGACCCGCGACCTCCCGCCGCGCCGCTGCCGCTGCCGCGCTCTGTGGCGTCCACGCGTCCGCCCCGCAACTCCGCCACGGCCGAACGATGCACCAGGCCCGGGGCTCCGTTACCTCCTCCGATGTCTCCTGTGCCCTGCGAGCCGGAGAGGACCCCGACTAGCGACCCTTACTGCCATCCGTGCATACGCGAATATTGGATTAACGCCGGGTACTGCTGTTTCCTAATGGAGTGGCTGTTCCTGGAACCGCAGCCAGCGAAACGCACGTGCTCAATAGACATCGCCTTTGTCACCTGCTGAGTTAACCAGATTCTGGGCGACGGTCTCCCCTAGTGCGGAGTTGCAGGAGCAGACGCGCCCGCGCCGCTTGGAGACTGGACGTTGGTGCACCCGAGGCATCGCCCGTGGGCTGGGACCAGACCTGCGCCCATGTCGCGGTCCCTGCCCCCTCCCGCTCCCGTGTCTCCCTGGGGAACAACGGGGAACCGGGGTCCAGCCGGGGGAGAGTCCGGACCGCCACAGCCTCCGCAGTCGGAACCGAGCTTGGCTGTCGGGTTTCTGGAGTGAGCCACGCGGAGGGCGGTGCTGCTTCCTGGGGCACCAAACCTCTCCTCCCGCCGTTCAGGCGTCGTCCGGCTGGCAGGAGAGTAAAGACAAGATGTGGTCGCCAGCCCGCAGACGGCAGCAAGGATGGGGGTGGGGGTGGGGGACCTACTGCCCAGTGCTCACGGGCAGGAGCGGGACCTCTAGCCGACTGGGGCAGCACCTGCAGAGCAGAGCAGAGAGGTACCTGCAGGAAGGCCGGGCCGCGGCCGGGTGCCAGGACCGTGCACCCTACTCTTGGGTGCTGGGTGACACCCCTTGGGTCACAGCCTGGGCCACACCCGCTCACTGAGCTGCATTTGGCTCGTGCTGCGTTCCCGTGTCCTGACACTGTCTCCTCCTCTGCAGCTCCCGTTTCCTCCCCACCCCGGCCCCACCTGTGCCCCTGGCTGCGCCCACCTGAGCGGGCAGTGGGCCGCATCGCCAACCCTCGGGGCTGGTCTCAGCGGAGTCCTGGCGCCTGCTCTGGGCTCTAAGTTCACCTGGGCTCTGTCACAGATTTTCAGGGTCCCCTGCTACTGGCCATAGCACAAGCTAGTTAAAAACAAACAAACAAAGCATGCACTTCTATGGAACAGAATGCATTTCTACCAGAATAACCTAGTCTCCATCCAAACAGGTGCCTCCTGCAGACAGTCCCCCCATCTTGGTTGTTTATCGCACAAATCCAACACTGACCTCCGACTTCCACGCAGGGAGGGACGCAGTGAGGTGCTTTCTGTGGGCGTGGAGCTGATGTTAAGTTCCAGGCAGTTGCCGCCTCAGCCGAGCGTGAATCCCGCACCTACCCTCGTCGGGCATCGCTCAGCCTTCCTGGCAGCTCCGCGGAGGGAAAGCTCCGGGGACCGCGAGGAGGAAATGCTCAGTGCTGGGAAGACGTCCAAAGTGTTCTGGAAACCAACGCCCGCCTCCGGCCTATTTTTGAGAGCAGAAATGGCTCTTTGAAGACACAAACACCCGGAGTGTGAACGCGTTTGTGCCGGGGTGGGCGGCCCACGCGCGCCCCAGGGCTCCCCTCCCGCCCTGGGGCTCCAGGAGGGCGGGAGAGACGGGGAAAGGGACGGACCTGCCACCGGGCGCAGGTTCCTGGCGCCTCCCGCTGCGCCCCGCAGTTTAAAACTGTTTTCATGTCCACTCGCTGTTGGTTCAACTCAAAGCAACACGTGGCAGAGATGCTATGGAGAAAACACAGAGCCTCAGAGAAATGTAAATTAAATTCTCCCAAAGCACGTGTCTGCGGAGTGGGCCACGTTTGAAGCAGCTGTGGCTCCGGCCTGGACGTGTCTGGGGCGCACTGCAGCGCAGGTTCCCTCCCGACAGAATGTTCTGGAACACTGCTGGGATGCTAAGGGGAAAAGAAAGTATTATTTGCATAGAAATTCATAAATTACTTCACACCTATTTCCAAAACAATATTGGAGGTGGTTTATATTTAAATATATATAACATATGTAAAATACATAAAATGTATACATATACTTAAATACGTATAACATAAATGGTAATGTAGCCTTCATTTTAAATATATACATAGTTAACTATATATAGTTAAAACAAGGGAAAAAAGAAGTGTAGAGAGAGAGAAAGGAAGAGGCTTGAAGCCTTCGGGTTGCTTTATTTGGGCTCTATTTTCTGCTGTGCGGGGCCTCCCTTCTCGGGCTGCCTTCCTAAATGTATGTGCGGTGAGACCATGTCCCCAGGTCCTGGCACCGAGGGCAGCTCGTGTTCTACAGGCAGGACTGCGAGGTCTGTCCTGTGGGCACAGCATGAGGGACGTGGGTCTTTCCTGCTCAGACGCACCTGCCCCTGTGGGTTCCCTGAACTCGCCATGCCCCAGCCTTTCTTCTCTACCTGGACAAATAGCTCAGCTTCCAAAAAAAAAAGTCTTTCCCTCACCTAGATTCCCAGGGCCTTTCACTGAAAGACATAAAAGCTTGCAGTTTTCTGACAGGTCTCCCAAGGGGGGTGCTGGGCCCCAAAGGCAGGGAGCCCCTCACCCAGGCAGCCCAGTGCTCGGAGCAGCGTCTGACCACAGGGCTGCTGCCCACAAACGCTGTTGGTGAGAGGAGGGACGAGTGACATGAATGGGGGGGACCCAGGAGGGGGAGAAGGAAAATGAATCGCAGAGGTTATCAGTGATTTGGGGAAGCGTATTTGTTTTTAGAAGAGTGAAACTGCCTTGGACACTTCCCTGGCTCTGACTTCTAGGCAGACACGTAACGTGGCTCTGTGCATAGAGGACACACAGTGGCCTCCCTCAGAAGTGGCTCAGCAGGTACACGAATGTCCCGTGGGTGCTGCTTTGGTTACAGCCCTCGAATCTGAAAGCACATGTTGGATGGCGATTCGGCGACAGCGTTTCTACAGGGGCCAAACTAGTGCTGTCAAAAGTGTTTCTTTCCGATGATTTAAGTCGGTATCAGATTGAACTCAAAGAAACCAGAGAAATAAATGATTAGCCTGTCCCTACGGCCCCAGCTGAAATACCACTGTCTCAACTGGTCTGCCAAGAGATAAATTGTATTACTTCAAGACTAGCGACCTTGCAAGTGCCTTGGGACACATATATTCCCTATTGTGGGCCAAAAAAAGAGACACCACATGCTTCACTACCATAAAGTCAGTCTGACAGCAGAACTTTTCAATATGTGGAGGCAGGAACTGGTTACTTCTTTAAGAAAATCATAAATCCTGACCTTATTGATTTATATTTAATTTTTTTAATGAAACAATAGTTTAAAATTTCATTTTTACATTTTAAATAATTTCTTGTCTTAGTAACAAATCAAAGAGGATCGCTGGGCTGTGTGCCTTCCAGCACCTGGAGTGGGCGGAGCGTGTTCTGCTGCGTGTTCCTCATGCACACGTGTTCCTTCCCCAGCAGCCTCACCCCGCCCAGGAGCCAGAGCCAAGCGTCTGTCTCCACATCAGCAGTGGCTGCAGACAGGTGATTGGCTTATTTATTTATTCTACTTCTTGCTCTAAAACAACTGGAGAGTAGATTAACACAGCCATGCGCCAGACGTCACCAAACTTCATTCATTTAAATCAGACTAAGTGGTTTTTTGATCAATAATTAACATTAAATATTTTGATATAGAAATTCTATGGAGTTCTCTCATTTGCTTTGTAAAGGAGAGTCTAAAAGCTGGCTTCAGCAAAAGTCAATATAAAAAATATAAGTTCTTTCCAGGCACAGTGGCTCACACCTGTTGTCCCAGGTATTTGGGAGGCTGAGGTAGGAGGATCACCTGAGCCCAGGAGTTGGAGGCTGCAGTGAGGTAAGATCACAACACCGTACTTTAGCCAGGGCGATGACAGAGGAGACTCTGTCTCAAAGACAAAACAAAAACAAAACAAAAGTATAAATTCTCGAAAACAAAGCCTATACAATTCTTGCATGGAATGGTTTTAAACACGTGTGATTATCTCACTGATTCAGCTGCTGTCCATTTTGTGGAGAGCACCTTGATTGCTAATTTGAAGGTATAACATAGAAAACTTACATGCCGCATAAAAATATTTGTGGGGGCCATTGCTCTGAGTCCCCTTTTCTCTTCATCTGTGACGGTGCCAGTGCGTCACACGAGCTCGCCCTGGGGACCCCAGATGCAGGGTCAGCTGTGGACAGAGCTGGGTGAATGGGCTTAGCCTTTTGCCTGGCTTTGCTTCTCGGTAAATGTGAGAATTTTTTTTAAAGGCAAACTCCCCGACTTCCAGACCTACACTGTTACCTCTTTGTAAATGGGCCGAGGCTCCGGGGTGACAGAGGAGAGGTCACTTACGCGTGGTGCATCAGTCCCCAGCCGTCACCCCTGCAAGCCACCACACCGCCCTCCTGCTCACGTGGGGACCGGATTGAAATCACCTGCTACACAAGGCTTCAGGTGTTCTCAACTTCCCACTTAAAGCTCCATCTCTACTTCACACAAAAGAAATATTATTTCATAATTTTACGAGATCTTCAAAGAAAATATTTTAGTTGATTAAGATCTTCTCGATCAGCATTACACACATCCTCAGACACGAAACCTCACGGGAAACACGACCTTTTCATCACATGCATGTACATCTTCCTTCCAGAATGGTCACCTGCCCCAGTTACTGTTTCCAGAATATTTAAAGACAATGAATTATTTACACAGGTGGTTGCTGAAAATGAAACACCCTTCAGAACTGAACTAAAAAAATTGTAAATCGGAAGAGCTTGGGGGATTCATACACCCAAATATCACAGGGTCATCCTCTGTTTAGAGATTGTGGTTTTTGATATTGTCCATTTTATCACAGTGTGCAAAGCAGTGTTTCTAGGATGCCTCAGCAGATTCAACATGCCTCAGGAATTTTCTACTCTAACCAATGCATAAAAAGCAGAGATTGAGATAAAAAGGTTTGGCCACATAAAATTACACACTGCAGCATCATCTAAGTTTGAGTAGTTTTCCCCCAAATTAATTTTATTGTATGCATTGCTTTTTAGAAAGTGAGCTTCTTAAAGCAAAAATAATTCAATTTATCTGCCAAGTTGCGTTTTGGTGGGGGAGGGTAATCATTTTCCTGTGACGGAAACTCACGCACTCCCAACCTTGCCAGTGGTGCACGCGGAACCCGCCCGGCGTCTGCACTGGGACGTCAGATGGGGAACAAACACGCCGTTTCCACCCTCCGGCAGCTCAAGCACAGCCTCCCTCATCAGCTTGCAGATGCCGAGGGACAAACCTGCTCACCTCGGGGACCCACAGGGAAGGCTCCTTCTCACTGGGGTCCCAGGATGGCGCTCGGTTCTGCACAGTCCCTGGGGCCAGCTGACGTGGCCCTGCTGTGTCGCACACTCAGAACCTGAGGCTCTGACGTCCCCGATGGGGAAGGAGGAAACAGTGACGGTGCCTTGGCCTCGGGTGCAAGCTGCTGCCTGTCACGACCACGGCCACAGGCTCTGACCCACAGCGCTGGCAGCAAACACAGGGACGTGTGCATAGCGCGGCCAGGGCTCACCCAGGACCCAGGTGACAGCGTCAGCCCCTCTCCACTGCTCCTGCCAGATGTTTTGAATTAATCTTTTCCTTTCTTTCATTCCTTGCATCTAACTCTTCAGGAAACCCTAATGGCTCTACCTTCTGACACACAGAATGTGGTTCTCACGACGTGCATGGTGGCAGTGGACCACCCTGACACACCCTGGACTCCTGCAGCTGCCTCTGACCCCACAGACCTGGCCAGTCCACTCAGAAATGTCCCAGATCCTGTCACTTCTCCGCTCAAAACCCTGCAGGCCTCCCTGATCCTCTCTGGGTAAAAGCTGCTGACATCTGCCAGGTCCCACGAGGGCCACGTAAGCTGCCACGGCTGCACCCACACCCCTACGGTCCCCTCTCACCACCGTCCCCTGGCACCATGGTCCCAGCTCTGGCTCCACTTCCGCCACCCAGCTCCTCCTGCTCCCTGGCTGGGGTGGGGGTGCCCACGCCAGGGCCGTGCACTTGCCGTCCCTTCCCAGGTGGCCCTGACGCCACCGTCTCAGCAAGGCCCCCAACAACGCCGCCTAAAAGGACACCCTGGCCACAGCCACCACTGGCACCTTTGTTGTCCTTTCACCTTTAAAGCAAAGAAGCAAGTAAAAAACAAAAGACCACCTGCCATCCTCTGATACGATACGCGATTTGCTCACGAGGCGTGTTTGTTGGTTCTCGCTGCTCTGACAGCAGAACCAGAGCTCCGTGGGGACACACTCTGGGCCTGGTTTGTCCCATGATGGATCTCAGATAGTTGCCAAATATGCTACTCAATAAGTTTTGTGGAAGGAATAAAAGAATTCTCTCAATAAACAAATAACATCAATTCCCCGACTTAGTGTAACTTTGGCAAATGGGAAAACGGTTTCCGGTGCGGCCCCCGCACCCCGTCCCACTCCAGTCGCCCCAGGACGGCAGTGTCCGCACCATGACGGGAACTGGCGCGAGAGACGCCGTTTACGTTTCAAAGCTGCAGATCTGGTCCTCTGCAGGCACCTCGCGTCCCTGAAGCCAGTTGGCAATAAAGCTGCGACCTCCTCCTCCTCCTCCTCCTCCTCCTCCTCCGGCCACCCCGCCCAGCTGTTCCGCTCCGAGAAAACGCAAATTTAACAACAGCCTAACTGGACCTGATTGAGGCGGGTCTGGCCGCAGAGCCCACACGGGAGGCCTGATGGTGGGTCTCGTGCGTGCGGGTCGCTGAGTGTCGGCGGGGTCTGATTTCCGCATCAGCACATCGGAATTTCCCATGAAGTTTCAGGATATGAGAAGGTGACTGCATGTCACATAGGTCTTGTTTCGCAAACTTAATCCCCACAAAAGTTTCTTACTTTACACCAGATGGGGGTGCGTAACTGGTTTTCCAGGCGAGAAAAGTGCAGGCCGCACGGGCCGGCTCCCCCACTCCCGACTCCGTGTGCGACTGCGGCTCCCCGGAAGCCTTCGGCGCGGTCCCTGCGCCCGCACCTCACCGGAGCCGCCCCCGCTCCCCAGACGCGCAGGCCGGGCTGCCGCTGTCTCCAGGTACAGGTGCCCCTTTGCTCCTGTGCCCGGCGCGTGGTGTGGTGCGTAAGGGCCTGTGCTTCCTCCCCACACCGCTGGCCTCCCGCCTCCGCCTCCCGCGTGGCCTCACGTCGGAGCCCCAGACGCCCCCTTTGCTGCGTGGAGGGGCCGTGGGAGCCCGCTCACCGGAAAGCAGCGTTTTTCCTTCGGGGCCCACACAGGCGAGCCGAGGCCGGGTCCTCCGGGCTCATTGCCTGGTTTCCGGGGTGGGTGTCCCGTCCTGGCTCGGCAGGTGTGGCTGGTCCCAGAACCCTGTGTCGGTCCTGCCAGCAGCTCCCGGGAGACCCGCCTTCCCCTGGGGGCCGCCGCCGCCCCCACGGGCTCTGATTAAGCCTTCTTCAATTGACGATTTATCCCATTTTCTAGGTAATTCAGCAAACACTCACGGACAGTCTGTGCTCCCAGGGAAACCACAGTGTCCCTGCCTGGAGAGGGAGGATGCGTATTCCGTGTGGGGACGGGGCCTCCGCGTGGTGAGGCCCGAGACCTGCTTCTCAGGTGGGGGCTCCTCTTCCTCCCGCCCTGCACCACCCTCCTGCCAGTCTCAGCCTTCGTCTGCAGTCACCTTGACGGAAATGATAACAGGTTTGCTTTGCTCAGTAAGCTGGTGCATTCAAGCCTGTTCCCAGACAGGCACCGCCCCCCCAGGGCAGGGCAGGCTCGGTGGCGAGCTGGGTGCCAGCGCCCCAGGAGGCCTGAGGACACAGCCACTGCACGTCCCTTTCCATCAGCCACAATGTGGCCGCTTTAGGCAAATACGTGGGGCATTTGGTTAGGGAAAGGTGGGTGTGCGTCTGCTCCCGCCGGAGACCGCAGGCTGAGCGGACTTGCAGGGAAGCGAGAGCTCCTTCCGATTTATTCCTGGACGCCGATGCTGAGACCAAGACAAAGCCAGTGCTTGCCACGGGAGCAGCTCTACAGGCAATGCCACATGCCCAGGGCAGAGGGACAGGTCACGGGGGAGGGGAGGGCAGCGTCTCCGTCTAACGTCTCCCTGATGCACAGGCAGCTCTCGCTCACATGGGAGCAGCGGGGCCGCCCTGCCCTGTGGACGCCGATGGGGCTGCACAGGGTTCTTCCCCCGTCCCTCACCTGCCACCAGGGCACCTGACCTTCCTCTGACCGCTCTGAGCCACTTCCTCCCAGGGGTCTCAGCTGCTTTGGACCCTCAGGGCAGGGTCCTCTGGGGAAGCTCCCTCCAGGCATCCACTGGGCCCCCTGGAGAGACACTGCAGCAGACAGTGGGCAGCTGCATCCACAGTGTCTGCGGGGCCCTGGGGACCCCACCTTTTCCCACATGGGGGAGAGGCCCTCACCTCAGACATGATTCTCATCACTGGTCACCACCACACCGGCTTGAACCACCAGCGGCTCCACGGTCACTGCGGGAAGTGGCCCCATGAACGTCCCCAAAGAATTCAAGTCCAGGGACGCTGCGTGGTATGCGGAACCCCACGTGGGCTCCACAAGCAGCCAGAGTGTCTGTGAACCACACACCCAGCTGCGCATTCTCCCCGACGGCAGGGCCCCCGGCGTGTCCCACCTTCGGGAACTCCGGCCTCAGCACAGAAGGACCCGGTCTCAGCCGCGGAATCCCACCCAGCAGCGCAGTTGGCCAGACGGGGCGTCCAGCGAGAGGCAGGCGGGAGCGGGGGCTGCCGTGCGCCAGACACGTCCGGCGTGAAGACAGACACAGAACCGGATCACACGTGTGGCCCGTTCTCCTTCCCTCCGAAGGCTGTTAACTGTCTCTGCTCTTCAGTCTTAAAGCACACGTGGCCCCCGCATTGTGCACACGTAACTCACACACACATCCCGGCACCAGGGCACCGTGTGGGAGGCCTGCGCCGAGCAGCGGAGGTTGAGGCGGGTATGATCAGCAGGTGGTGACGTAGCCTCGATAACGGTGATAAAACTGCTCTGGGGTTCAGCTGCCTTCAGTGTGGAATAAACACCAGACCACCGAACACAGACTCCGGCACTGCGGTGCACACTTCCTGATTAAAGCCACAGCTCAGGACTCAGGACGTTCCAGAAAAGTTTGTTTCTCGATGTCCATGAAGTCAAAAACACCAGCGAACAAATGAATCAAATTTTAAAGGTTTTCTCATTGTTTAAAGTTACTTAACATATTATGCCTTGGTGTTTATAAAATAATGAAATTTGTTTTCTGTTTTTGTAGTGAGTCTGGCTCATAATATATGCTATAAATGCCTTGTTTACATATTTCCATGTTTACATCATTTTTGCTTTTCTAAAATTAAATTTGGGGACTTTGGCAATCCTACGGCCACCAGACAGCCTCAGAGGAAGCCTGGGGACCTCCCTCGGCCTCACCTTCTGCTGCAGCTCCTTTCCGTTCGGTGACAGGGACCCTGGCGGTGCCGCTACACTCGGCTCACCAGTGGTGCCGGGTGGGGACCGTCATCCGCGCCCGGTGTCTCGGGATCTGCCCGTCAGTGGGAGGTGCTGCTTTAAGGGCAGCTGCCCAGGAAAAGGCTCATCTGTGGACGTATTTGCTTTTATTTCTTTGTTTTAAATATGGAGACGGACGGGGTGTTTGCTGTTGCCCAGGCGAGAGGTGAACTCCCCCCGCCTCAGCCTCCTAAGTAGCTGGGACCGTATGTGGACTCGTTCCTATCCGAGCAATTCTCTTCCTCTTTGTCCTTTATAAAACTGTCTTCCTGTGCTAACCCCCCTGTTCTAGACGCACCCAGATTCTCCTCTGCCCTGGTCTCGGCCCTGCTTCCTGGGCTGGGCTGGCACCGGTGAGCTGGCATCCAGCCTGGCGGGTGAGCACGGGCACCACCTGCCCTCTGCTGTTCCCCAAATCTCACCGGAGGTGAGTTTTGGTGCTGTCTGCCTTGATCAGGGCAACCTGGATTTAAAGAATCAACAACCGTTCACCCTTTAATGTTTAAACTCCTGGGAGTCTCCACTACTTAGAACACTGAGGCCGAGCCTCCCCTCCACCACCTTGAAGGTGTTCGTAAGCCAAATTTCTGAAAAGGGCTTCAATTCACAGAAAATCTACAGAAAGGAACATTATGTTTTTAGGCCAAAAAGTTCACAACACCTGCGAGACACACTTTTCCTGTAAATCGCTCACTCACAATCTCTTCCGCTCTCTGTCTCTGTCTCACATGCACACACACATGCACATACATATACACACGCACACACGCACACATGCCCACGTACCGGCACCAGCAAATTTACACACACGAGGATCGTCTGCTCACTCCCTCTCAGCCTGTCTTCCTCCGTGACTGTGTGTTCCAGAGGGCGGGCTGCCTTTGATCTTTCCTGTCATCTGCCCTACGCCTCACACAATGACAGCTAAAAAATACCTGTTAAATAAATGCAAATGGGAAAAAATGAATGATCATGTCCTCATTTTTAGCCCAATTTCAAAAGTGGCCGTGAGCAACTTCAGCATTCACTCAGGCTGAGCCCGTGGTGCACTTGGGACAGGCACCAGCAGGGTTGGTGACGCTCACTCCCACGGGGTCCCGTCCTTCACGGCTCCCCTGCACCAAAGTGTCCCCTCGCACCGTCCGCAGGTGACAGGCAGCTTCTGGCACGTGTGTCCACGCGCTCAGCTCGCACGGTGCAAACCTGTATTGCTGCAGGTGTGTCAGTCGATCTCATGGAGGAAGGTCGCAGAGCCGTGGAGACGCCCTCGCAGGGGCCGCGCCAGGCAGGTCGTGCACCTGGGACAAGGGGGGGCAATGTGGGACACCAGGGGGGGCACCAGGGACACAAGGGGGGGCACCAGGGACAAGGGGGGGCAACGTGTTCAGAGATTTCTCCAAAAACAGCATTTTAAAAACCCCTATTTGGCAGAAGAACAGCCTATTGGAATTAGCCCACAGCTCTTCCAGCTGCTGCTTGTTCCAGACTCCAGACCCCACAGGGGCTACAACAAGCCAGCTAAAAAGTTTGAAGAGAAATAAAAATTAAGTATTAGTCAGAATATCCGAAATGTGAAATGGGCAGTTTCTTGCATCAACAATTTCTCCTCTCGGGTCTCCTTTGGCCAAGTGAGTAAAACGAGTCCTCACTTTTCCCCTTTCCTTAAAATCGTACTGGCTTCACAGTCCCACCTTGCACGGCGTCTGCTGTGTCATCTTCCTCGAGTGCCCTCGAGAAGGTTTCAGTAACGATCTTGTGCAGAGACGTCGGGTGAACCTGTAGAACACCCCACGTGACCACACAAAACCGTCCCAGCCACGTGGACAATGTTTGCTTCCAGTTTTGTTTTTGCTCTCAGTGCTGTCCTGCCACTGTGACAACTGTTTACAGGACAGTGGTGCTCGTTTGCATGAGACGGTCCGTTTGCCTAAACCCTGGATGGTTGGGCTTCACTGTTTCCCAGACTCGATTGATCAGGGGGCAGCTCCGCACGTTCCTGCAGGCCGGAGCCACCCGAGGGTCTGCCCACGTGGGCATCTGCAGGTGCCACAGGGGAGCACTTCAGGGAACACCGAGTTTGCGTCCACACTCAGACAGATACACGCAATTTCCCACAAGGTTTGATGCAGGGAGATGTGACCTGCACCAAAGCTGCTTAGGGTTGAAACGTGTGAACACACTTAAACATTGATTTGTCACAATAACTGCATCACAGTGGAAAACCCATTTGCACACATCGATGTATTTAATTCTCATCCCCTCGGCCCTGAAGTAGACGTCAGAGAGCAAGTTTTCATCCCGATCTGTCATGTTTCACTAGAAACTGTCTCATTTTCACTCTGACCCACTTTTCCCTGGACCCACAAGAGGTGGTCAATACAGATTATGTATTGACAAAGCGTTCTTTTTGTTTTTTCTTACTTCTTGTGTTTTCTTTATTCATTAACATCCAAAATTTTGGAGGTCAGAAAAGGGAAAGGAAGGTGTGAGGACAGAGGACCTGGCAGCTTCCTGCCTGTGATGCCGGCGACCGAGGTGGGACCTCATTTCTCACAGTGACAGAGCCCCCTGCCTGCGCCCTTCCCTGCTTTCTTCTCAAAGAAATCCACACACATGTGTTTCTGCTGCAGCCCAGACTGAACCCAGGATGTCCCCGAGCCCGGACGACACACCCTCCACCCAGAAACCAGTTCCCAGCTGGCGAGATTCCCGGCGGGGTGCACCTGTGCCTTGCACGGCACGTCCTTTCCTGCCAGAAACATGCGATCACGCTTCCCTGAAGACCCAGCTGCTGAGCAAGTCGGAATCTGACCCAAACCTGGTGTCATGCTGCTCTCCCTGTCCCCGGTGGCAGGGAGAGGATGGGGCTGGAAGACAGAGCTGGGCCAGGGACACGGGACACGTCTGTGGCTCTCAGTACGTGTAATAGAATGTAAGTGTTAGTATGTGTGACACAGTGTACCAACATGTGTGATATAATGTGAGCATTATTATGTGTAATGTAATGAAAGTGCTAATATCTATAATATAAATGAGTATTAATATATGTGATATAATGTGAATATTAATGTGTGATATAAGTATTAGTATGTGTAATATATTAATATATGTAATATAATGTGACCATTATTATGTGTAATATGTGTTAATATGTGTAACACAATTGAGTATTATGTGTGATATAATGTATTAAGTGATATAATGTAAGTATTACTATGTGTGATAAATGTGACTATTAATATGTATGATATATTAATATGTGATACAATGTTTCAGTATGTGTACTGTAATGTATTACCATGTGTGACATAGTATTAGCATTAACATGTGTGCTAGAACGTGTTACCGTGTGTGACACAGTGTGAGCATTAACAGGTGGCTGGAACGTGTCCTATTTGGTGACACCCCCTCCCCCACCCAGCCCCACTTGCCAGGGAACCGGGTCCAGGTGCCCGTTCAGGCCGGGGGTTGGCACGGAGCCGGGTGTCCCCTGGAGGCCCAAAGAGCCGGAGCCAGATGGAGTCCCCATTAAACCGAGAGAGAACACGGGGAGCCCCAGCCACGGGAGCACGTGTGGAGGCCACGTCCGCGGGGCAGTGGCCAAGCCGAGGAGAAGCAGCAGCATGAAGGGGACAGGGAGAGCCTACCTGTGCCGGGAGGGCACAGGGTTGTCACGGATACCGCGGGCTGGCTGGGGACAGGCACGTGGTGGGGTGCCCCGGCTCACACCACCCCGAGGTCCCGGCATCAGGAAGGAGCAGCCAAAGCCTCGGGAAACCCACGTGTGTCGTCCCCTCTCTGTCCCCCACACTGTCTACAGGTGCACATAAAAATGTTCCATAACTAGGTTTTATGCTTAGCAATTTATTCTCAAAGCGTCAGTGGCTTCTAGTATAATCACGGGGTCCGGCAGGGCGTAATTTCTGGCAGCGTGAGAAGGTAAGTAGCTGTTGCAGGTGCAGCCACGTCTGAGGTTCCCCCATGTGAGCACCGCACGCTCTCCGTCAGTCGCTACCGGATGCAAGTGGAGCAGCCAGTGGGGCCCCGGCCCCCAGGGCAGTGGGAGTCCTCCGTCCTCACGTCCCGCTTGCTCAGGTGAGGAACCCGCCCGTCGCTGCTCCTAGTCGGGGAACCGGCACACCCCAGGCCCCGTTTCTGTAAACAGGAGTGTCACTCACAGCCTTGAAGGTGAAAGTTACATGGAGAAAAATTCTAAGGAGCTCCCCCTGTGCCAAGTAGGTCTCTAATGAGGCTTAATCCACATACTGCGACACATCTCAGCCCAAACCTGCCTCAGTCTACACTGAGAGCATCTGCAAGGGGCAAATGAACTTACAAAATTGTGGAAAAGACGTCACAGTCTACCAGTAAGTGCTGCCCCTCTTGGCCGGGGAGCATCTATCTGAGCCACACAGGTCCTGCAGAAACCCCGGACACCTGCCACGCTGTGTCGGGAAAATGCCACATTCGGAATATGCCAGAGAAGCCACCAGACTGCTACTGACACTAATTAGCACTGCCCAGACGTCCAGCCCCCTCTCTGTCTCTAGGAGACATGGAAACCTGATGCCCAGCTAAAAAGCATCAATGGAAAATAAAAAATCAACTCCTTGGATGAAATCTCTCCTCATTAGTTTAAGTGACGCTCGGGCCATTGGATTTTGATAAAAACGTTCTAAGGGGTCACTCTGGATGGGTCCAATTGAGTTACATCCTTATCTGTGGAGTTTGGGCTGATGAGGAGGAGCCGGCACAGACAGGAACAAAGGGACCCGGCTCGGGTGGCTCCACCCATCAGGCCACCGAGGGGAAAGAGACGTCTGTCCCTCATCCCCCCTCCCTCAGCACAGGGACACATGCTTCTAAAGATTGTCTTTCAAAACAACTCATCACAGAATAAAACCAGTGATATTGGTGAATGAAGGAAAACAGTCCCATTGAACCACTGGCTCAGGGAAGACCTGCTGCGTGTGCTCAGCTCCGCTGCCTACTGAGGACGTGCACGGTGAGTGGGAGTCACTGCTGCTCGCAGAGACCCCCGTCTCCCTAGGGACCAGCTCACATGCTCCATCGTGCAAGTGGTCAATAAACATGGAGCACACGCTAGGGACCAGCTCATGTGATCCATCGTGCAAGTGGTCAATAAACACGGAACACACGCTAGGAAACCAGCTGACACGCTCCAACGTACAAGTGGTTACTAAACACGGAGCACACCCTAGGCGTGTGCAGAGCACGGTGGGAAATCAGAAATTGCCCATACCAGGAAGATGAGCTCCCGGGGACACAGCATCAGAGTTGAGCCGGGTCCACACGCCCTGGGAGGCAGACCCCCTCTGGGGTGGCCGAGTGCCAAGCCTGAGAGGCTGGGGCTCCTGCCTTGCAGGGATGCACCCCACGCCTGTCTCCAGGTTAATTATGTACTTTTTGGGTCCTTTTGCTTTTCATTTGTAAAGCGTAATTGTGGAAGTCCCTACTTAACACAGGTGACTCGTGTGAGGAACTGGCAGGGTCTGTTTACAATCACCGGGTGGAGATGGGTACAGGTGTGCGGAGACGGGTACAGGTGTGTGTGACAGAGGACAGGTGGGTGCTGTTTACGGGGTGCCCCCCCCATCAGCTGTGGCTCTTCTTCCACCTGCCCCACGCCTCCCGAAAACCGCATGACCAGCTTGAGTGTGACATCTGTCTCCTCCAGAGAGCGAGGTCTGGAAACAAAATCCACCCAGTGGTCTGTGAGGTTCGCGTGTGCCGGGCCATTGTCTACACTTGTGAATAACTTAGGTAAGAACTAGAAACAGGTAAATGCTGTTTGCAGATCAGCTCTGCGGCCTTGGGGTCGACCTCGCAGTGGACGGCGGGGACTTGGGGTGCAGACGCCTCCTGGGCGCCAGGGCAGGCCTGACAGAGCCTTTGCGGTGACGTCGCCCTGAGGCCAGAAACGTCACCAGCAGTGACTCCGTGACTCCCGTGAGGACGAGAGGAAGAATCCTCCGTCCACCGTCAGGGAACGAAAGGACAGACGCGGGGATGCGGCTGAGCAGCGGTTAATTCGCCGAGCACAGCACCCCACTCCGTCTCGGAGGCTGTGACAGCAGCGAATCCTACCTGGGCATTTTGCTCAGTGTGGGCAACGGGTCTAAACCGGCAGCGTCAAGCCGGAATGGGTTCCGGAAGATCTACGGGGAAGAGTGTCTCGGAACTGTGTCCTCAGTTGGAGGAACCGGCTTGTTTCGTTTGCAGCGAAGCGTGAGAGGCCGCAGCCGCGGGCAGCGAGGAGCAGTCGTCTGCGCAGGCGCGAGTGCCGGGCGGTCGGTCAGCCCCGGGGCCGAGGGGCCTCTCGGCTTGGAGCTGCTCGGCGTGGGGGGTGCCGGGGTGGGTGAGCGTGACCAGGACGCGGCGGCAGAGCCGGGGCCACGGGCCCCCCACGGGCCACCGACCAGGCCCCTCCACCGCCAGGCTCCGTGGACTGCGGCGGCGAAGCAGGGCGGGAACTCTGACGCTGAGAGCAGACGAGAGCCACTCGGGAGTGTGGCAACCTTCCCCGCGATCCCTCCCCATGGGACCCCACCCACGGGGATCACACGTGTTCACAGAGGCCACCGGGGCAGAGCAGGCGTGGGGACGGGCTTTGCTGAGAAACGTTCGCTGGGACTCGCTGCCTGGCTGTTTAGGAGCAGCCCCTGGCGGTCGGTCACTCACCCCTGCGTCGGGTTCTGACGCAGCTTCCGTTTCCCCAAGCGGGGTTTGGCTTATTGCCTCTGTAGACACCCGTGTCTATGGCCTGACAGGCTCCCATCGGTCCCTGCACCTGGCAGGTACACGGACGATCGCACCTCCCTCCCGCTCCGCACTGGGTCAGAGGCCCAGGCTGCTGCCTGTGCAGACCCCCGTGTGCAGACCCCCCGAGTGCAGACCCCCGTGTGCAGACCCCTGTGTGCAGACCCCCGTGTGCAGATGCCCCTGTGCGGCAGACCCCCGTGTGCAGATCCCCATGTGCAGACACCCCGTGTGCACCTGCAGGCGACTGTGTGAGCCTGGGCACTGCGTGAACCGAGGCCCAGTGCACGCCCATCCGCTAGAGCAAAAAGCAGGGGCCACCACTGGGCCCCTTCTGTGGGACCGAGGACGGTGGGGACGTGGGCGCTTAGCTGCAGCGACTGTGGAAACTCTCGCGTAATTGGAAGCAGACGCGGACGAGCTCTCGGGTGTCGCCTTACAGCCCGCAGCTTTCCCACCCTCCAGACGTGGCCTTCGCCAGCCACATTACGGCTCCCTCTGCCACGGCCCCAAAGCACGTCCCGCCCTCTGACCCGCCTTGGAGCTGCCCTGAGGTCCCGCAGCTTCCGCCCGCACATGCCGGAGCCGCCCCCGCCTTGGCTTTCGCTCCAAAATCCAAACCAGGCCCCTGTTTCCACCGTGCTCAGCTCCCCCCGCAAGGCGAACCCACCGTCCACACCACCCCCCGCGGACGCTGAACACTGTGAACAACGCGGGCCCAGCAGCTCCGAGGAGGTGTCCCGGGCATCGCCTGCGGAGGCCAGACCGCTGTGCGCCGGCGGCTGCAGTCAACGCCTGCGGCCAGATTTCTACAGATTCCACGTCTTGTGCACGAGCCAAACCTGCTCCAGGACAGCAGTTTCTCCAACACAATAATTGTGTCTTAGCTGCAACCAAGACAAACCATACGTCACTTGCAAACAGAGGAGAATCTATTCTCCACAACACAGGCGGTGCCCAGCTCCACCTGGGAGTTAGAACAAGCCGCGGGGAGAGGAGAAGGGGACGGGAAGCAGAAAACTGGGTTTCTGTCCCCATTTTGCTGCCGCCGCCGCCGCAGGCAGGGCAGGGTCTGAAACTCAGCCCCCTCGCTGCAAATGGGGACGGCGACCCAACTCCACAAACCACCTGGGGCTTTAAGTGAAAGTGTTTGTCACCCGATTTGCAAGTCATCCTATCCCTGTTTTTCACAAGATGGAATAGGGGCAACAGACGCTCAGGAGGAACATCCCATAGTGTCCACCCCGTCACGAAGACATGCACGCTGCACATTGCTGTAAGTGTCACCAACCCTGTCCCAGACTCCTGTGCTCCTGCGGCCTGCCGGGGACGTTGCCATGAGCACGATTGTGGAATGACAGATGTCAATTCAGTGGATAACAGATGAAGCTACATGTGATGTAACAGGGTTCTCCCCGGGACCAAGAAAGCCTCCCTGTCCTTCGTATCCTACGCTACGTTTTCACAAAGGCAGAGGAGGATCTCACCGTGGTCTGCAGTGGATTTGTGTCTGGCTCTCGTGCCAAACACGTGGTCCCCTGTGTACTTTGCTGACTCCACGTTACGCACCGAGTGCTCAGCGCTCTGCCTCCCAGGGCAAGCTGTGTGTGGTGCGTGGGAGAAACAGGGTATCTGGATGATAGAAATCTCTGCGGCAGTTTAGCATGTGAGAGATTAAGTTAAAAAGCGTGTCCATGTAGCCAAAAACAGTGTGTACTCACTGGCCACTGCGGGTCAAGTTCAGCCTCAGGACAGGGAGGCCTCCTGCTCCCAGACACCCAGCATCGAGCCAAGATTCATCTAATCAACCTGATTGTTTAATTAAGGAGGTTTTAAAGTGACAGCAGTTTGGAGCCTGTTCATGATTTATTTTGTAAAACAAAAACCTCCGTTTGTCTGCAGGTCTGTGCCCGGGAGCCCAGCTCTTGCAGGCCTGAGCCGAGGAGCCTCCCTGCCCCGTTTTCAGAACCCCCCAACCCCGTGCTGCAGCCCGAGCCCCTGACATCCGCCTCCTGGTTACTCGGCTCCTGGTGTGGGCCGGTTTGTGCTGGTTTTGACAGCAAACCTTTTCTTGTCTGTGTGTTTGTTTGTTGTAGGTTTGTTTGCTAAAGATTGGCTTGTTAGAATACAAACACATTTCGGAAGTGCTAAACCCCATGTCCAAGCCTGCTTGGAAGACAGGGCAGGACCCGTCAGGGATCCCGGGGACTCCCCAGAGCAAAGTGCCGCCTGCCTGTCAGGAATCAGCTGCGAGGATGGCCTGACACAGCCAGGCCCTCCAGCGTCTGCGGTGCCACAGTGGGACGAGGGTGCCACTGTGATCAGAGCGCGTGTGGCCAAGCCCGTCAGTGCTGGGGCCCTTCCTCCTCGGGGCAGCGCGGGGTGGCTGAGGTCGCACTGGTTCAGAGGTCGGCGAGCGAGCAGGGCCCAGAGAGGAGCTGGGTACCAGAGGTGCAGCCTGGGGGGGGCTTGGACACACCCTGCGGGGACAGCAGTCTGGCTGCTTTCAGGAAGGTCATTCTGAGAACCGGGAGGAGAGCAGTGCTGTGCGTTGTCTGGGGTCGGCGGGGGTTAGAGAGCCAGACAAAAAGAAATGAGGCTGCTCAGAGGTTTTGACAAAAGTACAGGCCAGAAGCCATGAGGCTCGACGGAGTCCACGTCAGCAGGAAAGAGGAGGAGGGGCTGTTTCTGAAAGCTGTTGGGCAGCAGTGTCACTGACAGCTACAGGTGACTTCATCGAGGTTACACTTTCACGGCCCCTCGCGAGAGGCGTTTACCTGGTGCCCAGTGGTGTCGGAGGCACAGCACCCTGACGGGCCGTAGGGACACCTGACAGCTCTGTCCCTGCAGGTCTCGGGGAGACGTCCCCGCAGCGGGGAGCAGAGGCCTCAGCTGAATCTGTTTCCAATCAGAGCATCACGATAGCATCTCCTCAAACCCCGCCGGCCTGAGCCGGCCTCTCCCTCCCTCGCCAAACTCCCCCACGCGGGGCAGGCGCCCGCACTCGACGCTGGGGGATGGAATCGCATTGATGTGGGCTTTGTCGGAGACCCCGGCTCCGGTCCACGGGGGCTCCACAGCACCAACTGGCAGCCCCTCGAATTTCTGCCTCAGTTTATCTAATTTGGAAAAGCGGATGATAGGTTGAGAGCCTGAAAGTGATCATTTAATTCCACTTTAAGAAAAGTGAGACATCAGTGAGGTTGCTATTATTTCAATTTAAATGTGTGATAAATAGAAATCTAAAGCTCTTTTACAGTCCTACATGCTCAGGTTAACAATGCCTATCCCCCACATAAAATGACACTTTTCTAGTTTTTTATCGGCCAATAAATTGAAGGCTAAATAGTATGACTTAGAAGCGTAAATATGCTTGCAATTTGCTACCAACGGCGCATTAATCACGCGGTCCGCAAAGAGCTTCCAGAGCAGGTCCGGCATGAACGTGTCTGGTCACGGGCTGTGTTGCTGGCACTGTTTTTTTTTTTTTTTTTTAACTGTATTTTAAATCCAAAATCAAATTTGCTTGTAATAAACGGAAGATAATTCATTCTGTCACTTGTAAGAGGAGGGGGACAGTTGTGTGGAGTGTGGTGGACCAACACTGGACTTGAGCACGGGCAGAGGCCCAGAGAAGCAACAGACTGTTCCGGAACTCCACGTCCCACGGCGAGGCTCGGAAATAGCCAGGCGCAGGAGCAGTGAGCCGGTGCAAGGAGAGCTGTACGGCCAGTGGCGTGGAACCCAGAAACCAGGTGACAGTCAAAGCTGTCTGTTCATTTGCAAAAGCAAGGGCCTGCCATGTGCTCGACATCGTGTTGGCCACTGAGGAGGCAGAGGGGACTAAGTTAGTGTCCTTGCTCTCAAGGGTCCTATGATCTGCCCGCCATCCACAGTGAAAAATTGCAGCAATCGCGACCTTCCAGGGGCCGGAGGTCCCAGCCACTCGGGAGGCCAGACCCCGTCGGTGACTCAAATGGTTTGCAGGTGGATACAGAGACCGTGTCCAGGGTGCTGTGGAACCGAAGCGGGGGGGGAGAGCCTCTCAGTCCACGAGAGACGGCTCGGAGGTTCCCAGGAAGGACCCTGGACTGCACCTCAGAGGACAACCCGGAATTATCCCGTCGGGGAGGAGGGGGCAGGTGAGTCTCCGGGAGCACCCAGGCGAGGAGAGGTCTTGAGCGAGACGCAGCAGCTGCGCAGCTTCTCCACGGAGCAAGAGCAGAAGTAACGAGCAGGTCTGAAGGCAGGAGACGGACCCGGCTGAGCGCTGCTCACGTGGTCCCCCGTGGCACCAGCCACGCGGTGCTATCCCTGCACGTGGGGTCCTCTGTGTCCCCAGCCGTCCTGAGCACCCCCAGAACAGCAAGCTCGTCTGACGCCTCCCCTGGGGACCCTGCGTCCGCCAGGGCGATGTGGTCTGCACAAAGGAAGCAGGTGCGGGGCGAGCAGGACGCGCCAGCGCGGGGTCTCCTGGCATCGAGGAGAAGCTTGGATCTCGTCCCAAAGGCAATGGGAGCATTCGGGGAAGAGGCCACTTGGGGAAACGAGAGACAACAAGATTTGTGCCTGAGAAGGACAGTCCCGGACGCGGAACAGACACGCCTGCGCCAGAATCCGAAGGAAGGAGCGCAGCCGGCGAGGGGACGGCGGCGAAGTCCCGGCACAGCGGGCTGCGGTGGAGGAAGAAACTAAACAGAGGTCGGTTCCAGATGTGTTTTTCAACTTGCGACTTGTTTTTAAGTGTAACGTGTGTAAAATAAAATGCATAAATCCTAATTCTACTGCCTGATGAGTTTGACAACTGCACTCACCCGTGTGAGGACTTTTCACAGCTCGGATCGGAGCGTCTACGTCTCTGCACGGCGACTCGGCCCCGCACGGCGACTCGGCCCCGCACGCGGCCCGGGAGACGCCCCTCCCCCTCCCCCTGCCCCGGCGTCTGCGCCGGACGTGCGACGGTCCCACCCTCAGTGATGACCAAGTTCCCCAGCGGGCGATGTGCCCCGACGTTTTCTGTCGGGAAGACTTTTCGGGTACATGTTAATAAAAATTGCTCCAGTGGACTAGCCATGACTTTCCACGTCGGTTTTAGCAAGCCGTGCTCTCCCCGGAATTTGTCCGCCTCATCCAATTGCACAAATACATTTCGTCACCGTAGTTCACAGTTTTCCTTTATTTTTCTGTGAACGTGTATAGGACCTGCAGTGATGTCCCGTATTTCACTCGTGATAGTGATAATTTGTATTTTCTCCCTTTTTTCTTAATGGGTCTTGTTATAAAATTATCAGTTGTATTAAATTTTTCAAAAATTTATGTTGACATTGTTGCTTTTCTCTATTTTCAAGTGCACTGATTTTTGCTCTTATGGTTACTATTTTTTCTAATTATGTTAGTTTTTTAAAAACATTTTTATATGGAGTGCTTCACGGATTTGCAGGTCATCCTTGCACAGGGGCCGTGCTAATCCTGGGTTGGTACATGTGCTGCCAAAGCGAGCACTAATTTCACTTGTTTTAACTTGTTCTTCCTTTAGTTTTTTAAAGTAGAAGCTTAGCTGATTGATTTTAAAACCTCTCTTCATATAAAATATACATTTCCCTCTATGTGCTACTTTAGCTGAATCCCATATATTTTAATATTAATACATTGTGTTTTCATAATCACTAAGCTCCCAATACTTCTAATTTCTTTGAGTTCCTCTTTATGCATTGTTTGTTTTGAAGAGTGTTTCAAATTTCCAGATATTCTTCTCCATATTATTGCTATTGATTTCTAATTTAATTTCCTCTCAGCACACGTGCATCCTTTGTATCTTTATTCTGTACCGAAACTGTGCTGTGGCCTCGTCTGTGGTCTGTGAGGAGACTTTCAGTGCCTCGGGTACGTGCGGCGTTCTGTGAATGAAAATTAGGTCAAGTTCATTCATAATGTTATTCAAGTGTTCTATATCTTTGATGAATTTTTATTTACTTATTCTATCAATTACTGAAAAAAGTGGTGTTAAAAATCTCTGAATGTAATTGGGCAATTATCTATGTCATCTTCGTTTTAAATGGACTAGTTTTCAGAACATTTTTAGATTTGCAGAAAACCTGTGAAGACAGCAGGGTCCCTCCATACTGTCCACCCAATCTCCTCTGTTGCTAGCGTCGTGCATTTTCCGGAACATTCCTCACAGTGGCGAGACGGCACTGACGCATCACTGCTCGCTGGAGCCCGTGGGCTACTCCAGCCTCTCCCGTCCTGACCTGTGTCTGCTCCAGGTCCTGCCTGGGACACCACGTCATGGAGCCTCTCGAATGAGGCAGTTTCCCAGGCTTTCCTTGTTTCTGACAACCTTGACCACTCTGAGGAGTGTTGGTCAAATATTTTGTAGGAAACTACACAATTGAAATGCATGTGATATTTTTCATGGCGGGACCAGGTTTGCGGGTTATGGGGAGGAAGACCACAGAGGTATCTCACCATTTCCATGGGTGCCACGTCAAGGGTCACACGTGCTGTCCGTGTGGTTTGCGACTGTGGAACTCGACCACGGTCACCCGGCTACTGCCATGGAGTCCTCAGGCTTCTCCACGGGAAAGGGCGTCTTTTTACCCCGTTCCACTCGTGCTGTTTGGGAGAAAGCCACGTGCAGCACACACAGGGCTGGGCAGTTCTACGCCGCTTGCCAGGTCCTGGCTTCTGCATAAATTACCTTGAATCCTTCTCCATTCTGTTCTCTCTTTATCTGGATTATTTACAACTGAGAGAAACTGCGGGTGTTTTGTTTGTACTCTGGGCCGTCGTCCTGATCCTGCTTCATCTGCTCTGCTGCCCAGACGGCTGCAGCGTGGGCTCCTCCACTACGGTGACACGTCCCCGTCAATGTAGTGTTTTTGTTTGTTTGTTCATTTTTGATCATTTTCTCACTTCCCGGCTCACCATATATTTCCAGCCCCAGCCCTAGATTCAGCCGTTGCCCCGGGGAGCCTGGTTTCTCACTGGGAGACGGTCTCATAGAGCAAGGTCAGGCGCCAGGGGTGCCGCTGCCAGGGGGTCTTTTTCTTTTTGGGCCGTATCAGCTGACAGAGCAAAAAAAAAAAAAAGTGTGTGTGTGTGTCCTGACCCCTGTGTGCACACATTCCATTAAATATTTCTATACACAACTGTCTGTGTCGATACTGAGCTCAACATGAGCTTGCACTGAGGTCTCCAGCTGGAACCCCGGTGACATGGACCATTTGCTCCTCTGTCCTCTGCCATCTGTGGAACCCACAACAGCAGGGAGGAGCCTGGCTCCCGCCGTCCGCCGTCCCCTTGCTTCCCTGTTCAATTCCAGTGTGTGTGTGGCAGCATCAGACTTACCCACCCACAACACAACTCTATCAGCTGGAGGACGGTAAACCGGTGCACACCTAGGAGCTGGTCTAGTGAGAGCCCCCTGGAAAGCAGGTGTACTGGCAGGATGCATTGAAATTAAAATGATTAAGCCTTTCTGCAGGCAGTCCTGCTGCCTTGATCTATCCCACACAACAGGAGCCCGAGCAAGGACAAATGTACAGGAAGTTACAGCAAACCGTGTTCATAGTTGCAAAAATTTAGAATTCGGAGAATTCTCATCGACAGGGGACTGTTTAATAGATTATCATGTATTCACACCATGGAGCGATAGCTGATCTCCTGTTTTTATGGCGAGAAGATTTGTGCACAATGAGCTGGGTCCTGTGGGTCCCCAAGGTGGGTCCCCAAGGTGACCTGGAGGGATGTGGTCAGCGGGTGGGGGTGGGGAGAGTGTGATCTCAGTCTTATTCCACATATTTTCTTCTGCTGGCTTCCAGTGCAAGTGATGAAAGGTCGGTTGTACAGTTATCCAAGCAGTCCTGCCGATCGGGTATCAATTCTGCACTATTACTTCCTGCTTGTACCAGAGCGTCCTCATCCTGACACTGTGACTGACACGTCCCACTGTCGTCTCCCTGCGCTGGGTCGGTCTGTGTTCCACGGCACCTTGCATGTGCGGAAGGTTCATAAGCAATTAAACTTCACGGATGATTAAGAACTAATTAAAAATATATCACTTGGCTTACGGGGATTTCACAAGTTATGGTTGAGTGAGAAAAACAGACTTGGAGAGGTATAATAGAATCCCATTTTTATTAAACAAATAATGGCCAAGATAAACGTGTGTTGAAATATTTATATTTGTGTTTGCATATTATTACACGGCCATGGAGAAAAACACATGGGGTCCACATACAGGTTCTGATGGGGGGGGACGCAGGGGGAAGAAAGGCTGTTTAAAAAGGAGATAAATAAAAAAACAAGAAGATATGAATAAGGAATGCACCCCAAATCAGGTAATTTATGTGTTCACACAAATGTGTGTATGCGTGTATTGGCATAAAGCATTTCTAAAAGAAAGACGAAAGTTCCTGCCTGTTTATCCAGAGCCTTCTCGCGCGTCAACGTCCCAGGCAGCAGAGACAGAGACAGTCTGCAGAGAGGATGGCCGGGCCGTCCGCTGAGGGACGAGTGAGGACCCCGAGGCCATTCCTGGCAGCGGTGTCAGCCCAGGCACATGGCTGGGGGTGGCAGCGTTGACGACGGGGCCGAGCGTTGTCAGCAAGCCCAGGGGTCGGGAGCGGACAGTCGTGCAGAGCATCTTACCTCCGCCCGCTGATGCCAGACTCGGGCCGTTAGTTCAGCAAGTAACTAAAGATCTGCGTCCCTGTGCTGGTGGCAAAAGCTCTCTCATGGGGGCCGAGAGACCTGGTTCCCTCTGCTGCCTGTTGTTACAGAGTGTAGTCTGGGCCAGCCAAGACTTCTGTGAGCCTCAGTTTCCCTGTTGGCAAACATGCGTGTGGTCTGAGATGCCGTCCAAGCTCTGCCCCTCCCTAAAGCTCCACAGGCCTATAATGCTCCCCTTGTGTTCGGCATTTTCTCTGATTAGAACGAAACTCTATTTTAATTGCATTGTGCAAGCATGTTTCAACCCCGACACATACCTGTGGGATCCAGAATGATGGGGGTGAGCAGTAAGCAAGGGTCACCTTGGGGACACTGAGGACACCCCAGGGGATTACGGCTGGTCAGGATGTACATGGACAGGTGTGTACGGAAAATAAAGAGGGCTATAAAATTTTGTAGTTAATAAAATCTTCCCCCCCGCCCCCTTTCTTTTGTTGGCTAGCAAAACCATGGAGCTTTATGGAGATGGTGACGTCTGAGCAGAGCTTTGAAGAGCGGGTCCTTTTCAACATGGGGTGACGGGTACGGGGTGACCCAGCGCTGAGAACAGCCTGGAAAACTGTGCAGACTTAGGTGCTGCTGGTAGAACAGGTGTTTGGAGCTCACAGCCTCATGATGGACACGTTTCGGTCACTGTCATAGCCATAATAACAGTGCATGGTTGTTACAAAGCCAGCATTAAAACAATAAGAGTCACAGTCTGGCTCACCCAATAAAAATAAGTCTCTTTCCTCTACGACAGAGCAAAGACCACAAAACCTTAAAATAAATGGGCTTTCTCATCACCCCACATTCTCCTAACAGTCGTAATTAGATGAGAAAATACGGCCTATTTCCTATTGTTTTAAGTAAAATCTTCATCCCAGTGGGCATTAATTGCCTGGAATCCACTGTGACATTCCTTGGATGAGGAGCCCAGTCAAGTTGCTAACTTCCCGGTGCAGCGCCCACAGGTGTGGCTCCTTTGCTGAGTAGACGGGTGGGGGGATTCGCCCAGCCCGGCGGGAAGCTGCCTCGGGCTCCCCCGAGCAGAAACGTGGTGCAGCTCTATGGTGACCTGAACCCGTCTCAGAAAAGGTTCACATTAAATGAAATAAAATCCTTTAGAAAAATCCTTTCAGCAATTGTCAGGGATCTAATACTCTTGCAGTGCCCAGAGAGGCAGCGAACACCTGGATTCGAATCGCTCTTCCTCGTTCCTTTGCTGGTCAGAAGTTCTCACGGTGTCCCCGGCAGGCAGGGGGCCGACTCGCTCGCTGGAGGCCGAGGGGGTAAAAGGGGCTTCACACGCCATGGGCGGTTTCATTAGTGAAAGAATTTTTGGTTACTTTCTCGTAACAAATACAGAGATTTCCCTACTTAAATGTGCTAAGAAACGGGCACGCGAGCCAGGATAGATGAGCCATCTGGAAACAGCCCTGAGCAGAAAGAGGCAAGTCCCACCTCTCCGCAGTGAGTCTCGGGACTCATTTCTGCCCTCTCACCAAGACCTTTGCATTTTCTCAATGGGAGGTCGTCAGTCTGAGGAAAAAGTAGCTTATTAAACTCAGACGCCGTATTTTTGTTGCTATTTTGGAACATGTGCCAGGACGAGGCTACAGTCACGAGCACCAAGCTCACAGAAAGCCCTGGTCTCAGTAACAGCAGAGGAGGGGACAAGAGAGGGAAGGAAGGTGTCCACGTGCCCACAGAGTTCCACCTCTCGCAGGGCTCTGACCAGGACTCCAGGCTGGAAGCACCTGGAAAGCTGCGCACGGCGTTCCCGTGATCTGGCGGAGCACACGGTGGGGTTGGGAGGACTTGGCATGTGCGTGAGGCATCGGGCTCTGGACGCAGGAGGGACCCCGGGTGGGGGACAATCGAGGGCTGTTTGATGGAGGCAGCAGTCAGTTCTGAGGAACCGAAAACCACAGAGGGATTTCTGAAGTCTCAGAGGAGGGAACAGTAGTTGTGTTTTGCTTTTCTCACGGAGCAGGGCACTGTGAGCAGTCGAGACTGTCCTTGGGTGCTCAGAAGGCTGCGTCCCGGGAGTAACGGGGAGCAGGGACAGAGCCGAGCAGCTCCTGTCTCCTCCCCCGGTGATCTATCCCTCAGACCAGGTGCATGTCAGAAGCACACATGACTTGTAAGGGAGGAATAATTCATCCAGAGCCTGAAATCAAGATTGTTGACATAAGATCTCCAGCACTCAATCAAAAATGTCCAAGCATACAAGAAGAATTGACAAAAAATATTATCAACCCTTAGGGAATCCGGGTAATAGAATTATCAGACATAGACTTTAAAGTAACTATGATTAATATGTAAAAGAATTATGTAAAAATGAAGAATGTTGGCAGAGAACCAGAACCTATAAAATAAAACAGTAATCCTAGAAGCAAAAAAAGAGAGAATTGTATAAATTAAGAATTCAAGGCATAGATTTAACACAGATTAGACACAGCTAAAGAGAGGAAATTTGTAAACAGGGAAACATACAGAGTAAAGGCAGACCAAAGAAGAGTGGAAAAACAGAAAGAAACACATCAAACATAAGGAATATGATAAAAAAGATTATGTGCAATTAGAATCAAAGAAAGGGAGGAGAAAGAAGATGTGGAAGAAGAAATACTTGAAATAATGGCTCAGATTGTCCCAAAACTTACCAAAGACATTAAACCATTGATTCAAAATGCTCAAAATCCCAAGCAGGATAAGATGAAGAAAACCATACCTTATCACACATGTTAAAATCACTGAAAACTGAATGGAAGATAAAATTTTATCAGTAGCCAAACAAAAAGATACATTCCCACCAGGGAGGCAACAATGTTGCAACTGACAGAAACCAGGGAAGGCCGCAGTCCCGGGGGCATCTCCAAGTGGGTGAGACAAGTCGGTGCTCACCTAGGATTCCAGGCCAGCCGGGCTGCCTTCTCCTGCTGAATAGACACCCCCAGACCCCCACACAGCGCCCCTGAGTGTGAGAAGAAACGAGGCCTGAGCCTCAGGCCAACTTTTAGGGCAACGATCAAACGCCAGTCTCAGAGCAGCCCCTGTCCCGGCAGCACCGGCCCGGAGCAGACGGCTCTCCCTGGGGTCCCCACCCCGTGGCGTCCACACCTGGGCTGGGCCCCACTCTCACCCTGCACGGCAGCTCCCTCAAGTGTGGGCTGTCCAGGGATGTGGTGTCACCACCAGCACAGTGTGACATGAGCGCCGGGTGTCACCGCTGGGATCAGGTCCCCAGGCACAAGCACACTCGAGGCACAGTCCCACTGCTGACTCCTGTGGAGAGGGACCCAGGGGGCCCGAGAGCTTCCCACCCTCAGCACAGAGTCAGGACTCAGCCGCTCACCAGCCAGGACGTGGCTCCTCCCCAGACGGCCCCAGTGACAAGGCCGCTGTGGCATCGAGGTGGCAGCCCGACACCCGAGGTGGCTGGACGCCAGGCCCCTGAAACTGTTCGATGGCAAATACGTGCTGTTTTGTTAATGAGACTCTGAGTTTGTTGTGCAATTGAAACAACGCCGCGCCCCACCCGGGCGTCTGCTGCCCCTCGGGGTGCTCTGTCCCCCGGGCTGCCAGGAGCCGGCGCCCAGGTGTGTCCACACACGATGCGGTTGGGGCCTCAGCCAGGGACACGCACTGTGCTGTCACCACACAGACCAGAGCACAGAGCGTCCATGGCCGTTTTGAGTGGAAAACCTTGTGTTTTATCCTCATCCTGATTCTGTGTCCATCGTAATTTTCTGTGTGCTTGTCAGTCACGTGACACTAAATACTCGACGTGTCAGGTTTCAGGAATCCGCCTCTCGACGGAGGGCGACACTCGGGCCAAGGGCTGTTCAGGCTCCGGCCGGGACCCTCAGCCGGGGACGCCGTCCCCTCCTCATCCTGGGCCTTCCTGCAGGTGCCCAGCAGGGCCCTGGTTGGGGACACGTCTGTCCACTGCGTGTCCTGGGCCGTGTGCTCCACTGAGGTCTGTGCTGTTATGGCTGAAGGATAGATATGATTTTATATGCATGTTATTTACATGGTTATGGTCAGTTTGGCACCGGAATGATTAGATTCAGCTGTTTTCTAAACATTTTGTTATTGTTCAACGTGTTGATAAGCTGTTATGAAAACTTTATTTCTTTAGTATCAGGTAGATGTTTTACATCACAAGAGTCATCTGAATAGATATCAATACGTAAGATATTGATCTGTGTCTCGTGTTGCTTGTTTCTGACTAGAAGGAGCCCCTGGCTGAGATCCGAGGGGAAGTGCAGACCCCGCTGTGGGAGGCACCGGGGGCCGGGCCGGGCTGGGCAGACCCTCGCCTGCCAGGAGCATGTGACCCGCACTCAGGGACCTCTGCCGCCATCACTGTGGGTGGGCTGCGGCCCCTCAAATACCAGAGGCAAGAAACAATCTTTGACTCAAACATCTGTGTGGCAGAATGATTGGATGTATCACCAGGAGATCCCAAGACCACGGAATGGAGGGCTGTGAGCTGAGCCTGCGTGTCTGTACACGCCAGACTGAAACAAGGAATTCACGTTTGTAAATTGTCAGAGACTTTGAAAAACGCATTTCATCTTCAAAGTGCCATCAAGGGCAGTGACTCGTGACTCAGGTGGCTCACAAGCACTCTCCTTCCAGGCCTGTTGCCGGGGAGCCGAGCAGCCCCCTCCGCAGGCGACGGGCGGGGCAGGCGTGCAGGGGCCCCGGCGCAGGTGCGGCGGCTGCTTTGAGGCTGGTGATTGGATTTGGGTTGACTTGAGGTCGCGGAGCCGCTGCCTGGCCTCGGCTGCATCCCGGCGCCAGGGTCCTGCTCTTGCTTGGAGCCGGCAGATGAGTCAGCTCCGTGGTTCACTGTCTGCTTATCTCATAAATTTCGTTATATCCTGAAAGAATCATGCTTGAATATTGATGGAAGACCTTTGAAGTTCCAAGACGTTGCGTTTTTAAAAATAAGGTCATTATTTTTCTCTACTCCTCAACCTATGAAAAGTCTCCACCTCAACATCGGTAATGACACTGAAGCCACATGACAGAATCGCTCGTCCACACTTCCTGTGAGCGTGGCTCGGGCCCTGGGCCAGCCGGGTTGCACGTGGAGGTTTCGTGGGGCCCTGGGGTGTGGCAGGATCCGGGCTCTGGCCGTGCTGGCTGTGTGGCACACAAGGGGACCCGAGTCCCGGCCTCCGCCACCTTTGTGCCATGACCAGGGACGGCCCGGGGACTGCTTGCACATGAGATTGTGTTGTGTGTGGCGACGGGGGGGGGGATCCCATTCCCTCCGTGCACCTACTCTCAGCTCCTAAAGTCACCTGCTGGCTGAGTGACGTAACAGCCTCGGCTCCACTTGCTCGGTAGCAGGACAGTGAGAGGAACACGCGTGACCCGAGGGATCTGTGCAGCCCACACGCCCGGCTCAGAGTCTGCTGTCTGGGTTTAGCCAGTTAGAAATGGGCCTTCGGGAGCCAGTTAGCACCAACTCGTTACGGACAAGTCCTGTTTTAGTGAGAAGTGTTTGTTTATCAAGAAGAGAACTTTCTATAGCCAGTCTCCAGGGAAGCAGGGATGCACAGGAAAGAGGGTGGCAGACCCCGAGGCCAGGAGGCTGCCGGGCTGAGCTGACCTGTCTGCAGCGCCAGGGCCTGGACTCCGCCTCTCCCCCCGAGTCTGCTCCCCTGATCCTGCAACCCCAACGCAGCCCCCGCCCCGGCCAGCGCCAGCACCCAGCACGGCGACCCAGACCGTGTCCCGACTGGCCCCCTGGGGCTTCCAAACAAAGTCCTGCCAGAGAAGACGAGACGCTCGTTAGACAAGCCCCACTGTTGCTTTAAGAAGAAATGTTGAAATTTTAGAAATGTATTAACTTGCACTTTTTGACCGAGAAATAAACAGATGCACTTGTTTCCGCTGTGATGGCCCTGAGCTCACAAAGGAGCAGAAACTGAGTCATCTACGTGAGGCGAATGACCACATCCTTCCTCTGAACCGAGCCCGGAGCAGCTGATTCTGAATCACCGCTGGGGGCCGTGCACAGCATCCCGGCGTCTGATTAGGCCTGGAGCGAGGGGGCTGGGCACACGCCGCGGGGGGGGACCAGGCTGGCCGCGGGGATGGCAGCACGCCTCTGCCGTCGGCCACACGCCTGCCGGCACCTTCCGCGGCTCAGGACGCGCGGGGCCATGAGCAGTGGTCCGAAAGGAAGGAACAGTTGTCTGAGTGTTCGATAAACGAGAATTTCTCAGGTTTCTCCCTGCAGCCGCTGACGTCGGACCCAGGGAGGTCAGAATGGTCGCCAGAGACTTGTCCGAATCCCAAAGCCTAGACTGTTCTAATCTCCTCATTGAGATCAACTGAACACGAGCTCTTAGTAAGTTAAATTATTGATTGAATGAAATAATTAGTGGCCTTATTTTCTTCCGAGGTCACTTAAAAAGCAGCGCTGAGGACGCGGCCCGTGTGTGCCTGGCTGGGGCTGCGGCCCCGGGTCCCGGCCTGTGGTGAGTGTTATTTCAATGTGAGCAACTAAGGGGACACGTCAGTGATGAATCGGTGCGTTTTCGGCCCTATTAGGGCGTCACACTCACCCATTTGTCCAGCTTCTCCGAGTTCTCCTGCAGGTGAGGTGTCCGGCCCTGGGGGCACTGATGTGACAGCAGGAACAGCTGATTCTCACCGGCAGTGACAGCCACCAACACCCCACTCTCCGTCCCTCCCTCCCTCCCCCCAGGCAGCTCCGGGGCTCGGGGAGTTTCAGTGACGTCACCGCGGGCAACACATGTCCAGTGAGAAAATCTCCCGATTTTTCTCAATGCTGCTAGGTTTAAACAGGGTCTTCAGTTTGGGAGTAGATTGTTTCATGCGGGTGTATATAGGCGCACACACACACACACACACACGCACACACACGCGTGCTCACAGAACACGTCTGCAGGCTGAGGACTGAGCCGCTTGCTACGCGGCCTCCCCTGCTCTCCAGGCTGCTGTCCTCGCGGCAGTGGGAGCAGAAGGAAAACCCCACGGTCACTTTTCCTGCCACCACAGCTCTCAGCCGTCCCCAGGGGACACGGGTCAGTGTCCTGTGCAAGCGGTGACCACACCCGGGCGCTGTCCTCCCCTCCGTGGACCCGTCACGGCCCTCGGGTGCCCAGGCTGTGCTTCCGTCACCCGTGTCATGGCCACGTCTGCCTCGAATGGAGCCTGCGCCGTCCTGACGCCGCCTCGTTCACCTGGGCGTTGTTGGCGCACACCGGCGGGCACAGCTGGCAAAGCGAAAACACGCCAGCTGTGCCGACACCCGGCTGGCTCCGCACCCTGGCGGGGGTGGGCGTGGGGGGAGCCCGGGGCGGGGGCAGAGCACGACCCGCGGAGACGCGGCGTCCTGCGTCGTCCAGGGGGCTGCACCCCACTCTCTCCCCACCTGACTGACCCCTTCAATGCTGCCGTGACGGTGACGAGGAGGAAACCAAAGTTGCCACCATCTGGGGGAGACAAACCGAGGGGCCCCTCCCCCACCAGCCCCCTCCTGCAGGTGAGCGATTCCCGCGGGGAGCAGAGGTCGGGTCGCGAGGTCGGGTCTCGAGTCTCGGCTTCCTTCCATTCACTCCTCCTCCTTTGACGTCTGTGGACAGTGGCTCAGCCTCACTGTTCTCACTTTTGTGACTGTCTTTTGTTGCTGTTTTTATTCTAACCTGGCCAGGTGAGGCTGTGGGCTGATCCCCGAGGACAGGGACTGACCGCCCGGCCTCACCTGGTCCCATCCAGCCGCACTCCAGAGACCTGGCGGTTTTGTTCCCAAAGTGCCATCTCGGCAGGAATTAAATGACACGGGGGTTTTATAAGACTCTTGCCCCAAGGTCGGTGGCAGAAGGGCCTCCATGCGGTGACTCTCCATGGCCAGTGAGGCCATCGTTCCTCAGCTCCCGTCATGGCAAACGCACGGCAGACTTGGTGGGACCTGACCCAACCCCGGCTCCACTCTGGAGAGACTGGAGCTGGAGGCGGGGAGTCTCTCCTGCTTCCCCAGGTTCCTGCCGAAGACAATGACGCCTTCCAGGGAGGTTGGGATTCCTCGCCCTCCTTGTCCCAGGAGCTCTGAGATCCCGTGTTAGATTTTCCCAAACTGATCAAACCCACCCGCTGGTCCACGGGCTTCCTCCTCACCCTCACCATCGTGTCACGTGGGAACCCCAACCTCCTAGCCAGGATTCCAGTTGTTTGCAGCTGAGCATGGCTGGGTTTAGTCTTTCTCATGGCAACCGTGGACAGAAGGTCAGTGGGATTTTAGAATCACCCTAGTTACTGTACAGCCTGTAGTGTGAGCCCCAGGTCACCGGCCTCTGAGAAAATGATCCCCCTGTGTCCTCTGGCCATCAACTCGAGAGGCTGCAGTTGAACAGGGACTTGGGGCCGCCCTGGGCTGCTGCTGTCATCTCGTCCCACCTGGGGGGAACTCTGCCTCTGGGGAACGGCCCTGACACGGCACCAGCCGTGGGAACCGCAGGGGCCGGGCGCTGCCTGGGCCCTGGACGACGGGTTGGACCTGCCTCCTGGTCACCTTGGTTTCCTCCCAGCTGTCAGCGTCTGGTCAATCCCTCCCCTCCACGCAACGCCCCAGAGAGGGTGGCCTGGCGCGGCCATGGGTCTTGCTCTGGAGCGTCTCGGACGCCTGGAGACTCCAGAGCCGAGTGCTGGGCTGCGCTGGCGGTGGTGAGACCCCGGCATCCTTCCCAGACACATGCTGGGGTGCCAGGCGGCTTCTCTGGTGGCTGCAGCTATGCTGGGCTCACGAAGGTGGGTGCCGGGGGACGGGCCCAGGCTGGGCCGCGGGGCCGGGCGATGCCTCCAGCACCCAGGGGACGGGGACGAGGCCGCAGCCCCAGGGCGCAGGGGTTGTCCGCCCCAAGGGGAGGACCTGACTCAGCTGCCCGCCAGGAGGCTCCTCACAGCGGGAGGCCAGGGAGGGGGCTGCGGCTCATTTTTTCCTTCTTTTAGAAATTGTCTTTCCCCTGTGCCAAAGAACTAGAGTATGTGGTTCTGGAAATAATTACGATCTGCACGTTTAAGGCCTGTGCTTTGTCAAGCATGCCATGGTCTGCGTCCGTGAAAACTATTAGGAATTTTGCATTTGATGAAAGGTTTAAAAGAGTCTTTTAAATGGAAGATACTGAATTTGCATAATATTTAGAAGTGGAGCTTCTCCCTTAAATTGTGGGTGGAATTTGTAACAATGGTCTGTTAGGTGGTGTAGGATTTTCTACATTCTGTGGCAGAAGGGAATCCAGAACCTTCCCTGAGTTCTGAGGTGGGGCTGACGCTCCGAGGTCCCCATGCTCAGGGCCGGGCTCAGCTCTGGCCGGGCTGCAGGACCGGCCTGCTGGCTCATGGGTCCCCGATGAGCATGGGGGGCAGGGGAGGCTGGAGCTGCTCGTTGTCACATGCAGCCACAGCTGGGGACCCCACGTGGGCTCTTTCCAGGCCCCCATGGAGTCCACGGCCCCGTGCCTGGCTCTGACACGGGAGGTGCTGATTAGGGAGCAGAAACGGGCCACGGACGCACCACACGGGAAACACACGGCTCCTCGTGCCCCTCTGCCTGCTGCAGATTTCTCTCGCACCACGGCTACTTTGGGATATATGCAGGGTTTTTTAAGAAATGAGTTTTTAAAAAACATTTGGCAAAATGTGGATTTCTTGCAAAATTTCTGGAAAAGTTACCGATACAGGAAAAGTCAGTCAACTCCCTTGTGGGCGATTTTTGTTTTGTTTATTTCTTTTTTGAATATTTTAAAAATTATTTGGGAAAACTGATTCTATTTTGTTATCCCAGAATACTCCTGCAGGAAGTTGCTTAGCTTCCTAGATCGACTGTGGAGAAACGTGGGGTTCATGGCGTGACTGGAGGCCTGGTCACGGCGTGGACAGGGGAGGCCCGGGGTCGCCGGCTCCGTAGCAAGTTGGAGCCGGTGGCTTTGTGTCCCTGCTGGGCGCCACGCTCCGTCCCGGCCTCCCCGCCCTGTCGGCGGTCCGTGCCGAGGGACAGCACACTCGCTCTCTCCAGGGCTTCGGATATCGTTACGATGCAACTCCCTGCCCTCATTTTGTCCTCGAAATGCTGCAGAGGCCCCAAGGGAGGAAGGGAGGAAGTTAACAGCAAACTTAACACAGGACCACGGAGACGCAGAAAAGCCAGAGACCCTCCCCGACAGGCGCTGGGTCTGAGCGCGGCCCGAGCACCTGAACAGCGTGGCGCACAGTGGGGCTGCAGCCCCCACTGTGCCTGCACCTCCGTCTCAGCTGACACCAGAGGGTGCAAAGCCCCCGGGGCTCTGGCCTTTGTCAGCAGTTCTCACCTGAGACGTGACCCGTGTCTCTGTCTGCCGGGGTGAGCCCAGGCCAGCTTCACAGAACAAGCGGGTCCTGACCCCGCGGAACTGTCTACAATGGCTCTACGCAGTGACTCTGTAAAGACCTCGACTGTCTAACCGATATTTTCTTATCTCAAAATATCTGCTCTATTTAAAAACAAGGGTTCTGTTTTGTGGGGAGGCACGTGACGCGTGAGCTCTATGCATTGATATAGAGGCTAACGTTCAACAGTTCACACGTGCAAAGAGGCAGGTCAGAGTGAGGGTGACTGTTGTGACTATGTTGTTTTCCCAACTCCACGGGCCCCTGCAGCCACCGGGCATGTGTCTTGGAAAGACAGAAATTGCCTCTTACCAGGTTAAAGGCCGTGTTCATGGTGACCGTGTGCCCACGGCCGGTAATTTATCCATCTATTAGAATAAGACCGAGCTGCCACTGAGTCACAGGAGTTTGTGTCTCTCTCACCCGTGGGGCTCGGGACAATCCCGCCATTGGAGGTCGCACCTCGCCCCAGTCTGGAAGGGAAGCTCCTCCGCAACCCCGTGTTCCCCCCCTGCAAGCTGGAAAGTTCCAGCCTGGGCACCTGGGAGCAGCCAGAGACTCGGGGCGTTTGCCTCACTGCTCACAGTTTCTGGTCTGTGCGTTTGCTCTGCAGACGCCAAGAACGACGCAGCTGTGTCCCTGGGAGCCACTCACGGCCCTGGGGGCAGTGGGGCTTCAGCCAGTAATTACGGAGCTTGCTGCACACGCAGCTACGTCAGGGGAAGTGAGTCTTCCAGAAACGGCCTCTTCCAAGCCGGCACAGACACAGAGATGCTCCTCGGACGTGAGGAAGGCTTGGATTTGAGTAGAGCACCCCCCACCCCCACCCCCGCCACCGAGGGTGCAGCGTGGAGCACAGGCGGCAGACCCTGGCGTCCGGCGGCCTGGCTGGGGTCCGGCCTCCCCTACAGATCAGCACTGTGGACCCCTGGCCCTCCCTGTGCAGAGTGTGGCAGCACAACCACAGCACAGTGGCTTAAAGTGGCCCTGGGTGAAGGGTGGCAATTGCTCAGCTGAGTGTCAGCCCCGTCATGCCACCCCAGAGCCAGGAATGCACCTGTGGGAGGTGCCGGCAGCTTCACTCCCACCCGGAGCGCTCTCCAGGACGTCGGGGAGATCCCCAAAGCCAGCCTCGGCTGGCTCTACCTGTAGTCTGGGAACATGCTAGACACCAGGAAGTGAGTTTTATCACAATAGGAAACATTGATAAACATCATGCATTTATCCAACCTGAGAGCAACATCCTAAAATACTGTCGGCCTCCCTGTGTTCAAATTCCTGCAAACAGATCTCCTCTCCTTTCCTCCAAAGCTCGGATAAACACTGTCTCTACTATCGCTTCCCACGAGCTGTGTCCAGAGAACCGCAGCAGCGGCGGGACCTGCCCTGTGTGTGCAGGGCACACGCTCCCGCCCGGCTCCTGCCAGAGCTCCCCAGGACGAGAGCAGGCCTGTTCACTCACTTACCCTCAGCCATCAGCCTAGCGTCCAGAGGGAAAACATGCAACAACTGGTAGATAAATTAATCCAATCAACACATACAGGTGTGTGCGGACTGGCGCTGTCTGGCACCCTGGAGACAGCCGTGAAATGCTCACTCTAGGGCTGGCCGGGCAGAGAGGAGAGTTTCTTCAGCCCAAGACCCTGCTAACGGAGGTCCAGATACCAGAGCAAGCGTCCGTGAACTCTAACTGTGATTAAGACGTGTAGACATGATGGAGTAAAAAATTTAGAAAAAATTGGAAGCTGTGAAAAGACTCTTGAAAATTCTAGAGTTAAAAAAAATCAGTAGCTAAAATTGAGTACTCCACAAGCAAAATAGAAGAAGTAGTTAGTGGCGTAGAAGGATTAGCAGAGAACACATGGAAAAAGCACAGAGTGAAAGGAGGAAAATTGTAAGAACAAAAGCGTAGGAGACACGTGGCAGAAGCTGTCGGTTTACTGCCCTTGCGATCGGGGCTCCGGGAAGGGAGCAGGGACGGGCCGGGAGGAGCAACCTCGTAAAAATCGTGCTTGAAAATTTCTGAAAACTGACAGATGACAACGAGCCACAGATTCGAGAATCCTGTGAACCCTAGTTGGGGTAAATGTAAAACAGTCATGCCTCAGATATCAGGTAATATGCCAAAAACGTGCGGGCACACGTGAAACCTTTAAAAACCAGATTCCACTTTCTAGGGGCAGAGAGCGGGACTGGTAGGTAACCTCTTGTCGGGACAGTGGGAGCTGGGAGACTGTGCAGGTGTCTTCAAAAATAACGAAAGCAAACTCTACGGGCAGTGAGCGTATCTTTCTAAAATAAAGGAAAATATATAATAGTAACTACTTGAAAAATAGGAGCAAGAACTTAAAGAGAGTATGAACAGTTAGAGAACAATTGTCAATTTCCTTACAGATACTGCGCTTGAGTAAAAGAATGAAACTTCATATTAAATGGCAGGACGGTGGATGAGGAGCACGGGGACTCTGTCCGATGTCAGCAGCCCCACGGCACCACCCACAGGCCACCTTTCACGTAAAGAGGATCGGGGTCCCATGTAATAGTTTCAGCTAAGGCTACAGACACAACAAAATGCAAGCCTTCCTGTGTGTGCCACAGGTGAGCCTCGGGGTGGGCGGGGAGGGCAGAGGGAGAGACAGAGACCCAGGGAGAGACAGAGACCCAGGGAGAGACAGAGACCTGGGGGGAGAGACAGAGACAGAGACCCAGGGAGAGACAGAGACCTAGGGAGAGACAGAGACAGAGACCTGGGGAGAGACAGAGACCTGGGGAGAGACAGAGACCCAGGGAGAGACAGAGACCCAGGGAGAGACAGAAACCCAGGGAGAGAGACACAGACAACACAAATTAGACAGATGACAGTGGAGGACGTTATAGAAGCCTTGCGTACACAAAAACACAAAGCTATAACAAAACTGAGGTTGAAGTATTAATAATGCCAATAAATGTAAGTGGGCTTACTGCACTTTTTAAGGTTTTTGGGTTGGCTAGCACAGCAAAATCCAATACTGTTTTGTACACAAGAAACATAGTAAAAACAAAGATTCGAAAAGGTGAAAGCTGAAGGCAGAGGTTACATGAGAGCAGGCAAATGTAAGAAATAAAGACCTGGCCTCACTGTTTTGATCTCGGTTAGAGAAGAATTTTGAGAAAGAATTATTGAAGAGACAAGGAAGGATTTGCTACGATTCCGAAGGACTCAGCTCCTAAGGATTAGAGCCCACTAACCCGGCAAACGCCGACCTGTGCCGGAACCACAGCAGCTCCGCTGAGACACAGAAACGCAGATCTCAGACCAGACCATACTCTCCCGGTGCAAGACAGGCCAAGTGGTGAAACTTTGTGAGGGATATTTATCTCAATCCAGACCATTCATAAGATATTTTCTATGGCTGTATATGGAACTTTGGTAGAGAAAACACCTTTGTTCCAAGTGTACACAGAACACTAACTTAATTCTGGACACAAAACCTCAAAAATTCAAAGAATAGAATTTTTAAAATAAGACGTCATTTTCAAGTCATAGTGCAGAATAAAAATCAAACCATGGAAAATGTGCATGTTGGGGGAATATAGAATTTCAGAAAAAGTGTGCAAGGTGGACCTGTTGTGGGAATCCTGCCTCTCGCCCTGACGCTCCGCGCCGCGGCCTGGGTAGCTGTGATCCGAGAGGGAGAAGCCGCAGGCAGGGCAGTGGCGTCCACGAGGGCGGCATCTCCCCGGCAGGCCCAGGAGGGGCTTCACGGAGCGGGAAGGGTCTTGCCCAGCCACCGGCCCCGAGGCGGCCAGCAGCCCACCAGTGTGTTTGGCTGGGCTGGCTCTGGCCATTGAGCACAGCAAGGACAGCAAGCAAACAAGTGGCTCAGGGCACATATAATCATTCAACTGTGGAATTACAAGGACTCTGGAAAGAAAAGCAAATAGAAATCATTTAAAAATAAATAGCTCTATTTAGCTTAAAAGATGAATTGTTCATTTATCTTAAAACCTGATCATCATCAATGATTCAAGCACTCATATTTACACGAGGAAAACAAAAAAAGTTTGTAGCTCATTTCATCTGTCCTGACTCAGAAAACCCAGACCAGAGTTGACTGTCTTTTCTAAGTCAGCCGCGTGTAACCAGCCACTCTGTCTGGTTCCAACACCGGTTGCTCAGCCATGGGTGTCACAATATCCCTCAGGTGTGGACGGCACAGTCAGAGGCACTGAGGCGGGGGGGAGGACAGTCGCCGCGGTGGCCGAGGCGCTGAGCCCACCTGCAGGGGGACGGCTAAGCCCAGGTCTGAGCTCCCAGGCCCTGCTGTCCCCTGGCCCTGCTGTCCCCTGGCCCTGCTGTCCCCAGGCCCTGTTGTCCCCTGGCCCTGCTGTCCCCAGGCCCTGCTGTCCCCAGGCCCGGCTTCCCCGATCAGCAGTTCCAGTTGTGACCCGGAATTACCTGCTTGTGTCCTCCTGACAGAACCCCGGGGAAGCCGGGATCCAGGACTCAGACAACAGACCCCACCATAAATCTCTAATAATTAGTTTTGTTTGTTTATTTCCTTCATTTAATTTGGTGTCTTTACACATTATCATCACAAGTCCCAAAAAACATAGCAAATGGAATTGTCCAAAAGTACAGAGAACAGGAAATTAAGTTTTCCAAGCACTCCAGAGTATTAACTGAATTTAGTTATTTGCCAGTTAAATGCTGAAGGCCACTGGTGATCAGGGAGACTGATGGGTCGCCAGAGGCCCGGTGCTGCGCAGTAATGGGGAGATGTCTGCCGTCCCAGACGCAACCCCGCGGGCGTGGCGGGCGGCGGCTGTTGGCGTCCCGGGGTCCTGGGGTCTCGGGGTCAGCGCCCGTCCTGTCCCCACCCTCGCCGGAGCTCGGGCTGTCGAGTGGGGGTGGCACCCGGGAACCCCAGCAGCTCCCTCGGGGCTCCCGACCCACTCCCTCCCTGACCCTACACGGTCCAATTTCCCAAATCGATGGCACCGCTGCCACCGGGTCCTCCCTGCCCTCACCTGCCGCCCCCACTTCTGTCCTGCACCGAGTCCCACCGCTGTGCCCGCCCTGCCCGCCCGTCGCCTGGACTGAGACACCGCGAGCCCCGACGCTGCTCTTCCACTGAAGGTTTCGAAACTGACCCAGGTCACGTCGCTCCCGCCGAGAACTCTCCGCGCAAGGGAGGAAAAGCGCGGCTGGTTCCCCACGCGCCCGCCCAGCCACTGCCCGCCCATGGCCACCGTGCCCCGCGGGGAACACTGGTTACTGTCGCGGCTCCCGGCGTTTCCATCTGCGTCTTTCGTCGTGGGGGCGCGTCCCCGCTCAGAATTTGCACCTGGTGCTGCCTCGCCCCGGGGCCCGCGTGCCCATCTGCGACCGGGTTCTTCACCACGCGCCCTTTCGCATCCAGCACGTTTGCAGAGACCTGTCATCGAGTCCGAGTCCGTGCTTGTCACCATGTCCCTGAGGAGTCACTGGCTCAGAGGGAGGGAGCTGGCGTCTGGTTTACCCCGACTCCCCAGGGCACAGGGTGGGCTCCCGTCAAGAACCGCGAGTGCAAGTGCCCAGGAAGGGTGTCACGGGTCGTGTGTCGCGTTGGGGAACAGAAAACAGAAAGTGATGCCCCAGTGGGGAATCTGGTCACTTTTCTCCACATCCCAGCATCCTCCTGCGCAGGGACCTCGACCAGGCCATTTGGGTCTCGTGTCCTTCCCTTCACGGGGACCAACGAGCACATGCACAGCGGAGACAGACCCGTTGGGTTCAAGGTTGTTCATTTCGATTATCCCACTGGCTGCATAACCCCAGTCCTGGCAGTTGCGGTCCCTTAGGCCCCACCTGACCTCCCGGTCCGTTCTGCTCTGGCGACATCCGTGGAGTTGAGGGGGACATGACCAAGCTCCCAGTGTGAGTGCACAAGTGATAAGAATTGGTAAGAACAAAAATATATACATATATATGTTCATATATTGGGAGGCAATACTTTCCAGGGCCAAGACGCCAGCCCAGATGTGCATGTACCGTGTGTAAACTGCCCTTCTGGTGACCTGCGGGGTCTGAGTAAGGACCGATCACACGGCCAGGTGAGCGAGTCACCAGAGTCTCTGTGGACAGCTGTCCACTGTCTCATGGGAGGAGAAACATGCCACTTGCTGAAGCTCAGTTTCCCCAGGGGAGATGGGCCCTGGCTTGCTGGGGAGACCTCCAGGAGGGACACCCAGGGGAAAGGGCACCGAGTCCTCGACTGACAGCCCACAGCCCCAGTGAGCTGGTCTTCGACAAAGCAGAAAACAACATGCACTAAGGAAAGGACACCCTATTCCATAAATGGTGCTGGGAAAAGTGGATAGCCACATGCAGAAGATTGAAACAGGACCCTTGTCTCTCACCATATACAAAAGTTAATTCCAGATAGATTAAAGACTTAAATGTAAGACCTGAAACCATAACAAATCTAGAATAAAATCCAGGGAAAACTCTTCTAGACATTGGCCTGGGCAAAGAATTTATGACTCAGACCCCAAATGCAAATGCAACGAAACCAAAAATAAATAAATGGTACTTAATTAAACTAAAAAGTTTTACACAGCAAAAAAATAATCAACAGAGTCAATAAACACTACAGAATGAGAGAAAATATTCACAAACTATGCATCTGACAAAGGGCTAATATCCAGAATCTACAAGGAACTCAAACGACTCAACAAGAAAATAAACAAATGACCCATTGACATTTGGGCAAATGGCACAAACAGACATTTTTCAAAAAAAGACATAGAAATGGCCAACAGACATATGAAAAAATGCTCAGCATCACTGATCATCAGGGAAATGCAAATCAAAACCACAATGAGATATCACCTTAACCTTGTCAGAACAGCCATTATTGAAAGTCAACAAACAATAGATGTTGGCGCAGAGGCAGTGAAAAGGGAACACCTACACATTGCTGGTGGGACTGCAAATTAGTGCAACCTCTGTGGAGAACAGTATGGAGATTCCTCAAAGAACTGAAAGTAGACCTACCATTCGATCCAGCAATCCCATTACTGGGGATCTACCCAAGTGAAATGAAGTTATTTTATTAAAAAAAAGACACCTGCACTCATATGCTTATCACAGCAGAATTCACAGTAGCAAAGATATGGAATCAACCTAGTGCCCACCAACTGATGAGTGGATAAAGAAAATGCGGTATCTACCCCATGGAGTACTACTTAGCCATGAAAAGGAAGGAAATAATGTCTTTTGCAGCAACTTGGATGGAACTGGAGGCCACTATCCTAAGTGAAGTATCTCAGGAATGGAAAACTGATACCACATATTTCCACCTGCCAGTGGAAGCTAAGCGGTGGGTGTGCGTGGTCACACAGGGGGTGTGCTGGACACTGGGGACTGAGAAGGGAAGGGGCTGGGAGGGACGAAAAACTACGTCTTGGGTGCAGTAAACACGATCGGGGTGATGGATGCCCTAACACCCATACAATTCATTCAAGTAACAAAACTCCACTTGTAGCCCCTAAATCTAGGGAAATAACAAAAAACATGCAAAGTGAGTGGCGCAAAGATGGAGATAGCGACGGAGAAGGGGTCAGATGGGAAGAGGGAGCTGGAGCTTGGTGTGGTTCTGACTCGGTCTGGATCCCACTCCCACAGTTACCTTAAGATCTCTGTACTTGCCGGGCGCAGTGGCTCACACCTGTAATCCTAGCACTCTGGGAGGCCGAGGCGGGCGGATTGTTTGAGCTCAGGAGTTCGTGACCAGCCTGAGCAAGAGCGAGACCCCGTCTCTACTAAAAATAGAAAGAAATGATCTGGCCAACTAAAAATATATATAGAAAAAAATTAGCCGGGCATGGTGGCACATGCCTGTAGTCCCAGCTACTTGGGAGGCTGAGGCAGTAGGATCGCTTGAGCCCAGGAGTTTGAGGTTGCTGTGAGCTAGGCTGACGCCACGGCACTCACTCTAGCCCGGGCAACAAAGCGAGACTCTGTCTCAAAAAAAAAAAAAAAAAAAGATCTCTGTACTTACCACTAAAGTTGTCTTCCTCTTACATTTCACGCTGATGTTTTCAACATATGTTAATTCACTGCACTTGTTTTAATTTGATCCAGGTGTGTGTGACACACCTCAAGGTCATGCTTGTTACATGCCCGGGTTCAGAGCCTTTTCAACCAGTTTCCACTAACGCCTTTAGAACCTACTGCTCATGACTTGAACTGCTGGCCTTTGTCTCAGGCTCTGTGTTCCGTGAGTGGGGCTGTTTCCGGCAGGCGTGTGTGACGTCTCCGTCAGCCCCGGTTAGGGAGCAATGACAGCTGTAGCTGGGGGCAGCTTCCACCTGCCAACACTCCCCTCTCCGAGCCCTTTGCCGTGTGATATATGAGGTGGGAAGATGACTAAGGGTTACCTTAGCCAACACTTACTGCAATAACAACAACATACCATACACCTCATCATTTATAAGAACTGCAAAGTGCAGGGTTACCTGTGTTGATAAAAAGTACCTCAAAACATTAAGATTTTAAGTATGATTATGTCCATATAACTAATATTTTAATTCCTCTATCTTAACTATCTGTCACTGACACGTTAAATACGCTATTGCAGAAAAGCTGAATTTTTTTAAAAAATCACAATTTCACATTTATATTAAGTTATTTCACGATGACTAAAATTCCTTTTGTACTGTGAGGTTGTTTTTCATTACTAATGAGTCAAAAGAGCTTCGTAATCCTATTCTTGAAAGGTACCTGTAACTTATTTTCTAAAATGAGAATTTTAGCTGGAAGCAAGTACATTTTGTTTCAAAAAATTAGGTAACAGAAAATAATACCTCATGCCTCCCAGTTATGTGTCCTTCACGTATCACACTAGATACCTCCTGTGTGCGTGTATTTGCATGGTGCTGTGTGTATCGCACAACACGTACACGTGCATTTAGAAACAAAGCCAAATAAAATCACGCATAACAGCCAGTAGCGGCTTCCAAATCTTCCAGCTTCATGGGTTCGTTTTTACAGCTAGAGTTGCGTTTGGGGTTTGAGGGAAGGTCTGGCTGGTTTCCTGTCAGTCTGTTCTGTTACGATGAAGAGTCTGAAAGGCACAGATTTCCTCAAAGTGTGTTTTTCTAAGAGGACACAGGCACAGTAAACCCCAGCGTGGGGTCTACTCATTCTGGGACTCGTGTGACAGTCCTGGCACCCAGTGGCCCCAGGTCCCCATTTTCCCTGAGCTGTCAGAGAAGCTGAGGATCACTGGGAAAATCGCTCCTACAGGAGCGGGAACAGCGAGGTTTAGGGAGACTGTGGGAGATGACCCGGCTGCCGGGCATTGATGTGGACACTGCCCAGGCCCGGTGGCCCAGGCCCTGAGTGTCCCCAAGCTCCCGGCTGAGGAAAGTCCAGCTCCTTGGGGACCACAATGGGTTAAACATCCAAGACCCGGGTCCTGACCCCAGGCTGATGGACGTCGGCCACCCTGGGTCCCCTCTGCCCCAGGGAACCGTGCCCAACCATTCCCCAGGTCTCCGCAAACCCGGGATTCCGGGAGGGGCTCGCTGCTCTGTGGGATTAGAAGTGGCACCAGGTTTCAATTTAAACAGCGTTAACTGATGACTCAGTATTTTATGACTGTGTGGGAACAGAGCCCCAAAATATAAAAGCTTTCCTGTCCCTGGAGGGAGTGACATTCTCCTGGGAGCTTTGCACACCCAGGGGCACAGCAGCCTACGACAGCTGCTGAATGAGACTTGCTCAGAGAAACCTTATTTCCTTTGCATGAGAGACCTCGCTGGCTGCCACGGTTCCGAGATTTTCTGGGAGCTGGTGGAGAACTAAAACACAGGGGCCTTGAAACACAGGTTCATTTAAGGTACATAGTGTATTAAACAGGAGGATATTTCTTTTTGACGAAATTCTATAACCAAATATTTCGAGGTGAGAAAGACCATGGCAGGAGCTGCGGGCAGATGGGATGCTCTGCCCGGGACGCTGGTGCCGAGGGGTAACGGGAAGGTTGGATTTTGCCAAACTCGGGACCCGGTGGATTTGACTGTGTGGACGAGAAGTCACGATCGATGTTCAGAGAATGAACTGACAGAAAAGCATGTCCTGGTGACGGGACCTAGTGACACAGGCGAGACTCGGCCGCGAGGACAAGGGCTGCAGAAGGGCGGGGGGCGCGAGGGTGGGGAAGGGTCTTCACAGCGCGGGGGCCGGGGGCACAGGGACAATCCCTGTAAGGGAAACAAAGGCAGGAGTCGAGAAGGGTTGGGTTTCAAGGCTGAATCATAGGAAATGGGAAATGAGTGGCTGGGACAGAGGTGCGGTGACGGCGACAGCAGTGACGTTGCCCAGCAAGGCTCACGCCGGGAGGGACCACGCCTGCGCTGTGGCGCCAGCCTCCCACTTTCATCCAAAGTGCCGGTTCTGCCCGAAACCCACCTGGCTGCCGTGGTCTGATCGCAGCGCGATTCCCACCAGTCCAGGCTCCCGGCCCCTCAGTGTGGGGCTGTCGCAGAGTCCGGGTCGCTGCCGCGCGTCACCCTGCTCCGGAAAGCCCCGTGCCGGGCGTCACCGGAGCCGCAGGGTTGGCATCCTAGGAAAGGCCCCGACCGGCGTTGACGAGCCGACTCCGCTCTGGGGACGCGTGTCCCCAGCTGTCCTGCGGTTGCTGTGACTCCGGAAAGGCTGTTCCCAGGACGGGGTTTTCCGGAGCCCGCGCTGGCCTCAGCGTCCTCACTGGGCTCCGTCCCCGCGGTCACCCCCTGGCGCTGCCCGGTCCCTCCCGCGGCTGAGCCCTCCGCAGTCTCACGCGCGGTTCCCGGAGCGTAAAGGCCGAAGCGGGTTCTGAAGCAGCGGGGGGTCAGGAGGCAGCGTCCCCACTGACCCCAGAGCCTGATCGGAGGAGCCAAGACAGACCCGGAAATCCCAGGCAGAGGACGGGGTGAGCAAACCGCAGACCCGCGTGCGGGACGCGGGGCAGCCTGGCCGCCTGAAGCAAAAGCAGGAAACAGAGGACGGGGACTCTGGGGCGCCAGCAGGTGCCCCCAGCGTGGCCTTGCTGACCTCAGGGAGCGGCTGGGGAGGCGGCCCAGGTCTTTCCCCGGGGGGCTGCAGGTGTCTCCAGGGCTCACCCACCTGCCCCACCAGGGCCACCCACACCTCAGTGGAGCTGGGGAGAGGAACACGCCAGACGCTCTGGCCGGGACACCCCGCCAGGACTCGGCTGGGTGCGGTGGCCGCCGTCCAGCCAGGCAGTTTGAGAACAGCAATGGTTTGTCCCAAATCTTGCAGATTGAGGACATTTGGGGATAATTTGTTCACAGACAGCCCTCTGGCGCCACCTGCTGCCCTCGTGCTGCGTAGAAACAATGTTTGAAGCCAAAGATACGGTAAAATGAAGAAAAGCCAAGAACGGGCGACACAATTCACAAATTGCATCGGGCAGGTTACCGTGGTTGTTTCTTGCGCTGGCCTGGCAGGAAAACAAACAGGGCACATGCAGGTGCCGCGTGTCAAGGACACCGAACGTGGACTTGGTGAGGGAGGAGGTTGTGTCCGGGAGGCTCCAGCCCTGAGACCCCCCGGGCTCTCGCAGCCAGGCAGGGACCCTCTTCTCTGCCCTGAGAGGTGGCCAGGTGGGGGCTGTGTGGCCGCAGTCACAGGGGGGAGACTGGCCCTGGGGCCGGCGGGGCCCACAGAGGCGGCCCAGGGGGCTGGGGAAGGAGGCGGGACAAGCGAGGGACTCTCCACTGTGGTCGGTTATCTGTAGCCACGGGGGTCCCTGGAGGGCTGGGTCTGCTCTAACCAGTGCCCAGGAAGGAGACTCAGCCTTTGTTTGAAACGCCCCGGAGGAGATGCAAAGGAAGATGCTTGACTGAACCACAGATGTTGTCCCTGGAACCAGGTGGTCCAAGGGTGTTTTTGGACAAGGCTCTTAACTCCCAACAGGTCACTGTGCATTAGGGCTCTGCCAGCTGGACCTTGGCTCCACGAGCCTCGCAGGGGGGAGAAAGTTACTTCTGACAGAAAGCGCAGCTGAACGTCAGTGTTGCCGGACTCCTCGGAACCACTCAGTACCAGGTCTCTTTAATTCAGCTGGATGTTATGCCAACTTTGAGAACTTGATTTCTTCTTAACCCCTGAGCCAAGTCCCTGAAAAGACTCAGGACGGCAGTTAGCTCAGAGCTCGAGCCCTTCGGCAGCTCTGAAGCCGGGTTAGGGTGTGTGTAGATGCACCACGTTCTGTGGCCGGGTCTGCCCGTGTTTCAGGGGTTGGTAGCTTGAAGTTGCACCTCCAAAATTACCCCAAAAGATTTCACATACACACATATGCACAAACAGGGCACACTCGCACACGCCCACACATGTACACACACACGCACACGTGTGTGCACATCATACACACCTACACATATACACATGTGCCCACACACATAGGCATGTGTTACACACGTGTGCACACTCAGGGGCCACCAGCCTGGCATGTCTTTGTTCAGAGAAGCTCCCTTTCCTTGAACCACGCGCTGGAGACCCCAGGGAACAGCCCCGCAGCTCCCGCCTGGACGGGGTCTGCATGAACAGAGCTCAGCGCTGGTGCTGCCTGCACCGCAGGGTCACAGGGGCTCCTACGGTGACGCGGGATCACGGGCAGGGACTTTACCCAACTGGGGGGCAGGAGCAATTCAGGAAAGATGAAAAACTGCCTGTGTGCAGAGATTGTTGCTAGTCGCAAATTTCGTCAGTGCAGTGGACACAAGTGGACTTAGGTGGACACAAGTGGACACGAGTGCACTTAGGTGGACACGAGTGGACGTGAGTGGACTTAGGTGGACACGAGTGGACGTGAGTGGACTTAGGTGGACACGAGTGGACGTGAGTGGACTTAAGTGGACATGAGTGGACATGAATGGACATGAGCAGACACGAGTGCACTTAGGTGGACACGCGTGGACATGAGTGCACTTAGGTGGACACAAGTGGACATGGGTGGACATGAGTGGACGTGAGTGGATGTGGGTGGACATGAGTGGACGTGGGTGGACACGAGTGGTCGTGGGCGGACGTGGGTGGACGTGTGTCCTCACCAGTCCGGGTCCAGCCTGGCAGAGGGACGTGCTCCAGGCTCCCAGGCTGCAGACGGAAAAGCTCGGAGGGACTTTACCTGTGAGACGGCCCAGGGGCCAAGACCACGCTGCGCGCCTGGTGCCGGGGCCTGGGCTTTATCCGCAGCTCGGCTGCGCGGGGGCCTTGGGGACAGCTTTGCAGATGCGCCGTGAGCTCATGACAGTGACAGTAAGTCCCACAAACCGAGTCTCCTGGAACCGACTGTGGACGGCCGGGGGGCGATTTGCTGACGCTGCTCGTTCCGGAACCTCTCTGCTGCGAGCCTCCATTATCTGGTTGTGAGACGCTAAATAATGGGAAACGTATTAAGTATTCAAAATATTCTGTGTACTCGGGTGAATGCAATGAAATCAATAGCAGTTGCTGCTCAGAAACCTCGGACGGCGCTTTCTGGAAGGGATTCCGAAGTGCTTCGTCCGCGGGGGGTACTGCCGGGCGGACTGTCAGGAGGGGCTCGATTAGCGGCAGCAACGTCTAAATTGCTGCCATGTGGCAGCCTGTTCAGGCCACTCAGCCCACGTCTGTTTTTAAGAGGACTTGACAAATCGAACCTGGGCCTGTTTTCTTTCCAAGTGGGGGCTGCTCCCCCGGGGCCTGTGGGAAACGCCCCACCCGCGTCAGGAGGCCAGCGGACGGGACAGCCAAGGGGACAGCGGATGGGACAGAGGACGGGACAGAGCCCACGCGGCTCTGCAGGGGCGACTCCCAGTGGCTGCCTCAGCCCCGGCTACGTCTGACCTGAAGGGACGCCAGGCGCTCCGCACAGGCTGTCATCCCTGCTCCCAGACAGGGGCCTGCGTTCAGCACTTGGGGAAACTGAGGAACAAGGGGATTCAGTCCAGAAAAGCCACAGAGCGTCCTCCTGTGCTGCCCTGGGGGTGACCTGAGGACTCAGCAGGGGACTGAGATGCTCCCAAGGGTTCCGGGTGGACACACGGCTCCGCGGGAGGCTGGTGGCCGCACGGCTCACACCTGTGACTGGACCTCGCGGCCTGCTCTGCCGAGGCTGGGCAGAGACTCCACGTTGCTACTTTATGCGGTTCCTGGAGTGGTGCCAGGTTCTGTAAGATGACATTCTTTGCTGAGACCACCCAGCCAGGGCCTTCTGTTGGGACCCTCGGTCACTGGGGCCCAGAGACCCGGCCCAGCTGCCTCCTGCGGCTTCCACGCCCCTCCTGTTTGTGTCTCTCCAGGTGGGTCCCAAGCGCAGCGCTGCTGTCTGGTCTCGACAAGACTGGGAGACCCCCTGCCACGTCCCTCTCCTGCCAGGTCCACTTGCTCACTGGGGAGGGGGCTTCAGGGCCTGGGAAAAGCCTTCAGGGTCTTGCCGACTGTCGTGCCGACGAGGGTTTTATTCTAAGTTGACGGGACGCCAGGGCCGTGCTCTGAGCAGGCAAAGGACGTTGTCAGATGCTGTGACTCAACAGAGCAGCATTCAGTGCACAGAGAAGCACGTGTAGCACACGCGGTCACAGAGCACAATAAAAAACAAACCCCACCCTGTCGCCAGCAGAACGCTGTCAGACCATTAAACACAGGGGACACGCAGCCCCGAGGAAACCACGCAATTGCTCACACAGCAGGGACGAGGCGTGGCGGGCGGCACAGAGAAGATGGCGTGAGACCACCCCCACCCCCTCGACCCACCTGGCCGCGGTGAGACCTGGGCGTCTGGCGTCTCGGGAGACGTCGCGGGATTCTTTCATTTAATCCGTCAGGGAGTCTCTGTACTGCGTTCCTGGCCTGTTGATGGTTTCTGTTCTGGAGTTGCCGGGATTTGAACCGCACCAGATGCTCTTCCAGCCGCAAACACCCCCTGCGTGCACAGCCGTGTCCGTGTGCTCCTTCCACGCCGGCTCCCGTCTGATGTGGGAATCAAGTTCATCATTATAAACTTGGAGAATGGACTGCGTGTCGTGTGTGTGTTTATTTTTCAATTTCAGTTTAAAAGTTTTACTTTATGTATGTATGGATTTGAAGTTTCTCTCCCTTCTCGCCGCATTTTGGATTTTTTTTTTTATTATCTTTTTTCCTCTCCCTATTTGGCAGTTACAAATCCAGTCACGTGTCCTCAGTGGTCACTGAACAAAGTCTAACGTCAATTACAACCTGTCGTAGCTCAGGCTGCCGAACAAAACACCTGGGACCGGACACAGCGCCGGAGCTGGGAGTTCCGGCGGGGGGGGGGGGGTCCCCGCCGATGAGTTTCCTGGTGAGGGTTTGTCCTGTGTCCTCACAGGTGGGGGGGGAGAGAGAGCGCACCTGCCAGCACCCACAGGTGCCCTCTGCTGTCCCTTCTGACAGGGACCCCCTGCCTGGGTTTCCCTGGTGCCTCCCCGGGCCCAGCTCCGGTGCAGTCACGCGGGGGGTGGGGTTGCAACACGCGGCTCCGTCCTTGGTGACATCTGACATCGCGGGCTCCTGCCAGGGGGTTTGAAGCACACGGACACAGCACACAGTGACTGCGCCGCCTGCTCTGCAGTTGGGGGTACCCGCCGCCCTGCTTTCCACGCTGCCCTTTGCCTCTGAGGTGCTCGTTATACCGCGCCATTCCCGCGGCTGTTTTCTGCACGCGTGTTTGGACTTGCCCCACGGGGACATCCCTCCAGCACCCCCAGAGCTCCCGGCCGTGACCTGGACACAAAGGGTGTCCCTTGGTCGATCCAGGGGTCTGTGAGGAGAAACCCCTCAGCCTTCTTCACCTCAATATGTTTTTAATTTGTCCTTATTCATGAAACAGTCTCCCAGGGCACTCGTGTCTAGGTTGACAACTGTTTTCTACCACCATTTTTAAGGTATTATTCTGACCTTCTTTTAACTTTTATTACAGCTTTTGGTGGTTGACAGTCCATGTAAAATTGTCATTCATGTTAGTTTCAATGTTTTCTGTGTTAAGTATTTTACCTTTATTCTAGTTATTCTGCAGTTTAACTACTGACACAATGTGTCCAGATGTAGCTTTGTCTTGTATTTATTTTGCTTGCTAGACAGTGTGCTGTTATAATCAATTATGAATTTTTTAAACTCATTTATTTTCAAACACTGCCTCCCTCTCTCTTTCTCTGCCATCTTCCTGGATCTACATCAGGTGGATGCGGGATCCTCTCCCGTTGCCAAGGACGCCTGACGAGCCCATGCTCCCCCCACCCCATCTTCCTCCCCAGCTTCAGCGCCTCCTCTGCGGACCACGCGGGCCTCAGTGCAGCCCGTGCTCAGAACTACCTGCTTAAACGCCTCCCGGGTTGGTGCGCAGAATAAATGCTAATGAATATTTATTTCTAATAATGCTAATGAATATTTATTTCTAATTCTGTCTGTCTTAGTTCGTATCAGTAAGAGGCCACCACAGCCCACAGAAAGGCCACGACCCAGAACCCGACACCACGGCAGCCCCCCCCCCCCCCCCCCCGACCTCTGCTCAACAAACCCGACTTGCTTGACTTCTCACGTCCACTTCTGAGAAGGGAGAGAACATGCTACCAGTTCCCGCCGCTCAGGGCTGCATCCTGCTTTCGTATCTGACACGCACGTCTGTGCCTGAGTGTTCCTCCCTGGCAGTGACACAGCCGACGTCCCCAGCCCGGGAAGCTGAGCGCCAGGTGGTGAGGTGACCCCTGGGGCGTTCCAGGTGCGCCTGTTTCCACTTCCAGGAAGATTCAAAACAAATACACAATTTTGGGGGAAAAACATACTATATACTATTTTTTTTTTATTTCAGCTTATTATGGGGGTACAAAAGTTCAGGTTAGATATATTGCCCATGCTCCCCCCATCCCCCCGAGTCTGAGCTTCAAGCGTGTCCATTCCCCAGACAGTGCGCATTGCACGCATCATGTAGGTATACACCCGTCCCCTCCCCCCTCCTGTATACTATTAAAGATATAGTTTATTGTGTAGCAATCAATACATTCAAGGTGTCACAGGTCTGGAATGTGCAAAATATTTCGAATCATAAATCTCCTTCCCTCTTTGTCCACAAACATAGAGCAGAAACATCTGCTTTGCAGACACAGAGTGGGAGGCGGCCTGGGAACCCTTCCATGTTGACGGGGGTCGGACACGGCACTTTCCGTCCACCCTGACTCTTCAGCGCGGGGCGGCATCTGCCCACTCGCATAAATTACCAACTGTCGGCAGGTGACCTGGGCTCGTAGGATTCTCCCCAGTGTGAGGACAGAACATCAAGACACTTGTTAACACTGCAATTTAAGGCACTGAGTGTGAACTCACTGAACAGTTAAAAAAAGTGAAGTTTGTTTTTGTGAAAACAAAATATAACGCGTGCACACACACAGAATGAAAACCAACAGCCCACGTCACGTTTTACGTCAACGTAAGTCACTGACATGGAGTTCAGGCAAAGCCAGCGATGCCATCACACAGGGAGGCTGAGACTCAGAGGGCCCCGCGTATGGACACGTTACACTAACACGCGGGGCACCCACAGCCTCGCTGGTTTGTTCTGTGCGTTCCAACGTGATGGCCCACTTGCGTTTCCTTTCTGCGAAACTAACTTGCGAAGCAGTGAACTCTCTGGAAGCCGTAACTCCACGAAGCATCCAGAGTTGGTACATCTCAGAGACGCACAACCAGGCGCGCTGTCAGGTGCAGTGCACGACATCATCTCCCTTATCAATGCGTTTAAGCACAACTGGTCTCTGACCACTCATCTCTCTCGAGCTGTGGATCTGACGGGAACAAGGGCACCCCGGGTATGACCAGCGTCATAAAGCGGGTGTCGCAGAGCGACGGTTCACCTGTCCCACTCGTCTCCGGGTTAAAATCAACTCCCTGAACAGATCACTGTAAAACCAAGGACAACGTCCTAACGTCCTCTCCTACCGAGCTGCTCCGCGGGGCGGGGGGGGGGGGCAAACCTGTCCTCACACGGAGCAGGCTGGGTGACTCCCAAGGGCCACGTGGGATGGAGCCTGCGTATCTTCCCCTTCAAGGGCAGCTTCTGGTGTTTAAATACACACCTCTCATGCAAACAGAGAACATAAAAGGCCAAAATCAAAAAACAAAGCACGGAGCCAGGGAACGGAATGGAACAGCAGGGAAGGGGGGAGGGAAGGAGGGCATGAGAGAGTTTTTGGTCCAGGGAATGTGCTAAATGACTTTTTAAATTGTTCTTGTTCTACAACTTTTTGGATTGTTTATATAAGTTATTTATTTATAAATAAACTCATGTGAATAAAAACATTTTTTCTAACGAAAGGGACAGCACTGTGTCCCTGAGCACCCACGCGGCGGGAGAACAGTGGGGCGTGGGTGGGACAGACTCCCTCTCTGCACCTGCCACGGAAACGCACTCGTGGAAGCAGCCAAATGGCTCACTGAATATTGCATCCTGAGAAGCAAAATCAAAAGCTCACGCAACACACGTCTTCCCACGGACTCCTGGCTAGGCTTCCACTCTGCTTAGCATTCCTCACACGCGTGTTCCATGCCGCAGCCTCAGGGCAGCTAGTTCATTAGGGTCAGACGTCCTGTGTTTTCCACACTCTGCTCAGAGGTCTCAGGGCGGCCTCCTCTGGGTGTGTCCTGTGCGTTGCGGGTGTTCACACCCGGCTCCACCCACCAGATGCAGGGCCCCCCCAACCCGGGCCAAAAACGTCCCCCGACTCTCCTGGAAGGCAACGCCCGCGCTGAGAAGCTGCTACACACAGCATGAGCAGGGCACGGGGCGTGGGTAGGTGGCCGTTTATTACCTTCACAGGTTTAATATGCACTGAACATTTACAATTCATTCCGATTCCATAAAGGACAAGGACGTCTGCAAATCAAACTCCAGGTCAGGAAACTGCGGGGAGACGGTTCCCACGGCCTCACTGGAGACCCGGCACCCCACAGGGCCGAGGACCCGCAGGGCCAGGTCAGCCGCGTGACAGCACCCGCAGCCGGGCGCAGCACCGCGAGGTGGAGACAGAGCCGCGTGTCCCTCCGTGAGTCGGCCGCGAAGGACGCCTGCACCGCGGGCGCTCGACACCGGACAGAACCGACAGGCCCAGGACGCAGCCACAGCGTCACCTTCCTCACTCCTGCTTTCTCCTCCTCCTCCTCTCCCTCCTCCTCTCCTGTGCGCGCTTCAGGTCGGCCATGGCGCCCAGCGTCCGGCGCACCCACAGGACCTGCGGACGGCCACGCACACGTGAGACGGGAAGGCGCGCGGGGCAGACCCGGGCGGGGCGCGGGGTACGCACCACAATGACCATGGCGTTGAGCAGCAGCGGCACCGAGAACACGATAGAAATGAACATCCCCCCCGAGTCAAAATACTGGTATTTCGAAAATAACCTGTTTTGAGAAAAAGCAAAAAATTACTTGGCAAAACAAGTTTCCAGGGACGCTCTCCGCTCACCTTTCGGAAAGACCTGCTGTCGGCGAGGCAGAACTGCCTGGCCCTCAGAGCACGCGTCATCGCCACCGGCTTGTCCCAGGTGTGACGCTCGTCACAAAGACACATGGGTCATGGGACGAGAAACGGGGACAGGGACAGGGGGACGCTGGCGGAAGCAGCAGTGACCTGAGGACCTCCCTAGGACAAGGGGCCCCTGGGTCACAGTGGACGTGACGTCAGCGGTAAGATGCCAACGCCCCGACGTCCTCAGGACCTGTGCAGTCACGGCAGCGGCTCCTGCGAGGGTGACACGGCGGCTGCTCTGGCCCACACCACACCCGCGTGCCCGTGTGCCCGTCACCCTGAACTCAGTCCTGGCACCGCCAGGCGCCACCATCTCTTCAGGGGAGAAGAAACCTGGAAAGGTGACAGGTCTCCCACTTCCCAGGGGGGAGCCGGCAGGGGCGGAGGCAGGACTCGCACTCAGGCCTCATTGGCTCAGCAGCCAGCGACAGGTCACAGCCCGCTCAGCCATGGGCCCCGGGTCACAGCAGGGGGAAGACAAAGTCGCTCTGTTGAGCTCTCGGCCACAGGGCAGGGAGCAGGAGGCCACGTGGGGGCCGCAGGGGCAGCAGCGGTGGCTGAAGGGACAGAGCCAGGAGGGACGGCAACGAGCCGGTCCCCGAGAGCTGGGGGTGTCACCGCAAGACTCCGCTTTAGCCCTGAGTGACGGGACACGGGACCGTCGTAGGGTAGTCCCATCGGGATGCCCGAGGGCCAGTATCACGAGGACGGAGGCCAGGTGGGTGAGGACGAGGACAGGCAGGTGCCTGGTTTGTTATAAAGGTGGCCAGGCGGGATGCCCTGGAGAGCAGGCGGATGTGACATCTCTGCCCTAGGAACCGGAGGGAGCCACCGAGTCACAGAGACGGAGCCGACACTCCGGGGGCGCTGGGGAGTCTGCTTGAAACACGTAAACTGCAAGATGCTCATCACACGACCCAGGGGCAGTCCAGGGAACAGGGCCAGCAGAGACCTGGCACCCCTGACACCCGGCGACCCAGGTGCGACAGGGAAGGACGGGCCACGGCCGTGGGCACCGGGGCTCCCTGGAAGCCGCAGGGAGGGGGACATCTGCCACCTTCCTGATAAGCCCAAGCACAGGGAGGATGGAGGAGGAATCGCAGGTGGGCGTGGAGGTCACCGGGACAAGGACAAGGGCCTCATGAGTGCCCGGCGAGACGGAGCCCAGGGAGGACCCGGTGTCGTCTGGTCCCACCGAGGTGCGGGGCAGGTGAGGCTCGGCTGGGGGACGACGCAGAGGTGGGGGGGCGTATAGCCGCGTCTGCAAGGGCCAGGAGGGCTGTGTGGAGGGACGGGGAGCATCACCAGGAAGGATGACAAGGACGTCCCTTTCTGCTCCGTTAGCTGAGCACAGAGGGGCTGGGGCCGCAGGGGGACGGGGTCGTGCTGGGTGGGGTGGTCTCCAGCAAACATCTTGGAAAGGGCAGAGATCATGGTGGCGGACACCTCGCGTGGCTGTGCGTGGCTCACGTAGGGCCAGGCGCCGGGCCGAGGCGTCCATGGGGTGGGGAGAGAAGGCAGAGGGAGCAGGAGGCAAGCCAAGGACCTCTGCTGCAGGGTCCCGGGGAGGGCTGGGGACGCGGTGAAGCGGGTGCTGGGCTGCAGGAGGGAGGCAGGCGCCGACCACAGGGCCCACGGCCACGGGGCAGGCAGCCCGGTCCCTCCCGGGACGTCCAGCCAGAGGGTGCCCAGGGCGCAGGAGTCCACGCGGCCGTCCAAGATGCTGCCCCGCTCTGACCACTGCGTGTTCCAAGCTCTCCCTAAAATGCCGCCTTATTTATTCTGCAACTAGAACTCCTCAACTGGCCCGGTCTGTCCTCCCTCACCGCGTCGTTACCGCATCGCCAGCCCGGCTGAACTGCGTGTGCAGCCAAGAGCGTCCCGTCCTCGCAACGGCTGACGAGGTGCCTGAACCCAGGACATGAGGTGCTGCAGCGTCTGTGTCTCCCTGCGGGTCCCGTGTCCCCCGTGACACCCCCATGGGCGGCTCCTCGCCCCAGCCCACGGCACAGGCAGCTGGTTACCTCCAGTTCATGGCGGCCACTTCATTGATGTACTCCGCACAGTAGACCAGGAGCACTGAAAGACACGAATCGCGTGTTAACTGCAGATGGGCGAGTATCAGTCACGACAGAGTAAGGCCACACATTCTTTACCGCAGAACACTCGACAGCATCGTAACAGATCACCAAGAGTGTGACGTGAGACGTAATTTCTATTTCTGATACAACGTGAGGCAGACACTCTAATGCTGTGGAGTGACGGGCCACGCACACTTGGCAGACAAGAAAACCAGGGTCCACGTGTTCACGGTCTCGTGGTCCAGGCGGGAGTGCCCTGGTGGGAACCTGGCCTTGCGGCTGACAGCGCAGGGTGCCCCAGCTGCGCCGTGTGAGGTGCCTTCCTCGTGACACCGGCCATGGTTCAGGCCCATCCGCCACACGCGGCAGACGGCCAAGAGCCGGGAGACCAAGGAGGGGTGCGCCCTCCTGCCCCTGCACGGGCACGTCCCCCAAGGTCTCCTGGCCCCACCAGGGCCAGTCGCTGCTCCCGCCCTCCTGTATTAACGCGTTACCCCCGCACTGCGTGTGCCATGCCTCTTCTTTCTCTGTGTAACCCTCCTCGACCCCTGCACGCAGCCCCATCCCTTCTCTAAAGCCCAGGAGCCCTCACCTCAAACTCGTCTGGGCAACGTCTTGTGGACACAGAACTTTCCCTCTTGTTTGCCTCCTGTAAAGGCCAGCATTTCAGCAGCCCAGACTCTCCTCTACGAACCTGGTGCTGAGCATGCTCCCTGGCATGTAGCAGGTACTCAGATTCCTTTCTAATTTAATATCCAAAAATTACTTTTCTTTACAATTTCCAAGAGTGAAATCTGGGAGTGCCTTAAAATTCAAAGCGAACACAGGTAGCAGGGTTGTAAAGACATTCACCTGCTGGGAAGGCGCAGACAGCCGTGCACACACACTTCCACGCACACAGTGATCGGCGCTGTAGCGTTTCTGTGCTGTTTACTCACCGAGGCACAGGAAATGCCCAACCTGCAGTCTGTAGCTCTGGGAGGAGACACAGGTGAGGAGCAGGCAGAGCACGTGGAAGACGGCAAGCCCCACCAGCCACGGCTCGGTCCAGTCTGTCTGCTGGGAGGACACACCACAGGCTCATCACCCTCACCTGCTCCACTGACCAGCCCCAGAGCAGCAACAGGAAATACCATTTCCAGTTCCTTGGACTAGTTCTGGCAGCCTTGGGACACCTGAGCCATCCCAACCTGCATGTGTTGACTTCCCCAAACTTTCCGAAATGCACCCAGCCCTCAGCAGTGCTGCCCTCCCAGGCTCCTACTTCACAGGAGGGCCACGTCCACCAGCCAGCTCAGGGCCATCTGAGCCCAGTGCCGCCAGGTACCCAGTGCCCTCCTGGCACTCGAAGCTCCCCTGAAGCTCAGTCCCCACTACTCAACCCCCACCTGACACTGAGGTCCCCTCCTGACAGTGAAGTCCCCACCTAACAGTGAAGTCCCCTCCTGCCACTGAAGTCCTCTCTGCCACTGAAGTCCTCTCCTGACACTCAGTCCCCACCTGACACTGAGGTCCCTTCCTGACACTCAGGCCCCACCTGACACTGAAGTCCCCTCATGACACTCAGTCCCCACCTGACACTGAGGTCCCCTCCTGACACTCAGTCCCCACCTGACACTGAGGTCCCCTCCTGACATTCAGTCCCCACCTGACACTGAGGTCCCCTCCTGACACTCAGTCCCCACCTGACAGTGAAGTCCCCTCCTGCCACTGAAGTCCCCTCTGGCACTGAAGTCCCTTCTGACACTCAGTCCCCACCTGACACTCAGTCCCCACCTGCCACTGAAGTCCCCTCCTCTCAATCCCCTCCTGACACTCAGTCCCCTTGTGCAGCTCATATGCTTTGGAAGCTCAGCCCTCCCGATGGTCACTTTACAATCCCACCTGTCCCCAGCCGTCCCCCTGACCCCGCACTGGATGAGACGAGCCCTGCAGAGCCTTTCGGGACTTCTTTGAGAGTCGGCGGCTCTGCACAGGTCAGCACACCTGCAGGAAGTGCACAGGTGGCCTCCCCAGAGCCAGGCAGGGCAATAAAGGACAAGCTCATCACTGCCCATCAGCACATGGACCAAGAGCCCAAATGGACACAGGGCACTACCATACCCCAGCAGGCCACACCACCCCTGGGTGGCCACAGGGACGCGGGGGCCTGAGGACAGCTGTCTGGGGCCACCAGGCCACTGCCAGATGCCCAGGACACAGCACAGCGGTCTCCCCGCCTCCCCTCCAGACTCCAAGATCACCAGCCCCTGCAGGCCCCAACCAGTAGGCCCAGGTCCAGCATGCAAGCCCCGCCCACATGGTCCAAGCTCCTCCCTGCGCGACCTCCAGCCGCGCCCCCAGAGCCCAAGCTCCTCCCCCGCATGCTCTGAAGCCCCGCCCCCAGGACCCAAGCTCCTCCCCACAGGACCTCCATCCCCGCCCCCAGGGCCTAAGCTCCGCCCCTCACGCCCCACCCAACCCTTGTGCCAAGCTCGGAGGCTCAACACAGCCACGCCCACCAGCCCCCGCCCACGAGCGTCCGCTCCGCTCTCTCCCGACCACCCTAAGCCACACCCACAGAGCCCAAGTCGCGCCCGCACGGCCCTAGCCCCGCCTTAGGCCCCGCCCACGCGGCCCGAGCTCCGCCCGGCACGCCCCAGTCAGCACCACGCACACCAGCGCCGCCGCCCAAGCCACGCCCACGCCGCGCGCACGCAGCCCAGGCCCCGCCCAGTAGGGCCTGCGCCATCCCAGCCCCAATCGGTTCCCCTGCGTGTCCACAACGCAGCCGAAGCCCGAAGTGGGGACTGCGCAGGCTGCGAATTACCGTGATGACGGCGGGAATGCTGACTGGGAACGAGCTCACGGAGAAAGGGGACGGCATGGTGTCGGAAAGCCGCCCTCGCAGCAGCCGCACACCCAGCTGGCCGGCCTCCAAGGAGGAAGGCCTCGATTTCTGCTCTCGCGAGAGCAGCCGCCCTCGCGAGACTACGCCGTCCTCCCTCTCGCGATAGTTCCGTGACGTGCTTTTAGGTGCGGGTTATGCTATGTTCGGGATTTTACTGCGAAGGTGATAAAATTAATAGGGTTGTACGTAGGGTTTGCTCTCTCCCCACCGGCAGGAGGAGGGCGCCATTGGTTCTTGTGACTGAGAAGCGGGCAGACGCGGTGGGCTTCTCGGGCACGCTGTGCGAGGTCGCCCGCGGGTCCAGGCGGGGACCGAGGGGCCGGAGCGTCGCGGGGGACAGTGTCCTCCCCGCGACCCTGCGGGACTTAGGTCAGTGTCCCCCCAGGGCCCTGCGGGACGTGGACAATGTCCTCCCCCGGGAAACTGCACGACCTGGACAGTGTCCCCGCCTAGGACCCTGTGGGACTTGGACAGAGGACCGTTAGGACCCGGAGAGTGTCCCCCCCCGCCTCGGGACCCTGCGGACCGGACAGTTCTGCACCGCCACCTGCATGGCAAAGGCCAGTGCGCTGTCGCCTGGTCAGCTTAGGGTTACTCGTGGTGCTCAGCCTTAGCGATGCACCAGGCCTCGTTATGCTGCACCTCCTTCTTCAGAAATAGATAGAAAAATATAAAAGTTGGGGATTATTTCTCACTTACAAAATTAATGTACTTGTGGCTAATTTCTTTTTTTACTATTGCAGTAATAATATAGCTCTTTTCCTTTTTATTGAAGAATTTCATCCCACCTTTGAGAATATTCTGTTTATTATAAAATGATGAATTAATAAAGTTATATAATTTTAGTACATATATCTGTGTAATATTAGTAGTTTAATAATTATATTAAAAAATCTAGTGGGTGGACTTTTTTCGTTTCCTTTGGTGTTACAGTGTGGTTGTTTTTTATTCATGCTACTTAACATGCATTACATCATTTCAACATGAAAGATCATGGCTTTCTTCTGATTGGAAACATTTTTTCTTCATTGATAATTTTCCCTTTTCCAGTCTCTCTGTCTTGACCTCATGAAAGCCTGTTAGGTAGATAGTAAGGCTTCCTCTACTCTATTTTTCTTAAACATCCTCTCGAAATATCCTCTGGGCTGTTGTCAAGTTCGGGAAAATCACTGGCTTCATCTTTCTGCCTGTGCGAGGGTTTCGTTTGTGTCCACTGTTCTCCTTCTTGTGATTTCGCATGTTCATGTTAGACGGTCATATCTGTACATCGCCAGGGATGTGACTGTGTCCTCTTTATACCAAGCTACTGAAAAATAGCTGTGGTTCTCTCTTCAGATATTTAATTGTACTTATTTCTAAGCTTTTTAGTTGCTCTATTTACTTCATTTCCTTGGGCCTGTTTTTCTGTTTGTAGTATCCACTGCCTGCTTTTCTTCCATTGTGTCTATTTTCCTGTAATTTCTGGTCACACTCTTTCCTGCTGGTAACCAACTCCAGTCACTGGATTTCTTCCTCAAGGCGGGTCAAAAAGGTGACGCCAGGCAGGATACACAGAGCACCTTCTGTTCCTAGGTTTTCTGCATTAAGCAAGCATTACTTTGCCAAACAGAAATAAAAGCAATACATGTAACTGACAAATAAACAACCATAACATCATTTTGAGGAATATTTTAAAAATTTAGACATATACCATGGAGTACTACTCAGCCATAACAAAGGATGAATTTCGCAGCAATTTGGAAGGAACTGGAGAGCATTATCCTAAGCAAAGTATCTCAAGAAGGAAAAACAAACACCACGTGTACTCTAATAAGTTGGACGAAGGGCACAGAAGTGCACACACACAGGGAAGTATTAATAAAAGTCATTGGAAGTCAAGCAGTGGGGGAAGGGGGGCAAAAACCCACCTAACAGGCACAATTAACACCATTTGGGTGTTGAGCACATTTATCACCCTGACTCAAGCCATGTATCAAAAACATCTATACTCCCTTAATATTGAAATTTTTTAAAAAAGGTAAAAATATTTAAACATACCCACTGTCACGGTGAGTATGTTTAAATATTCAGTTCTAAAAATCATACTATTCAACACAACCATTGCAATCAAAATACTTAAAGAGATTGCACAGGACAAGATGCTTTTGTTTTAATGTTAAAACACGTATCTACGGTACAGAGTCAGTTACGGCTGTGGTGTCACGGGAAACCAGTCTACAGGGAGGACCTGTCACGGACTAATTAACACAGAAACGCTGACAATGACTTTCCTTTGAGAATGGGTGTGTGGATTCTTAAAACAATTTCTCTATTCTAATATTAGAGGGTGACAAGTAATTTTCTAGATACATGCTTTGTGAATATTTTCTCCTCAGGAACCTGCTTGTCTATTTTCTCACAGGGTTTTTAATGAGCAAATATTTCTAATTTTCATAAAGCTAATTATCACTTTTTTCTTTTATGATTATTTTTTCTATGGCCTTTTCAATTGTTGCTTTAAAATCACATAATTACTAAGAAATATGACAATTATTTTATCACAAATTTTTTGACTATAGCTCCTGATGTCAATAAGTCTTTAGGAATATCACAAGAAAAGTAATGTATCATCTAATCTAGAGTACAAATTGACAGTGAATAGAAATGTTTGCTTTTAATCACAAATCCCCCTCCTAATCCAAACATAACCCAGTGTGTGGTGTTTCTGTGGATCGTTAACACCTGCAACCTGGGCGAATTGATACACCAGTGGTGTGGTGAAGATACATTCTTTTCCTTTGACAGTAGTTTAATAAAATAGAAATAGGAAAATAAATAACATATTTGGACAAAATGGAAGGATCATTTACTCCAAAATCCAATTAGATGCATCTTTTACTTTTTGATAGAATCAAGGTTTCTGAAGCTGCCACCCATGGGTGGTCCTCAGTCCATTCACGAAGCCCTGAAAATTGCCCATAAGTTTTTCTCAGTCTGTTTAAATGTCTTTTTTCCCCCAGAAAACATCTAAATCTTTAGTTAAATTCCTAAAGGTACGTGGCACCTAGAAATTAAGAAACTCTGAGGACTATGTGGTTCTAGAGCTTGAATATTTTCCCCTTTTGTTTCTACTCTGTTCTGTTGAGATGCAGATCTTCAAAAGGTAAATGAAAATCTAAGCCTGGAAGAGCCTCACCTCCCCCCACAGGCTTGTGAAAACACTGAAATGCTTTCATTTCTGAAGCATTTAAGTCTTTTCACTCCGTGAAGTTTGCATGGAAGTGCACAGGAGCAGTGACACAAAAAGCCCCAGCCCCCTCAGAGCAAAGGTGCGTCCGGCAAGCGCAGCTCAGCTGTGGCAGTCGTTTCCGCTTAGGATGGCAGTGCCGGCCCTTGGTCGTGCTTCCTGGAAAGGAAGAAACCCATGTGCTATATAACAATGTATGATAAGGTGTCACAGGTAGTGCAGGAGGGAAGGACAGAAAAAGCAATGCTGATCTCTGCTCTGAAGGAGCCGGGAATCTAGTGGAAATGTTCTAAGGACCCACACAATGGACGAAGCCGAGAGGAAAACAAAACCTGGAGAGTAGAGAGACGCTCAGACAGTAGGAGGCAAGTTGAAGTACTAAGTAGATACTCATTTATTTAAATTAAAACTTTAAAATGTGCTATTTTATTGTACAAGACTATACATTTACTTATTTCTGATTTTTATGCCTTATAATTTGAATTCCATTTCCATAGTTTTTATATTAATTTCTCCTTAATAATATTCCATGATCAGCTTAAAATCTGCTGGTCAATATTTGGTATTTTATTTAGCTGTGCCGAAGTCTTCTGTAGGAATTTTCGTGTATGTTTTGAGCAGTCCCTTAAGACTAAACTAATATAACTCGTTGTGGCTTCTCCTGAGAGACAGGAGGGCTCTCCAGCCTGGGCAAGACTGGAAGGCATGTTTGGGGCACTGCCCATGGTGGGGGCCCCACATTCTCTGCTCTCCAGAAGGAACCCATTTTTGTTTTTCATCTGCATCTTTGGGTCTGTGTCCACATCCCCACATTTCTAAATAACATGTGTTTGGTGCAATTTCTTGAGTGGACTCCCTGGGAGGACAGACAAAGCCTTTCCCACCCCACTCCCCCAGGGCCACGGCCCTCGACTTTCCTCTAGAGTTACAGCATCGTTGCCTTTTAGATCATCATTCTACGTGAATATGTTTATGCAGGACTCGTTTGTACTCTCTCCTAGCATAGTCTGTCATTATTCTTGGGGTGGATAATTATCTTTTCTTTTCATTATTATTATTTTTTTATTTAGCTATCATTGCTTGACCTAAACACTGTCTTCCGAAAGTTTAAGTCTTGCCCTATATTCAAATCAAAATTACTCTTTCTTGTATAGCTTACAAGAGCATATTTTTATTTCCTTGTTGCTCTATGCGTTTTTAGTAAGCTCAGTTTCATCATTTTAAGAGCTTCACCCATCGTAATAATCTTCACACAGGCAGGCAGAGTACTTATGAGAAAGAATGCATCCAAATGTCTCATGAAAGCTTTCCCTGAACAATGGCCTTGATTCATGGTCTGCTATTTCCTGACCGAGGGCTACGGTTTTCTCCTGCTGTTTCTCGAGAGACTGTGTTCTCGACAACCACCTCCATTTATGTTAACAGAAGAGCCAAGCTTATTTTTCTTTGATAATCTATTACGTCTTACTTCATAATGGTATTCAAATTATTTATGCAATGGTAGCATTTTGCATTTATTTTATTTGTATACTTGCTTTTCATTGAGGAGTATAAATGGAACTGAAGTTTATATATCTATTTTAAATTCACTCTGGTGTAAAAAAGAAAACAAATTTAGAATTTTGGCAGGTACTTAGAATCAGATCTGCCCTCTCCCCAGGCTCCATTTTCTAATGTAGTTCCAGTAATTTTCCCTCGGAAATCTATCACAAAACATATTCATCCTATTTTATAAAGATTCTGTTTTATTTGCTTTATTTTCTACCAACACAAGAAGAAATATGGGCCCTCGTGAGAACTCCCTGCCACCCTGCGGCAGACTCTGCAGGTGGGTGGTGCAGGAAGGAGGGAGGGAGGGAGGGAGGGACGGCTGGGAGATTCCTCCAAGACCTTCGGGTCCCCGGCTGGGTGCCCTGTGTTCCTGACTGCACACGCAACCAGGCTAAACGTTTGTCACCCACAGAGCTGGTACTTGTGCTCCAGTAGTGAGATTCAAGCTGTTTAGCACCTCTTAGGAAATTATTGGTCTGTTGGAAATAGCCATGAGAGACATGGTAATTATACATCGACTACTAGTGTTCTGATGGTAGGAAGAAGGAAAATAACCATCTTCACCTTCAGTGGAGTCCTCAAAGTGACGCGAGAAGTCCCTTTTGGAGCCACAGTAATTTCAAAGGTGATATGTTTATACTGAGGAAATGAATCCAAGGTGTGTCTAGTAGCGTCCACACATTGCAAACTACGTGAAAAATGGCTAGTTGGCTCAAATTGATGAAAATTATATATTTTTTTCACTTACTGCATGGTGACAATGGCACATATTTCTCATGGTTGCTAAGAATGATTTTGTTCCAGAAATCATTGATCAACATAAAGCTCATTGAAAGGAAAATTGTGAATATTGATGTTTCTTAATTAATATTCTCAAAACTCAACAAAAGTATTGGCGCCTTAAATTTTGCATACAAATTTAATTGGAGCATATTCTCTAAATGAAAATAAAAACAGAATATTGTGCTGAAATCAAGGCTTTTGAATTATTAATCTAACTACTGATGCATTCGTACCAGCTTTCAAACTTTGGTGTTCTGTCTGGATTTAAGTTGGTGCAGAGTCTGGCAGGTTCAAAGAGAACAGTGTTTTATGGGGTTTTGTTTCTGGAACTGCTTCCTTCAAGACAGTATGTTTGAAATCTGAGAAAGTAATTAAACCACAGCTTGTAAAATATGTTAATTGTTTTAAATATAACATTAATTTTACAAAAAGCATAATTGGAGGAAGGAAGATGGGAAAGGCGCCCTGGGGTGTCCACGTCTGGCCCCACTCAGGGTTGATTGGCTGCACCGCAGAACGATGGTGCCTGCCTGTCAACACAACGTTTCATTTACTACAGGGACAGGTCCCATCCTGTTCTTCCGTCCTCACCTTCAGCAATCAGGATAGGCTTTCTAGACAGAAAATATGAATTTCCTTACATTTTAGTTATCGTAGTTTTTAAATTAGGTATTTCTTGCTACTACATTTTTACTTTTTCCGTACCTATTTGGAAGACAGTCAAGTTGACACGAGTACCTTCTGAACTCAATCACTCCCGACAGTTTTTCCTTTCACTGCAAAGTGAAAGAGGATTGAACTTGCCTGACTCTCTCGATGGTTTCGCTGAGAATCTATAAACCCGTAGTTGGATTTATGAAAGGCATGCTAGGTACGGAGGGGACAACATCGTGTTTAACGCCGCAGAGATTCAGCCCCTGAAATGCTATTTACCAAATCACTGGCTGAATCTTATCACAGAAAAACAGATGGAGTTTTCAAGCAGTTTTGAGAGGCGTCTAAAATTCCACATACGTGCCGAACCTTCAACTGCTTTTGAAGGAGTTTGTCCGCTGAAAAGCTAAATAGCATCAGACTTCAAAATGTATTTCTCCTGACTATCTAAATCAGGCTGTCTGCGCTTCGTAGCTAGAAAGAAGTGATTGTTTTTCTCTCATTGTCAGCCGTCAGTGAGACTTGGGAAAACCCCACAACCTTTCTGCCTTGAGCTTCTGGGCGAGCCACCCTCTGCGCAGCCTGTCTGCGGTGGCATCTTGCTGCTCCCAGCAACGACATCCTCAGTGTCACCGAAGCAATTTGTTAGACTGTGAATGCGATGGGTGTTTCACAAGGCTAGTCTGACATCATACTTTCTAACCACAAAAATCATATAAAATAGTTTCTGAAATGCTGGTGAAAACACACAATCAGAGGCTATTCCACGCCTGATAATCGTAACATAATCATCGGGTTAAAGGCGTGTGTGCGTGTGCGTGTGTGTGCATGTGTGTGTGTGTGAGCGTGTGCGTGTGTGTGCATGTGTGTGCGTGTGTGCGTGTGCGTGTGTGTGCATGTGTGTGCGTGCGTGTGCGTGTGTGTGCATGTGTGTGCACGCGTGTACTGAAGATGAAGTCGTCTACGACAGGCCGAAATATGACCGGCCTCTGTCACAGGCTCTTCATTCTCCGTCACAAAACGTTCAGTTACTGGAAGACAGTGGAGGGAAGAACACCGCATTCTGCACAGTTTAGGGTTGATTGCACGGGTTCCAAACTCATTTTGACCCAACCTTGAATCTCATTTTCGTAACTTAGCAGCTTTCGCTGTCTTGGGCGAGTGGCAGGAGCTTCCTCCTCCTGGGAGCTGCCACGTGGCGTGCGGCGCTAAGGGGACGAGCGCGGTGGAGGCGGGTGGGCTTCGCGGACCTTGGCCGGCGGGACCAGGCAGTGTCTGCCAACGCAGTGGCGGGAAACCGCCAGGCCTTCCGGTTCCAGACTCGATTCTCCTTTCAGCTCAGCCGGCACCGGGCACAACACGGAACCGAGCTGAGGCTGTGGCCCCGGGGCAGGGGCTGGAGGGGAGCGCGCGGGGGCTCCGCGGTAGGACGGACTCCGCATCGCCTGGCAAGGCCGCAGGCGGGAAGGCAGAGCTTCCAGCCAGTCCCGGTGACTTCCGAAGCTGAGAGCAAGGTTCCGTTTCTGGCTTTTGCGGTTTCATTGGTGGGGCTCGCGTGAGCCGAGGCTTTGTCCGTCCCGGTCCCGCCGCTGCGATGCCAACCCGGCCACCGCCTCCCCTGCCCGGCAGCGGGAAGGACATCAGAGGCCTAACGTGCATCTAAATTGTAGTCACGGCAAGTGTAGGCAATAAATCCACCAAATCTCGTGCCTTGACGCACCGATGCCAGAGCTGGGTGTCCCGAGTCCCCAGACTCCGGCCCTGCCGCTCAGCGAGCCCCACCTTCCCGCGTCTTGGAGCGAGAGGGGCAGTTTCTCCACCACAACAGGCATAAAGCGGCTGGCAGAGGGGCCTGGTGTCCTGTGATCCCAGTTCAGTGTCACCCAAACCCAGTGATTCACAGTCCACAGTCCCTGGGACACCCATACCCGGCAGGCTGCCTCTCCGCGGAGCCTTCCAGAGTTTCGGGACCGTGGCGAGACTGGGCGCCTTGTTCCCGGGTCAGGCTCCCGGCTCCGCCCAGGCTCCCGGCTTCAGTTCTGGCCTCACACCGGCTGCTTCGGGCCAGTCCCGGGACCTCCTGGGCCTTGGTTGGCTCGTTTGTACACTGAGAACAATACATTGTAAATTATTAACCCATATGAAGCAACTATCAGAGTGCATTTCATTTTGGCTTTTATAATTTCAAAATGTCATTAAGGAATACATAATTTCCCTTTCATCCTTTGCTTACTTTTTTCAACTTACCTGACTTTTGTCTGAATAAAGTAGTTTTTTTATTACCAATGTAATAATCAACAACAGGAAAAATAAACCAGACATCACTGATTGCTCATCGCGGTTCTGGAGCCCCAATTTCCTGAGAACCACGGTGAGAACTTTGCTGTAGAAACCTGGCTCGGTGCTCCTGCTGCGCCCGGCCACTACCTGGGCCCTGCGCTCCGCGTGGGGGTGACGGGCAGGAGGCGCTGAACCCCGAGACCGGCTTGGGGATTTTCTGCAGCTCAACTGGGAAAGGCCTTTCGTGCTGTGTTCGCAGCTGTGGACTCTGTCTTTCAAGATGCGATGGGAAGTGTATTTGCGATCCCAGACCTCAGTGCATTCTGCAGCTCACAAGTGCAGAGACAGCGGGAGACTGGGTCACCCCTGGAGGAGACTGGGGGACGTTGTGGGGATGTTCACGCCTTTATGATGTTACCTTTATTTCCCCAAGAAAATAGAGTGAATAGGAGAGCTGTTGAATTTTTGCCAAAATACTTTTCTCATTGGAAAGAGTTATTAATATTTGCTTGAAAATATGTGTCTTGATTGCTCAGCCATAGATTAGATTTGCTGTCCCATGTATTATTATACTGTTACTTCCCAAGGTCACAATGCACCAGTATCCTTTCCTCATGTTATTATGCAGGGGCAGCTGGGGAGGGGGAGGGGGGTGAGGGGGAGGGGAAGGGGAGGAAGAGGAGGAGGAGGAGGAGGGGGAGAAGGAGAGGGAGGTGCTAGCCTGCCCACAGCCGGTGAACATTATTCATTATTTTATTTCTGTAAGAATTCATGAACTCAATTAAAAATTGCACAGAAAGTTAAAAATTGTTAAAAATTTGAAGACATTTTGAAGTTTTGTGCTGTGGCCTAAGAAGTTTGACAAGTGTTCAAAAAAGCAGAAAGGGCTCCCCAGAGTTAGATGTAGTTGAATCGAAAATAGATCACATGTGATTTGATTCTGAAGTAAAGTGTGGTTTTCCGTCCTAAAGATAATCTCACTAGAATGAGTTGTATGAAGACACCATCAGGGAGGGACCTGAGCGTGAAACAATTCGTGCGTGGGGGAAGCCACACTGCTAAACCGAGCTTTACTGCATCTGTAAGAAAAAGATGCGACTGGGTTCTTAGGGTTTGCACTGCCTTGTGAATATGCATGACATGCAAATGATTTTGTGACCACAGTGGGCAGGTGGAGGCTTGTGAGACTGACGAGCTCATTGCCGTAGACAGTCGGGAACCTTCTGACGATTCCGCTACACCTGTGATTATGTGATGTGAGAATAACAGCTTTAATGACAGGCAATTTTATGTTCCTGTGTTGTCTTTTGCAGAGAGGGTCCTTCCCTCTCTCCCGTGGCGCAGGGACAATGCCAGGGGCTTCGGTAACTGACCGTGAGGCCTGGAGTCGGCTCTTCCCTCCACAGCAGGAGGACCAAGCGCCGGCTCCAACAGCCCCTCTTCAGAAACACAGAGCCCTGTCACAGGTGTGCTTGCCGTGTTAGCTCTGTGTGGAGTTTGGATACGCAAACTGGCTTTTGGGTAGGGATACAAAAGACTTAATTTTCTTTTTTTCTATCTTTGTTCAGTTTTAAAGGGAAGTTACTTTTCCCTCTAGCTGCTATAAAACCCAGTTTAAATACGTCTTTAAAAAATATATCTGTTATTGGATTTCCTCTGAATGTTAAAAAATGCGTTCTCAAGACTGTAGTCAGCCGTTTCTCCCACTGTAGCTGAAAGACAGTATTTTGGTTAAAGTAGCTGTGTTTTTTTGATTTATACAGAATCGTAACAGAAGGGCACACATCTGTCAGCCTGCCCTGAGCCGGCAGCGGTGCGGGGCCCCAGCAAGGCCTCCTGAGCCAGCATCTGGCAGCTGCAGGGGGCACCTGGGCAGGTGTCCTAGACGGCGGCTGCTGGGGAACTGGCCGGGAGCCAGCCCTGCGCGTGACTGTCCTCGGCATTGGCTGCCGTGTGCAGGCGTGACCAGGTGCTCCAGGGACGTCTCCACAGGAAGGGCTCGTGTTTGTCCTGACAAGTAAGTTACTGGGTTTTGAACCTGAGCCAACAGAGGTGTCCACTAGGTTGTTCAGTACATCGACTCTGAAGCTACGTAATTCTAGAGTCGTTAAGTGAAACTATTTTTCTAATGCATCTGTTATTTAAAAAAATAAAGCAAAAAAAATATTTCACACTGTAAATGATTCCTAACGAACCATCCTGAATTGTCTAAGTTGTGGCATCAGTGTTTGCCTCTGCAGTTCAGAACTTTTGCCTTTGGTGGCTGGCCATGTCCCAGATGCTCAAGTCTGTACTGGTGCAAAGAGGAGAATGTGTTTGGCAGCTGATGGCTCTCGTGGAGGTGTCTTCAGTCAAACGAGGACATGCACCTGCAAAGGGCAAGGCTTTGGGGGACAGTGGGGATCTGTGTCAGTGTGGGGGGTCTGTGTCTCGGGGCCCCGCAGGTGGATGGTGGTGGGCAGCTGCTCACCGGGTCCCTGAGGTCCCCATCCTGGTGGTTATGTGCTTGTGTAGCTCCTCTCCTGGGTGTGGGATGGGCCCAGCGACTGAAGTCTAGGGAACAGAGTATGGAAAAAGGGATGGTTATCGTTTCAGAGACCAAAGTGTGAAAGACCGTGGCCTCTATCTTGCAAGCACCCTCTCTCTCTTTGATACGCCAAGTTGGGGGGCCCCGTGGTGGGAGCCGGGAGCCGACAGGCACAGCATCCTGCCCAGAACCATGAGCTGGAAGTCATCCCTGTCCCAGGCAACCCTGGAGGTGACCACAGCCCTGGCCAACGTGACTTTAGCCTTGCAGAGACCCCGGCCGGAGGACTCAGCCAAGCGGGGCCGGATGATACGTGTGGTTGTCTGAAGCGCTGGCTTTTGCTAACAGATAACCAACACAACACCTGGGTCTACTCTAACACACAAACTATGTGAATAATGTCTAGATGTTCCAGCTGAGTGTGCATTTTCACAAAGTGTCTCTGAGGTATTTCTTGGAGGACTCTGCCTGTGCAATGCGTCATGGCCACCCTCTTCCCAGTAAGACCAACCTGTCCTTACCATGGCCACCACCTGCTGTTGCCACCAGCTCTCCCAGGATGGAAATTCTTAAATTGCTTCCAACTCTTCTCCCAGCCCAAGTCCCTCCCAGAAGCAGATGCTGGCACCAGGCTTCTTGTAGAGTCTGTGGAACCATGAACCAAATAAACTTCTTTTCTTCATAAGTTATCCAGCCTCAGGTATTCTTTTATAGCAACACAAATGGACTAAGACACTCCCTATACAAAAATCAACTCAAAATAGATCAAAGACCTAAAAATAAGACCCAAAACTACTACGTGCAAACGTAGGGAAAACACTTCAGGACATTGGTCTGGGAAAGTATTTTATGAATAAGACCTCACAGGCACAGGGAACAAAAGCAAAAACAAACAAATGGGGTTATCTCAACAAGACTAATAACCGGGGAAATGCAAATCAAGCCTCAGTGAGGTATCATCTCACCCCAGTTAGGACGGCTATTACCACAGGACAAAAAGTATCAGATGCTGGTGAGGATGCAGAGAAAAGTGAATCTTACATACTGCTGGTGGGAAAGTAAACTAGCAACAGCCACTGTAGAAAACAGTATGGAGGTTCCTAAAAACCTTCATCTAGAGCCACCATGGGGTCCAGCGATCCCACCACTGGGCACATATCCAAAGAACAGGAAATCATTATATCAAAGAGACATCTGCACCCCTATGTTTATGGCAGCTCTATTCACAATGGGAAAGGGGGCAAGGGAGAGATTTTTTAAAGGACCCAAAATCACAGCTGGGTGGGAGAATAGGGTCTAATGTTCTACACCACTGTGGAATGGCTACAGTTAACAATAACATTATCATGTAGCTTCAAGTAGCTGTAAGGAGGATATTGAAAGTTCTCGACACAAAGAAATAGTAAATATTTGAGATGATGTATATGCTAATTACTCTGATCTGATCACTATATATGATATGTATGGAAACACCACTGTGTACTCCATAAATATGTGTAATTATTATGTGTCAATTTAAAAAATTAGAAAAAATCAACTGGAAATAATCTTATTGTCTCTTAATAGGAGGTGAAAAAATAAATTGAGATGCATTAATACCAGAATGATATGAAGTTGTTGAAATAATAAACTAGAAATAAACATTGAAGGAAAAAGTATGGCAGCATTTATTTAAATTTTAAAACAAGAAAAAAATACAGAGAGAGCTACAATCAATATATATGCATTAAAATCTTAAACTCTACAAGGGGATGAATGTGGATTATGGAAAGGGAAGAGAAGAATAAATTAGAAGTATTTTATAGGTGTTTCAACTGCATCATTGATTTTTTAAAAAGAAGTTCGAAACAAATATGATAATGTATTGATAACTTTTGGTGACATAGTAAATGATGGCTTCCCCTGTTATTCTCATTATTGTTACATTTTGGTTAGTTAGAAGACTGAGGGTGAGTTTATTGTCCACTGTGTTTATTTGTCCATCTCCATACTTTGTATGGGTTTGAAACATTTCAGAATAAAAATATGTGTCTGTGAGACACATAGCTCACAGATTTGTTAGTCTGTCGAGTGAAGTAAAATTCTTGCGAACACTGAGATAATTTAAGTTCCCATTAACTAGTATATTTTACTTTGTGATGTTTCTATTCCAGTTTTGTCATCTTTGTCAGAATCCATAAATTTCTCCCAGTACTTGTCTGCATTTAGTGAACAACAGAAGCATATTTTTCCTTTTATCTCCATTTGCGTGTGTTTGCACGTGCTCCCGTTTTCTGGTATGTGATTTTGTCACAAGCGCTGGGCTTCCTGCCGAACCCTGCGGAAGTGCACCTCCTGCTGACGGAGCTCTGAACTCCCCCCCTTAGGGCTTCCAAGTGCTGAAATAGGTTTTATGGTTTGTTTGCACATAGACTTTGGGGGGCCCTCTTTAAGAAAAATGAATCAAAATTATAAGTAGAAAATTAGGTAAGAACAGAATATTTATTTATAGTGTTAAAAAGTGCAGTGAACTATACATGTAAAAAAAGCTGACAATTATCACAAAGAAAAGCTTAAAAAGAATTTAAGTGCCGGAAATACTTCTATTATTCTGGCATGTTCGATAGAATTCTCTTTGCTTACCTCTTTGTAAAACAATTTCATGATATCTTTTTCTATAATTTCTGGATAATAAATAGGAAAACAAATGAAAGTGGGACAAAGAAAGGTGACACTCAAGATCACTTGCAGGTTAATGACTTTGTCTGGGATGAGGTCCCTCTCCAGGATGTCAGCTTCCACCCGCCCCTCTTACACACACTCACATGCCTGCACACGCACATACACGCACACGTACACGCACAGACACGGTGGCTGAGGCATCAGGAAGCACGTACACGACAGACCAGGCAAATTTCCTAATAGCAATCAAGATCATTTAGTAATTAATAGTTACATAGCTAAAATAGCTAATAATATGGACTATTAACAATGAACTGTGGTGTCTGGCCTTCAAATCTCACCCCACCCCCAGGCCTCCTGGCGGTCAAGCCCCTGTGTCATCCCTGTGTGCCACCCCGGGGCCCAGGAGAACCAAGGACAGCCCAGGACAGCCCAGGACACCACGGCCTCGGGGAGGCTCCATCCAGGTGCCCAGCACGGGGCAGCGCCAGGTGCTGAGGGACACACGCCGAGCACTCACACGGTCAAGAAGCGACAGCCACGGGGCGTGTTTCATGAGGTGCCCACTTCCCACCCACCGTGCCCGAGTCAGCTGAGCGGTTTGAGTTCCTGCCCCGCCGCCCGCCCGTGAGGAGGAGGAGGAGCTTGCTCAGTGGCGGTGGGGTCCAGCGGGCACACGGATGCTTCCCAGGCACAGCAGGGAGGACTATAGCGAGATCTCTCTATCCGCAGGTAGCGATTGTTCTCCTCGCTCTCACTGTACTTACTCTGAAGAACAATCATCCGCATGTTTAATGGTTTCAAATTTCACGTCTTGTAAAACTCCCCATTGTCATTACCACGGTGATGCCAACAACACGTGTTGTTTTTGCTGAAGTATTAAAACCATTTGCAGCCGCCCTGACTCCTGCCACTGCAGACCAGTTTTGCCTGTCTTTGAAGTCTGCAAGGACAGTCGTCAGTGCACGTCCACTCGGAAGACAGGACCAGCACAAGTTACGTTAACAGGGAAAACAAAAATTTGCTTACCAAGCATGGGAGGACTAAAAGAAATCACCAGGCATCAGGGTAGCAACTGCAGGCACGGTGCCGCCCAGGCTGGGGACCGTCACACTGTTCTGCGGAGACCAGAGCCGAGGAGAGGGAAGGGAGCGGCCACCTGCTCTCATCTCCTCGTCAGCAGGTCAGTCGTCCGTGGGAGCAGAAGGAAGGGGGATTATCGACTGCGGGTGCTCAGACGGGGTCTCCGGCCAGACGAGAACCTGTGGTAGACGAGCTGAACCCTGTGTCGATGCCTGTTGAGCCATGCTGAATGCTGAGGTGTGTTGAGGCATGTTGAGGAATGTTGAGGCATGCTGAGTGCTGAGGCATGTTGAAGCATGTTGATGCATGTTGAGGCATGATGCCCCACAGAACATCACACTGACTGCATAGCCTGTTGAAGCATAAAGTGCCAAGTGCTTCATAGCTTCCATTCTCTCTCTTTGTTGACAGGGCCCAGAACATCTTCAGAGACCTTATCTTGGGCCGGGGGTACCCGTCTGACGTAGGAGGAAGAGCTCACAGACCCACCCCCGACATCCAGGCCTTTCTGGCCCTGCCCGAGCCCTTTCATTGCCTGTTTAAAGTATTCCTAAAGGTTGACACTGGTTAAGATATCTGGTTTGGATGAGTCTGATTTGACAATCCAATCCTCTGTGTTAGCTTTTTTTTCCTTTTTTTTAAATTTCAAAATATTAAGGGGGTACAGATTTTTTTTGACACATGGCTTGAGTCAGGCTATAAATGTGTCCGTCACCCAAATAGTGTTCATTGTACCCATTAGGTGGGTTTTACTTCCTTCTGTGTACTTGTGTGCCCATCGGTTAGTTCCAATTCATTAGATAATACATTTGGTGTTTGTGTTTCCATTTTCCGAGATACTTCACTTAGGATACTGTTCTCCAGTTTCCCTAAATCACTGCATTGACTCATCATTTTTATGGCTGAGTAGTACTCCATGGTATACACATACCACATTTTGTTAATACACTCATGAATTGATGGGCACTTGGGTTGATTCCACATCTTTGCAATTGTGAATTGTGCTGCAATAAATACTCGAGTGCAGATGTCTTTTTGATAAAGTGAATTCTTTTCTTTTGGGTAGATACCCAGTAGAGGGATTGCTGGATCAAATGGTGGGTCTACTTTTAGTTCTTTGAGAAATCTCCACACTATTTTGCATAGGTGTTGTATTATACTAATCTGCAGTGCCACCGACAGTGTATAAGCATTCCTTTCTCTCTGCATCCACAACAACATCTGTTGTTTTTGGACTTTTTAATAAAAGCCATTTAATTTGCATTTCCTTGATGATTAGTGATGTTGAGTGTTTTTTCATGTTAGTTGCCATTTGTGTATCTTCATTTGAAAAACTTCCTTTCATGTCTTTGTCCACTTTTTAAAGGGGTTGTTAATTTTTTTCTTGCTGATTCGTTTGAGTTCTTTGTAGATTCTAGTTATTAGCCCTTTATTGGATGTGTAGATTGCAAATATTTTCTCCCACTCTGTAGGTTGTCTATTTGCTCTGTTGATTATTTCCTTAGCTGTGCAGAAGCTTTTTGATTTAATCAAGTCCCATCTATTTATTTTTGTTGCTGCTGTAATTGCCATTGGGGTCTTCTTCATAAATTCTTTGCCTAGACCCATGTCTAGAAGAGTTTTTCCTACATTTTCTTCTAGAATTCTTATGGTTTCATGCCTTACATTTAAGTCTTTTATCCATCTTGAATTATATAAAATAATTTTTTTGAGTGGTGAGAGATGGGGGTCCTGTTTCATTCTTCTGCATGTGGCTATCCCATTTTCCCAGCACCATTTATTGAATAGGGTTTCAACACTATGAACTGGACACAGACTTCCCCCTAATTCCCGGTTCCCACTGATCCTGCTGGCTGTGCAGCACTGCGTGCGGGGTCCAGTCTGGGACAGACCCTCGGTCCTTCCTTGTCTTCCAGGGCCTGGACACCCTGGAGGGTGCTGCACAGGTGCTTTTCGGGATGTCTGACATCTCGCGTGGTTAGAATGAGGTTGCTGTCTTGGAGCAGAAACCACAGGTGCAGAGAGCCCTGTCGAGTGGCGTTGCCAGGTGCCCTGGTTGTGAAGGAGGGGCCTTGAGCTCCACTTCCTATCCTACTCATGGACACCTGTCAGAACCAGCACAATTAGTAAATATTTGGGGGGAGATACTCTGAAATCATGCAAACTATTCTGTTTCTCCTTAACGTTTCTTTCTCTGATTTTAGCATGTATCAGTGGATCAGCAAGTATTACTGTGATGTTCATATAATGACTTTTGTTTTATCTGTTTCATTTTACATTTATTAATAAGAAAGTTTCTGTGAAGAATTATTCCTTCTCCCCCATTTATTTAATGGCTTGTTCATGTTCCATGTAGACTCAAAGATATTTACCTTATACTTCGGGATACAAACCAATACTATCATTGTTTATTTTGTAGCTAAAATTGCTCCATATTTATCCACCGGGAGCTCTTTCAGGTTGGCTTCCGTGCCTCTGTCCTTTTGACATACCTACTTTTTTTTTTTTTCAGCATTTTCTTACTTTCTGGCACATGCAAGACTCTAGGCTCATCTTGAAAGTCCCCTGCCTGCAGCCTCGAATAAGGAGCAGGGGATCAGGGGATCAGGGTACTGTGGCTCCAAGTTCCATCGGAGGACACCACTGGGGAACACACACGATATTCTATGTGCACATGCATGTATGCATATGTGTGTGCATGTGTATGTTCACATGTGTATGCATGCACATGTGGAGACCTAGACTCACCAGGAGGCCATGGATAATTTCTTCCTGATAGTGATGCTAAACCTGAGCGAGGGAAGCTGATGAGGCCCTGGCCAAGGGGCTATGGGGTGGGTCCGCCCTGCAGGATTCAGGAGAGCCCATGGGAAGGCTCTGGGCCTGGTGATGCACAAAGTTTACAGGGTCACCTAGCAGGGTGTCTGACATTTGCTCACAGTCTGTGGGTTGGCCATGTGGGCTGTGCTCAGTCAGGTGGTTCTGCTAGTCTGCTGTGTTCCCACAGCTGCAGGCTCCTGGGGGCTGGCTGGGGCTGCGTGTTCTGGTACATTCCCACACCTGACAGCTGATGCCCACTGGGAAGCACCTGGTCCAGGGAGGGTCAGCCAGGAGAGCTTGCAGCTGCACAGGTGGCTAGACTGGGCTAGCTAGACTGGGCTCCAGCCATGGGAAGCCTCCAGGACAGCAGGAGCAGGAGCTTCCAGCTGCCCCGGCCAGGGCCAGGAAGACACCCAGCCCTTGGCCAAGTCCAGCTGGAGTGGGAGGGGTGAGTGGAAGTTGTGTGCAGGGTGGGAGCAGGACAGCAGAGTTGTGATCTACCGTGGGGCTTGTTTTAGGATGTTCAAAAGGCCAATCCACAGTGTCTTTGTTTATGTCACTGTTTTTTTTCTTATATTGGCTAGTGCGTTTTCTCTATGTCTCCCTTTCAAACTCTCCCACCTCACTTCTCCCTCTCTCCCCTCGCCCCCAGTATGGCCAAAGACTTACAAGTTTCCTTAGCCTTTTTACAGCACCAAGGTTGGGCTTTGTTAATACACCTAATGTATATTTGTTTCTCAATCATTAATCCCAACTCTTACCTATGTTATTTCCCATTGTCTTCATGCTTAATTATGAATAATGTTTGTTACTGACTTTCTGCTCTTTTTCTTTTCTAAACTAATGTTCGCCAGCACTGTTTTAGCCGTGTCTCTGAAACTCATTATCTTTCACTGTATTTCATTTCACATTATTTTCAAATTTCTAATTTCTCTTCCAACCATGAATTATTTAAATTTTTTTTCTTAATCACAAAATATAAGAGAATATTCTGTTAACCTTTTTTATTTTACTTACATTTAGCTTATGTGTTGGTTAGGGAACATCTTTTATGTGAGCTTAATTCTTCTGGAAACTGTTGAGAATTGCTTCACAGCCCCTAGTATGGTAAATTTTTATAAATATTCTGTATATACATGAAAAATAGGTTCGAAGATTCTTAGATGTATTATATATGTGTGTACATATAAGTATGTACGTGTGTATATACAGACATGTTAGATCAATTTTGTGTTGTTGAAACCATATATATCAACACTTATTTTTGTGCCTTTGTTCTGCCAATTACTAAATGATGGATGTTAAAAATTTCTGCTGTATTATTTCTTCGCATATTTTTCCATTTGTTTCTCTCTATATATTTTTGTTATTTATTTTTACATTATGTTATTAGGTACATACAAAACTTGAGATGTCCTGATTGATTAAAACTTTTATCAATATAAATTAGTCCTTGGAAAGGTTATTTTATATTAATATGACCACATCAGTGTTTCTTAGCTAAGCGATTATGTGATGTGTATTTTTATTTTTTACTTTCAACCTCTCTGCACTATCATATTTTAAGAGTGACTGTTGTAAGTATAATGTGGTTATTTGAACCCAGTCAATCAATATTTTTCTTTACCCAGGACCACTTAGTCTATTTACCTTTAATCTAATCATTTATCATCATATTTGCATTTAAATTTATCATTTTATTATATTTTAATTTATCCCAAATAAACTATATTTATTTCCTTGTATTTGCTTTTTTATACTAATTTTTTTACTTTTTCCATTTTCCCACTATGTCTATTTATTAAATTTTAGAATTTATTTTACTAATTTCGTTATTCATTCATGACTCATCAAATTATAAAATGAATTGGTAACTTTGTATCATCGCAAAGAATCCCGATACTTTGACTCTATCTACGTTTACTTGACCTGGGTGCTGTTTTTGTCGTGGATTTTACTTCATCGGTATGTTGTGTCGGGAGACAATTCTCCATGGCCTTTGGCATTTCTTCATGTTTCACACGCAGAAACATCGAGTTCTGATTGTTCTGGATTTTCACAGATTCTGTGTTGACAGCAACCTCAGAGGTAAGGACAGTGTTTACCTGGGACACAGGGACATGGTCACTGACAGCCCTGGAAGGGAGGGACAGTTCCTCTAACAGCAAAGGTCAGGGCCCCTTGCTGTCGGGATAACAGGTTTGTGTCCCCTGAGCTCGGGTGCCTCTCCCGGATCGACAGATCCACACTGGACGTGCAGGTGCCCATGTGGGCTCCACCTGCCACCTCTGGCCCCGGGCAAGGGAAAGTGTCCACATCGTGCCCACGCGTGTGCTCTGCACTGTGCAGGAGTCACAGTCCTTTGCCTCTGCCCTGGGCTTTGTGTCTTCAGTCAGCGTCCATAAGGTGTCCCTAACTCGTTAGCTTATGAGGAGGTAAAGCCTCAGAGCCTACAGCTGTGGACCTTTTACCCTTCACAAGCCTCTGTTGTATTTTTATGTAGTGCGGATCCGTTTAGACTGACCCATGCATTTCTCCTTTCCATGAGTTGTATTCCCTCCTGCATCCTGAGCTTCCACGGGTACTTACCTCTTCAGTTCTAGGATCGTTCTGTAGTATTCCTTTAGGATGAGTGAGCCTATGATAAATTTCCTGTTTCTGTGAGGCAGAGAACATGTTTGCCTGACATTTTCAAAGAGCAAGTTCAGTGAGCGTAGGATCCTATACTGGCTGTTACTTCCTTTCCTCTCTTTGAAGATATTGATTGATTGACTTCTGACTATGTTTCTCTTTTTGAAAGTTTACCTGTCTTTCTAATTTTTGCTCCTTTGCAGATAATCAATTTTTATTCTTTCACTGTTTTTAAGGTTCCTCTTTTATTATTTATAGATTTAAAATAATGTGGACAGGTATCATTTGATTTGTATTTAGCTTGTTATATGTATTTTAGAGTCTTAAATTTTTAACTTGTCTTGGTACAGTTATGAAAATGTTCCAACAGTTATCCATTCAGACACTGCTTATGGCCTTTCTCTCTTTGCCTCACTCTTTGACGTCTATCCGACAAAATATTTTATTTCTGTGTCCCCTGTGTTGCTGACTCTCCCTTCTCTATTCCACTCTTTTGTTCCTTCAAACTTGATTGGTAGCTATTGACCTTTCTTCCTGTTTGCTGATTATTTTATCTACTCTGATGTTAAATGTATAGATTGAGTTCATGGTTTATTTTATTTTTCTATCATGGGATTTAAATGTGATTTTTTTTATAGTTTCTAGCTCTATGCTCAAGCTTGTGTTTTATATCCATGAGCACAGCATATACATAGTTAGTTGAAGGCTATGTCTGAAAGTTCAATGTCTTTCTACCGTCTATTATTTTTCTTGTGTTCTGTTGTATGATCTTGCCTACTTTATGCCTAGTTATTTTTGATGGCTCATTATAAATACTGATAGGAAGCATTATAGATATAACTGGGGCCAAGATAATTCTCTCTCCAAATAGGACTTAGGTTTTCCTTTAGAAGGTAACTAGGGACACTGGCACCCCATGATCATTTAAATGCCATGAGGAATGACATTATTTGAAGCTTGGCATCAGTACTTACAGGGACCAGTCAATTTCTTTTTCACCTTTACTCCTGGAATGTGGCCCTTTGGTATCGAACACTAGAGTTCCATCAAGGTCTCACTGCAGTCTGGGGAAGGGCTTCTTAGATACCACTGTTTCTCCTGCTGGTCTTGTGAGGCTTTCAAAGACTTCACTGTGTTACTCTGTGATGACACTGCCAGGGTCAGAGGACAGCCCCAAGCAAAACAGCCTAAGTGCTAGGATCAGTTCTCTGGGATTACTTCTCCTGGATATGGGCAGTGTACATTTTTAATACCTTGATAGGACTTGAAATATTTCAGGGAATTTTAAAACATTGTTTGCCTGAGCTTTGCTAGTTTTTCCTCAGCTAGACGGTTGGTTCAAAATATCTTGTGTACTGTTTACAAAAATTTACAATAGAAGAATTTAGGCTCATACTTTTATATTAGTGTATATGTGTATATGTTTTCTTCTATAAGTGTATAGTTTTCTTCTATAAGATTCTGATCTAATAAACTTTCCTAGCTATTGTTTTAGGCAATACATATCTAGAATATTACAAGGAAAGCCATATTCTCATAGTAGGAATAGTGAAAACACATAAATAATTTATTTAAATAATTATTATTTCAATACTGAGTCTTTGTATATTATGTTAATATCCCTGGATAGGAGTTTAGAGAGCTGAACTAGTACAAGAAGTAGAGTTTAATATGATAATTAAATTGAAATGAAAATAAAACATTGGATTAGACACAATGGACACTTAAAATATCTGTTCTCAGCCTATAAAAAATTCAATGGGAAATGATACTTTAGGTGTAGAAATGACCAATAATGAAAAACCATCCAATTGGAATTCATGAAAAAATAAAAATATTAAATTTGTTTCCCAAAATACAAATTTTAAACATCTACCTCCATTCTAGAAATGTCTAGTTGTAAATAATTAAGGATTATACAAACATGGTAACATGTAACTTGATTATCATGAGTTAGGATCTGGCCAAGGAGAGAGAAACTAAAACGTCTGAACTAAATCATTGCCAAAAAGTAAGACATGCAATGTGATTGAGAATTTGAACTGTCATAGCACATAAAAATAATCTGGATCAATCTGTTATTTTCTAATTCCAGAAATGATTTTATTAGAATCACCCACCGCTGACACCCCCTGGTCTGTGGAGTTAGAGCAGAAATTGCTGAACCAACTGTTGAAAGCAGCTGGTGGTGACAAAACTGCAAAACTTTTTGGCATTAAAAAGCTGGATATTATTACAACAGCCTTATTTGAAATTCACACAATGGCAATGCCAAATTTACAAAAAAATTCTAATACCCTTATAAATCTAATTATTCATTTTTAATTAAAAATTTCATGGCTGCATAATTATAACTTTGGCTGTGGACTCCATCAGCTTTGAGAAGAAAACCTTGAGAAAGCCTCTGTCCTGGTTAGTACATTTTTCTCTTGAAATAATTTGATCTTTTTTGGAAAAAAAATTTGCTAACGTAGACGATCTCTTTTATAAATAAACTTAGTGATTTTGTAAGATTCCTGGTGGCTGGGCAGGAAGATGTTAGCAGCAACACACTCATTCTGGGGTTCCATGGAATTTCTGTGGATGATTTTCAGTGGGTCTCGATCTGTAGCCAGCACCAGCACGGGAACAGCAGGGTCACCCCAGTTCTGACAGGAGTCAGGAAGAAGCACCATGAGCTCCTTCAACCTCCCTCCTCCACACAGGCGGGCATACAGAGGCTAGGGTAGTTTTTAGAATTTACTGCACATTTACCTTACGCTAGAAACTCTGCTACATCCTAAGGGTTTCTCACCTTTATCTTGGGTGCAAAGCGTTCTCATCAGAAAAAGACTCAAGAGGAAGCATCACTCGTGTGATCCCAGGTGAGACCCACCCCAGGGGCACAATGAGGGGTAGGACTTCCCATGGAGCGTGGGTGGAGCAGGAGAGAGAAGGTGGGGAAGATTCGGGAGTGGAGGGACCTTACCTGCAGGCACATGGAATGAGTCCGAATGGTGTTGGGTATCTGTGGGATCCCTCAAAGGCAAGACAAAGTTTGCATATTTAATTATGAAGGAGTCCTGATGTTACCTGCTATGGACTGAAGGTCTGTGTGCCCCCAAATTCGAATGTTGAAATCCTCACCTCCAAGATGATGGTATGAGGAGGTGGGGCCTCTGGGAGGTGAGGAGGTCATGAGGGTGGAGCCCCCAAGACGGGATCAGTGCCCTGTAGCAGGAGCCTAGAGAGCTGCCTCCGCTCCCACCAGGTGAGGGCACAGGGAGAAGGTGCCGTCTGTGACCCAGCAAGTGGGTCCTCACCAGACTCCAAATCTGCGGGTGCCTTGAACTTGCGGCTCCAGAACTGTGAGCAGCAAATTTCCGCTGCTTCTCAGCCCCCAGCCCGCGGTGCTTTGTTAGAGCAGCCCGCGTGGACTAAGGCCCCAGCACTGGGTGTGATGGGTTGCAACAGGGTACGGGAGTGGCGGACGTATGTGAAGGAAACGCAGTGCTGGGGTTGGGCCACCGTCCTGCCTTACCGGGGAGGGAGAAAGCAGGAGGTGCTTGGAAGATTACCTTGATTTTTGGAGGTGTTCAAACGGCCACACTTCTGCAGCTGTTTGAAAAAAGTTAAGCTGAGGTCAGTAAAATCCGATAAAACCCCATCAATGGCATTTTCCAACTTGGTGAGAAAAACTGTTTTTTCTTCATCCATGTTTTGCGGGCTGTCAGGGCCTGGACTCCCAGAGGAAGCCCTGCGCAGGGGCGAGTGAGGAAGCTCCGAGCACTCTGCTGGAATTGTACCATTTCCTGGAGTAACAGACCTGGGGGGCGCATGGAGGGGGCGAGGAAGGAACAAGCAGTCCGGGGGGGCTGTGGGGAAGAGGGGCGGGCTGGTCACTATCACACTGAAAGCGAGAGTTTCCCCACAGAAAATGAACATCAGAGGACAAGGAGCACGGGCCTGGTCCCCTTCACCTGTTTCTGTGACTTGGGTTTGTCTGACTCAAAACGTACAGGGATGTTAAATGCAACCTCCTCCTTTCCATTCTCTTCTTTTCCCTTGACAGGAGGCAGCGACACGGGCCCGACAGCTGTCCTTGTCCCGCCTCCGGCCCCCTGCCCCGCCCTGCCCGGTCCGAGCAGCCGCTGCGCATCCGTGTGGAGTCTTGCGGGCCTCCTGCTCTCTGCGAAGCTCACCTGGATCCTGTGGTCCTGAGCTGCTCAATCGGTCGGTTCCGCGGTCTGTCACCACTCTTCACCCAAGACTGTACCTTGGGGGCCATGCTGAGCGCCCTCTGGAAACTCAGCCGCCACCTGACTCAAGAGGCCACGCCCTAGGGCTAAAGCCACCGCCTTCTCCGCACCTGCGCTGGAGAGGCCCCTGCAGCCCGGGGTGAGCGCCGGCTCCGCACTGTCCTAGATGCCCACCGGTGCGCGCCCGGCCGCCAGGAAGGGTCCCCCCGCGGCCCCGCCCTCGCCCAGGGAGGGTCACCCCACCTGCTCATTCCCCGCGAAAGACCACAGGATCCGTGGTCCCCCGGAGGAGCAGCGCGCTGGGCCGGGCACTCGCCAGCCGCGGCTGCACCTGTCGCTCCGCGCCAAGCTGGGAGGCCAGGGATCCAGGGACAGCTCCACACAGGCTGCACTGTTTAATTCGCTTGTTTGAACCTTGTAAAAATACACCCTTTCTATGCAGTCTTCTGGGACTTTTTTTTTTTTAATAAAAATTATGTTTCTAAGATCATTCCTGTCACTGCTTGACGCCGTAGTCCCCGCGCGTCCGCGTCTGCGTTTCTGTGCGGTCCCCCATATCCGTGCAGCGTCTTCAGTGGCACGTGGGCCGTCCGCAGCTCGCATTTTACATGACACGCACTCTCCGGTACTGTAGGCTGTTTCTGTAAGTTCATTGAGACATGGCTTAGACGTGACAAAACTCCCACCCCGTGGCGAGTCGCGATGAGCACCTGCAGCAGCTGCGCGGCCCTGTGGGCCCCGCAGGACCCACCGGGATCCCAGGAGAGAACTTTCCCCGAACCGAGTCCCTCGCCCCGTGCGGGCGACCCCTCCCCCCCCACCCCCCACCCCGGCACAGTCAACCCCGCACAGTCAGCCCCGCAGCTGCGATCTGAAAAGACTGATTCGCTGAGTATAAAATTCCAATATGCCTGTGACGGCGATCTTGTCTCTTTTCACCTTCGGGATGTGATGCCACGGTCCCGTGGTTGTCACCGTTGCGCTGGAGAACTCAGCTCTCAATTTAACAGTCATTTCATTTGGGGAAATCTGCTTTTTCTTTCTGGATATTTTTAAGATCTTCCTTTGCCTTCGGGATACTATACATTCTCTATAAAATACGTAGATCAATTTCTTTCCACTTCCCTAAACATGAGGTTCCGTGTGCTCCAGCCGTTCTGAAGACGCCGGCGTCACCCCGCAAACGCCCAGCCCGGCCCCGCCCCTCTCCTGTGCGACTGACCTGGGGCCACCGGGGCTCCCGCCTCCTCCCGTCCCCCCCGCACCGCCCGTGGCTGTGGCTCTTTCTCTCCTCCAGCTTCATCCTCTGCGCAGCCTCCTGGGGCGCATCGGCCACAGGCACAACTCGGTGTTAGACCTGTTTTCGGTGTCAGTGTCTAGGGGAGCATCTGTGGCCTGAAAGCCACATCTGGCTGGTCACGTGTTTTTGTAAATAACCCATATTAATCACAGCCAGGCCACTTGTTTACATGTCGTCGACACCTGCGTCCCATCCCCAAGGGCAGAGCTGTGGAGTGGCCGCAAAGCTGCCCTGCCCTCGTTGTCCGGAAGTCTCCCAACCCCAGATTTAATTTGTCATTTTAATTCTAGGGGTTCTAGTTTATGCCTATTCATATCTACTTGGTCACTTTAAAAAATTTCTTGCTAGTCATTTTCAACCTCTTATTTCTTTAGGCAGTTAGATTTATTTATTCCATATGCTGTGCCTGTTCATTGCATTTTCCCACGTCTTCATAGATCTATTCTGTCATCTCTTGTTCCTGCGAAATCTCACACATGCATTTTATTTTCCTTTTGGCACTCTATGAATTCGATGGCAAGCTCATATTCCTTAGAATTAACTTCAGGAATCATTTAAGGAAGAGGTTTCGCCAGTCTGTTTTCCTTTGCTGTTGGCTGTTGTGTGACAAACACCAATCTGCACCCTTTGGATTAAACTCTTTGCTTAAGGAACACAAGTTGGTTGGCGTGGCGCAGACCCTGCGCCTGTGTGCAGGGTGCTTGGTGATTTCACCGCCTGTGAGGAGACACGTTTCTCTCCCCTGAGTGCCAAGACTGAAGACAGACAGCACCTCCTGCCCCTCCTGGGCCGTCTGCAGGTCACTCACAGGCAGAGGACGGTGTCCTGCTGGGGGTCACTCCTTGCACTCACAGGACCGTCTGCAGGTCACTCACACGTGGAGGATGCCGTCCTCTTGGTTGTCGGAGCACCCCTCCATCCTGGGCTGGCTCAGGCCTGCCTTCCGCACCACTGAGCCACGGTTAAGCACACGCCCTTCCGTGGGACGCTGGTCTCCAAGCTCTGCTGACCTGGCAGGTTGAATGTGTCCAGGACCCCACTTTCTACCCTGCAGAGATCCTCTGCCCTCTGGTCAGCTCAAGAATGGGTTTCATGTCACATTTGCTTTTAGCAGAAGAATCCACAGGGAACCTGCTCTGGCATAATGCTGGAAATGGAAGCTCAATTTATGTGTATTTAGTTAAATCATATATTACAGGTTGTCTATGGAGGTAAGACTGTTCAAATACCAAAGTGGAAAGAGTTTTAGTGGCTACTAAGCTGCACTTATTATTTGATTGAAGTGATATCTGTGGCTCGGATATGTTAAGTGATTTAGGTGAAATCACAGATTTGATTATGGTCTCATAGGACCATTCACTTTTAAAGTGGAATATTGTGGTAATCCCTACACCCTCTTCCAAGAACACAGCAATCTGGAACCTGTGCCCCTCTGCAAGTCACTGACATTAAATCGGAGTTTAATAGAAAAGGCTGAAGGTTGCCACATGCATTAATGAGGACAAATGATTACAGAGCACCAAGAAAATACCAAGTGCCATAAAAATAGAGTTTATTTTTTACATAAGTATTTCCTTAAGTATTAATAATCATTAAATTGAGCAAAAATAGACCCTATAATGGAAATAATGGCTGCAATTTAAACTGAATCTGTAAATCTTTATCTTTCTCTCAGGACTATTTTCTCTGAATCCCAATATGTAATTTTGCATTTTCACCCAAAGAAAACCTCCCAGGACTACCAGAAAAACGTTATTCCGCATAGGCTAATAGCAATTATTATACGTTGCATATTATACATCACATTGCAAGGATAATCGAATACTAGAAAAATTACTTCAGGGTTTAAAGAATTCAAAGAAGCATATGGTGATATTCAGACAATTTAAACCAAGACAGAAATAGTTTGAACAAGGAAAAGGAGAAAACTCCAATCACACCCACGGAGCTGGCAGTGGGATGTTCAGTCTCCAGTGCGGAGCATCTGTGTGGAGGGTGAGGCCACTTGTTGAGTTAATGTTCTACATGTTGAAAGGCTTGTTTGGTTCATCTACCGGCATAAACATGAACATTTCTTAATTAGATGCATTTCTCTCTATGTAACATTGGCACATTTCCAGAATGGGTATATTTGCAGTGTAATGAAATGGGTAGGTCCTCAGTTAATTAACATGCAATAGTAAAAGAAACAAGTTGGTTGCAGTCAGTGCATCATTAGCGTGTCATGAATGCACAAGGAGCTTGATGCACACTGCATCCTGGTTTAACACTTAGTCAATAATCAAATTGTTTCCTTCTCTGCTACTTTTCTGGAGAGATTCTCTGGGTTGGGAGACTTGGTGTTAATTATACTTCCCCAACAGCAGTTAAAGTGACTCCCACCTTGGGGAACTCTGGTCCACCCACCATGCACGGGGCTCCAACAGTGGCACCTGGCTACGGCAGACCGATACGGCCTCAGGCAAACGGGCTGCAGCCGTGGGCTTAGCCAGGGTCCTTTTCCACTTGCGTGGTCAGCGGGGTTGGGGGGGAGGATCACGCAGGCTGAGGCCTCGGCAGGAGACCAGCGGCTGCTCCGGGCTCCGGTGCCGGCCTGGGCAGGGGGTGCGCAGCTCTGCCCACCTGGTCTGGGTGCCACGGCGCTGCTGCTCATGGCTCCAACTTCCAAACCACCCTTAGGATCACCCCAGAGCAGGAATGAAATGACGTAATTACTTGGCCTGACACTGTGGACTTCCCGTGGTTTTGGAAATATCCAGAAACGCTCACTATCCATGAGCGTGCATACACCTCCGTCCTCAAACCTCATTCTCCCCGAAACGGTGGCTTCGGACATCACGTTACTCTTTATCTCTTGCTCTTCTGCCTTTTCCAACTTTATCATATTTTTATAAGAACAACAGAAACCCTATATTTGTTATTTATTAAAAGGAGAGAAGCAGATGGAAAAAATTAAATTGCTTTATGTAAAAAGTATATTTGATTGATTTTTAATGTTTCTCTTTTTTATTGACAACTAGTTTGAAATATTGAATAGCCCAAAAAGTAATGATACTTCTTTATGTAACTCATTTAAATATTATTTGTGGTTTAAAACTAATATCTAGTTAGTGATGGATAGCTGAATATCTCGATGGAAAGTAAGTACCTTAGCTTCCTTTTAAGAAACACATTTATTTCACCATCATTCTTAAAGAGAAACTAAGGAAATTTTTTCCAGCAGATATGAGGATGCCTAAAGGAATTTTTGTAGATAGAAGGGAAATGATAACAGAGGAAACTTGGAACATTAGGAATAAAGAAATAACAACCAAAAGGGCAAATATTCAGGTATACATAATAGACAGTTCTGCCTCTGAATATTTTAAATTTTGCTTGACAGTTGAAAGCAAAAAAAACCACTTAGACTGACTGAGGATGTTTTCGGCATGTGGAGTGCTAATACCAGAGACAAGTGCATAGCAAAGTGGGGAGAGAAACACCCCACGTGCCACGCCAAGCAGCGACGGCTCTGCTAGAGCTGCTACGCTAGGTGTGTCTGCTGCACATCCATCTGCCTTGTCCACAGTCCACCTTCTGCAGTTTCAATTACTCAGTCAACAATGGCCTAAAAATATGAGGTGGAAAATTCCAGAAATAAATAATTTATAAGTTTACATGCATGCTGTTCTCAGTAGCATGATAAAATCTCACACCATCGCACTCTGCCCCCCAGGGATGTGAGTCACACCTTTGTCCAGCATGTCCACATTGTGCAAGTACCTGCCTATTAGTCACTTAGTAGCCCTATCAGGTAACAGATCAAGAAACATAGTATCTGTGGAGTTCAGTACTGTCCACAGTTTCAGGCACTCATTGGGGCTCTTGGAACTTGTCACTTAGTAGCCTGTCAGGTAACAGATCAAGAAACATAGTGTCTATGGGGTTCGGTGCTATCCACAGTTTCAGGCACTCATTGGGGCTCTTGGAACTTGCCACGTGGATAACAGGGGATGACTGTAATTCCAACAGCAACCACTAAATAATATACACCAGCAGATACACTAAAATATAGTATAGATAGATTAAACAGAAATACTAAAAATGTTCAGGTAACAGGGACAGGAAAGGGGAAACATAGGAAATGATGAGAAGACATAATAAAATGGCACTACTAATAACATATCAATCATTATATTAAATGTGAATGGTCGACACACATCAATTAAAAGATAGGAAATTTCACCATGGAATAAAAGGAAAAAGAATGACCCAATTATAGGCTGTCTGTAAGAAGCTCACTTCCGGCTGGGCGTGGTGGCTCATGCCTGTAATCCTAACACTCTGGGAGAGAGGTTGAGGTGGGAGAATCGCTTGAGCTCAGGAGTTTGGGACCAGCCTGAGCAAGAGCGAGACCCCGTCTCTACTAAAAACAGAAAAAATTAGCTGGGCAAGGTGATGCATGCCTGCAGTCCCAGCTACTGAGGAGGCTGAGGGCAGGGTGCTCCCTTGAGCCCAGGAGTTGGAGGTCACTGTGCGCTATGATGACACCACTGCACTCTATCTAGGGCACAGAGTGAGACTCTGTCTCAAAAAAAAAAAAAAAAAAAAAGGAAATTGAACCTCACTATCCCCCTCAGGAAAAAAAGAAAAAGCAGCTCACTTCAAATATAATGATATAGGTAGGTGAAAAGTAACAAGATTAAAAAAGATGTGCCATCAAAAGAAAACTAAAATGGCTTTACTAATTATAGAGAAGTGCAATTCAAAGCAAAAGAAACTAATAGTGACAAAGAATTTAACCACCTTGGTTTTTGGTGCTCTTTTAAAATCATGTATTCTTCTAATTCTACATACATTAAAGCCTCATGAGGCAATATTAGCATTTTTAAACCTCAGAACTTCCTCCAGGTGTGTGTATATATTCATTAGGTTGCCGTATATTATATTTTGCATATCTGTGTTCCAATCAGCACTATTTCCCGTATGCCTGAAGACCCCTGTTTATTTATTTACTTGATTACTTCTTTTTTAAAATAATTTTTGTTTCAAAATACGAGGGGGTACAGGTGTTCTCGTCGCACGGATGAATCATCTAGGGCCGAAGTTCAGGGTACTTATGTGCCTGTCACCAGAGGAGTGGAGGTAAGTGTTTTTTCTCTTTCTGGCTACTTTTAATTTTGTTCCTTTTTTATTTTTGGAAGTCTTATTCTGATCTTCCTTGGAGTAATCTTCTTCATATTATCCTGCTTTTATTTGATAGAGTGCTTACATGTATAACTTGATGTTTTGCGTGATTTCTCAGAAATCCTCAGCTGGTGTCTCCTCAGCTCTGTTTTTGGAGTCCCAGCCAGTGGGAGCTCGTCCTGACCCTGCCCAGGTCCCTCCGCTGCTGTCTTCTCATCTCACCTGTGGCACAACCTGCTCCCGGCCACATTCCTGCATTTGTCTCTCAGAACCTGTGTTCTCCTGCCAGACCCACTCCCAGTCTACTTGCCCTCTACTGAGTTCCCAAATTCAGTAACTAAATTTCTCAGTTCCAGAATTTTAATTAGATTACTTTTATAGATTGCATTTCTCTGGTGAAATTGCCCATATTTTTGAACATATGCATTCCGGTTACTTTCACATTCCTGTCTGCTAATCTGTGGTAATCTTTCTACGTCTGAGTTTCTTCCTCTTGATTTTCTATTATTTGCTTTTTCCGCCTCTCGTGGTAGACAACATCTTACTGCATGCCAGGCACAGTATATGCACAGTTACTGCCTGGGATTTTACGTTTCCCAGGGAGGGTTTACCTTTTCCCTGGCTTGTTGTTAAAACAGGGGGTGCTGCCTCCTTCCTGGCCCCCGGCGCAGCCTCACTGGGTTTGCTGTGGGAGCCCCGGGCGGACCCCAGTTTTCCTCCAGTTCCTTCCACAGGGGAGAAGCCTTCAAGCCCACTCTCCTGCCAGACGGAGAAATCTCTCTGCCTTGAACCCCGGGACCGTCCCTCCTCGCCCTAAACCTGACGTCCCTGCAGGTGCGGTCCCTCCCACCGTCCCTTTCTGCTCACACTCAAGGAGAGGGACACAAAGCACCCAGGTCACCAAGGGGACACCTAGGGCTCCGCCTGCCTCCCTCTGCAGGTGGAGGAGACGGGTTCACTTGCATTCACTCAGCCCACGTTCCGCACGTGCGCGAGGGCTCAGAAAACAGTGACCAGCGCTGAAAAGTGACGCCAGTGGAGACGCCCGCAGGCTGTGCCGACTGCTGGGCTGTCACCTCACCAGCTCTGCAGAGGGGCACCGCACACACGCGGCATCTGTTGCGTCTCAGCACGCAGGTGCCGAGGTGGGAGCAGCGCAGACAGTGTCCGGTGCTGCCCAGTGCAGACGGAGAACACTCGGACCCCAGAACATTCCTCTTCCCTTTGCAGCCTCCTGCCCCTACCCCGACTCAGCAAATGCTCGTCTCCTTCCTGGCACAACCCTTGCGCCTTTCCCAGGATTTAATGGAGCAGAACAAGAGCAGACAGAGTCCCGTTTGGCCGTGGGACTCATCTCTCTCATCCCATGCGTGAGAAGGTGCGACTTTCTGCTGCTTTGCAGTATTACAGCGCCACGTCCTATCCACTTGCCGGCTGTTTCCACTTCCGGGCTCTCACTAACAAGGCCTCAGTGAACATCCGTGCACAAGCCTTTGTGAGAACGTCCGTTGTCATTCTCAGGTAAACATCTGGACCGAGAGGTCCAGCCACGCGGTGCCTGCCCCAGTCTTTGTTCCCAGCAGCACAGCAGAGGTCCACTGTCCTCGCCAACACTTGCTATTGTCAGTCTTTGTTTTTATCAGTTTTTCTTGCTGTTTTGGTGAGATCTCACTGGGGCTTTATTTTTCATGTCCCTAATGAGTAAAAATGCTGTGCATCTTTTCATGTGCTTAATGGACATTCCTGTATCTTCTTTGGTGACGTACGTGTTCAAGTTTTTGTCCATTTTAAATATCACCTTATTGACTTGGGAGGGTTCTTTATATATTCTGGGTAGAAGAAAACATAAGTTCCTTGTCAGATACTTGTTGTGCAACTATTTTCTCCAGCCTGTGGCCTGTGACTTTCTACCACTTTGTTAACACTGTGCTTCAAGGACCATAAGCTTTATTTATTGTAGTTGAATGGATGCTTTTTCTTTCATGGTTCGTGCTTTTTCATAGGCTAGCTAATAAATCATGGTTTAACTTCAAGGTCTCACATCCTTTCTCCTAAGTTTTCTTCTAGAAAAGGTTATAGTTTTGTTTTGGCAGCTTTTGGTGAAAATATTATCTTTTTCTCATTAAATTACTCCAACACCTTTGTACAAAGTCACTTAGTGTATGTATGTTTCTGGACTCGTGACTAGTATCTGGATAACGGGGTGAGCTCTATGTTGATCCTTCTCCGACTGTTAGCGCACGGACTAGATTGCTGCAGCCCTGTAGGAAGTTTAGTGTTGGGTCATGTAAATCTTCCAACATTGTTGGGCTTTTTCAAAATCGGTTTTGCTATTCCTGACCCTTTGGCATTTACACATTAAGTTTAGATATATGTTTTCCATTAAAAATTGACATGGATACCAACTGGAATTGTATTAGACCTGAAGATCAGCTTGAGGACAACTGACATCTTAATACTGTTGAACGTTCTAATCCACAACATCACATAAACCTCTTCCACCTGGTTATTCTTGAATCTTTGTCAGCAGTGTTGTGTTACTTTTTTACTTTTTCAGCCCCAGATGATGTTCTTTTGTGCTGCTGTGATGTGTGTGAACAAGGTCTTGCCTGGAGGTGGGTGGGGGGTTGCGGGTGGGTCTCCCTTCCTCCCTCCCACCAGCCTGCAGAAGAAAAGAGACTTCCCTCAGCAAACACGGCCGAGGTGAGGGTTTGCAGAAAAGGGGAAAAGCTAACCAAAGACAGAGTCTTTAAAGGACATCACAAGAACCAAAAGCATTTCAACGTGTGGCACTTGGAGCCCAGGCCCTGGTGCAGAGACGTACGTAGACCCCTCGGTCGTCAAGAGCCACGTACGGCTCCAGACACAAAGGCCGTCACCACCGGGAGACTGGCCAGTCCAGCCAGGCCATGGAGACCTAGTTGAATCAGTGGCCACTCTGTGGCAGGAAGGGTTGGCAGAGGCTGCCGGAACATTCCCTGGACAGAGCAGGTGAAGGCGCGGACCAGGGACAGGCGGGAGGTGGAGAGGGGTCTGTGTGTGGCAGGTCTTGCAGAGTCTTCACCACAGAGGAGCTGAGAAAAGCTCCCCCGGCTCCACTGCTAGAAGGCTGTGCTCCGCCCATCTCACTGGGATCGAGATTTGCAGGTGGAACAGGTGAGACAGCTCCATTCCTCCCCAAAACATCAACCGGCCAACCCAGTTTGAACTGGAAGCTTCTGGGCAGTCTGGGATGACATTTTTTTTTTTATTTTTTTGCAATGTTATGCTTTCTCAGCCCTTTAGTTCAGAATTATTTCTTAGCCTCGCAAAGGGGAGACTGGTCATTATTTCCAGCCTTCACTGACTTCAGAACAAGAGCTTTCCGGAACCTGCGCGTTCAGCGGACCGTCCATCTCCATGCTCAGCTGAAACTCCCAGCCCAGAAGAGCAGAGAAATAACAAAAACAAAGTTGCTAAAATAACATACAGTTGAACAGTGTATCACACCACCAAGTCCTGTGTCCTGAATAGAAAAATTCATGTCATTGTCAGATACTTGTATTTGCTGAATAGAGCTCCCAGCTGAGCCTCTATCCACATGTGGCACGTGGTCTACAGTACATTTATTTAAAACAATTTTAGCACAGTAAAAACGGCAATTATAGAACAATGCCCATAATGTCGATGACAGACAGCTAATTTTCGGCAGTAGAAGTTACTTATTTTGGAAGAGCTCCCTTTTATTCTCCACAGAGGGAGAAAAAGGAACATTTTGGGGACCCTGGAAAACAAGATGCACCACGTTCTGATTTTCTTAAATACTCTACTGTGTGTTAATATAAGCAGTTTGTTTTCAAAAACATTCCCTGTACTTGTGCCTGCAACTCATTGCCAAAGGGTCTCGGGGTCCCAGAGGCTCCGATTTACTCATTTCTGCCTCAGGGATGTGCTTTGAATATAAATCATATTTGAAGTAATTCGTGAGTGTGCAGTAACATTTTTGTTCCTTGTCAGTTAGCTCTGCTGAAATGCACGAAGCTGTTCTCGTTTTGAGGTTCATCAGGTGGATTAAACACGAGAGTGAACTGTCGGGCACAGGTCATCACCCTCGTGACAGAGACCCCACACCTGTGCACCATTCCCCAGCACCCTCATGACAGAGACCCCACACCTGTGGGTCATCCACAAGCACCACCATACTGAGACACAACACCCGTGTGTCATCCCAGCACACTCAGTCCGGGGACCCAACACCTGTGCTTCATCGCCCAGCACCCTAAGTACGCAGACCCTCCCCCTGTGAGTGATCCTGAAGCACCGTCATTAAAGAGACCCCACACCTGTCTGTTATGCCCCAGCACCCTCAGTGCAGATACCCCACACCTGTGGGTCATCACCCAGCTCCCTGGGCAGCACAGACCTTCCCCCCTTTGCCCCCACTGGGCTTTTTTCTTTTCTGCCCGCTCTGTGACCTCTTTGGAGATTCTCCAGGTTGCACAACTTCCTTCAGCAAATCCTCCCTGTCACCCTGTCCCTGTTCCCCTATCCCCGGTGAGCTTGCTGTGCACCTCCTGTGACAGGGCCCCAGCTTAGACCGTGGGGACTCTGCAGTTCTCTCTGCTAGGAGGTCCCGGACTTTAGGGCAAGAGGCTGCAATCACTGTCCTTAGACCCCAAACCCTCAGCAATGTGGCCAGTGGGTGGCAGGAGTTTTTGAAAGGTGAGTGAACAAGTAAACAAGGTGATGTTTTTACTCAGAAAGGAGTTTGGTGAGTGTGCAAGTCAGCTGCTGTAAATTTCTGTGACACATTTTCTTAGATGCTTTAACAGTGCGTTTTTCCAATTCTTCCCCCAGAATTACTGTGACATTTTATTGGCCACATCTGTTCAGTGAATAGTGACATGTGAAACAAAACAGGAAGCGGATGACTGAACAGCGACCCCCAGGGGCTGGTACTTTGTCACCTGTGGGGTCCTTCCGTCCGCCCTATTCAGGGAAATGTTCCGGGGACAACTGCGTTAACCAGAGGTGGGGTCCAGGCACTCGGTCTCGCTGAGGGTTCCAAGGTGTCTGACACAGGAACCTGCCACGTGTGAGCGCTTCTGACCGGGGCCTGGATTTGTCTGCATCTATGGAGATTATCTTCGGCTCACCAGAAAAATTGGACTTTTTGTTTATCTTGCTTATTTTTTTTTATTTGAGGATATTATGGGGGTGCAAACATTTCATTTACATGTGATGACTCTGCCTCACCCACGCGTATTGCCACATCTTCCAAAGTCCTGTCCCTGTCTTGGTGCACGGGAGATTAGCTGCTGTGAAAATGAAGGTCAAACGCATCTTTCCTGAGGTTTTCATTAAGTTTGCAGCAAATGGTGAACAGTGGCTACAATTTAAAATTACGTGAAACCGATTTCCTTAGATACAGATGTCAATTTGAAAAGCAAAGGGCTCACCCCACTTCATTTCCATGCAGGAAATGGAATCGTGAGACCAGGAACCCGAGTAGCTGCGTCCCGGGAAACTGGCTGTGAGAAGCTCCAGGAATTGTGGTTCTCAGCGCACGCCGTCACCCACGTCAGACACCCGTCAGGCACACAGGCTACTTTCCAGTCCAGTTCTATTCCTAAATGAAGAAAAATGAAGTGCACACATGTGGCAAAATTTTGGCAGCATATTTGTTTTAGGTTGGGAATTGATGAATTGTGATTGGTCAAAATGGGACGTCTCCAGCGTGTCTGGGAGCCACTGTGGGGGCCACACAGCAGGTACGTCCCTGGTCTGTCCTTATCCGGTCCCCAGCTGCACCTGTCTCTGCCTGTCTGTCTCTGTCTCTATCTCTCTGTCTCTGCCTTTGTCTCTCTGTCTCTCTGTGTGTCTCTCTATCTCTCTGTCTCTCTCTCCTCCCCCGCCCACACTCCACCACCATCTCCCCACAAGCACAGGTGCCTGGTAACCTGTAAGCAATGACAGCTCTGTCTCTGGGAAACGTCAGTAGCTGAGACCTCCCATGGGAGTCAGAAACAGCAAGCTCAGCCCTCCTGGAGGCAGGTGCGGGGAGCAGATGCCACCTGGGCAGGTCTGCGTGTGTGGGGGGGTGGCCGCCCTCCCAGGGCTGGAGCAGGGCTACCCGCGCAAGGCCATCGTCCTGCCATGGCCAGAGTTTTCCACTTTTTTCTGGAGAAGTAAAAAAATATATAGATTTATATATATATGTGACATCTTTTTCTTTTAATCAGTTACTGATTAAAATTTAAACCACCACGCAGGCAGCCGCTGGCCGCTGCACCGTGGAACCTGCCCACTGGGGCGCGGGCGATATTCCTACGCGACAGTGAGGCCTGGTTCACACGAGCAAACAAGCGCTTATTCTCGTTTGTGTTCTCCGTGGCTTTTTCTCCAGCTCGCCGCAAACCCGGGATTCACGCAGGTTGCCCGGGCCTCCGCGTGCCGATTTCAGCTCAGGTCCGTCCCGACCGCGGCCCACTGTCCCAGCCACGCGCGCGTGTTCCTGCCACGGTTCCTCCCTCCCCGCATCCAACTCTCTCCCACTCTCCCACCAAACACTGCAGCGGCTACCGCGAGTCGGCGCGGTGCGGGCTGCGCGGCCGCACAGGTGAGCAGGTGGCTCCGCCCGCAGCTGAGGAGACCAGGGAACCGGCCGCCCGCGGGGTGCAGGGCTGCTCCGGGCGGGTCTCCAAGGAACTGCGTGTGCGTCCCCGGCCTTCACGGGAAGAAGAATAAAATCTTCTGGTTGAACTTCTTTTTTCTTAATGAGGAGACGTTGACTTTCTGGCCACTTTATCTTAATATTAGGCATTCCTCTGACTTTCATAGCCTGAAATTTTGTGGTTCAATTTTTCCTAAACGTTTGTTTTCTTGACGGAAGCAATATAATTCCGTAGTGTCTCTTAAGGAATTTTTTACTTTAACTTTCAAGCTGCTGTTTTCCCTGAGCAAAAGGCACACGATATTCAACAGATATGCCTTGAGCTCCGGCTACATCCCAGCGGCTCGCTAGCCCAGCGCGGCGGGACTGTCAGGCTTCCTGCCCTGGGGAAGAGGACCGAGCTATGGGACGATGGCATGTCACAGCGGGCCAGAGGACTGCACTTCCCTCCCTCTCCTGTGCCGGCCGAGAGGCAGGAGCTGTACCCCACACCCGCACAGAAGCCTTCAGAGCGGGCAGCCTTGTCGCGTCCTTCACAAGAACGATACGCCCAGAGGGTGCTGCTCCTTCAGCGGGAGCTAAGTCCAGACCCCCACAGCCCCTGCAAACTGAGCAAGAAACGCCCTCTGTGGTGCCAGTCACTGCAGCTGCAGCCTAAAGAGGCAACGTCGGTCTGATGCGCCAGGTGGTGGGACGTCACTGTGAGAGCAGGGAGCCGGGCGCAGGGGCCCTGCCCAGCGAGGGACCACCCTGTCCTAGCAGTGCAGGGCCGCTCGAGTCTGCAGGCCAGGGCCCCAGTGACCAGAGCCTCAGCCTTGAAGAGGAGAACGGGGAGCAGAAATGGGGACAGGACAGCAGCCTGAGGACGGCCTGGGACCTGGGCAGCTGGAGCCCACAGTGACACAGGGACAGCCCACAGAGGAGGGGCCCTGATGGATCACCTGTGACAGGAGGTGGACGCCCCTGGCCGTGATGCGACTCCACCTCCCGGGGCCAGCTGGGCGCTGGGGCAGCGGGCAGCGTCCTGGTGTGCGGGGCTGGGTGCAGGGCGGTCTGTCCACCCAGACCTGGGCGGGACAGCCAGGCCCTCTGGGCTGACCAGTGGGGTACGCTAATCCAGGAGGGAACTGGGCTGAGACCCCAGCAGCAGAAGCCCAGGCCACCAGGTCCCCTCCATGCCCTGAGGCCCCTTCAGCGGGGAGCGTCTCAGCTGACCGTAAATGCCTCTAACAGACGTCACTTGAACATGCACTTTTTATGGCAGTGGTAATTAAACGGTGCTGGACACCCTGAATGGAGCAGACGGGGCATGCAGGTCCCCGGTCAGTCTTCCCCCGCGGCCACCTATGCACCCCTTCCCTCCTCCCCTCTGGCTCCCTGGGACTCCAAGCTGCCCTGCTGCTGGGACACGTGTGGACGACTGAGAGTCCGTTTGCAAACTTGGAGATGGGAAGGCTCAGTGTGTTTGTGCCGCACGTCAGGTAAACTTGTCACAGTGTGAGGCTTCTCATTAAATAATTTCTGTTCCAGGCTGAAGCTCTATTTGGGGACACAGCGACAGAGGGCATCTCTCCTGTCCGTGCCAGCAGGACTGCTGCAGAGAGAGGCACAAACCAGTTTCCTTCTTTACGTGGGAGTCTTTAATCTGTTCCTCAGAAACGTGGCCAGCCGTCCACGGATGTTCTCAAAAGGCATTAAAGAAAAATGTTTAATCAAAGAAAAAGCAGTGATAGATAAGGCTCTAGCCAGCTCTCCCTGATGCCACTTCCTAATAACCAGGTAAACAGCTTACAAACTTCTTTGCAAAGGGACATGAAATTATTCCTTTCCAACTGCATTCTAAAATTGTCATCTTTCCTTTTTCTTTTCCCAAGCGCCAAGTATTTTTGTGTGAGGTGGTTCAGGCTGCTAAAACAGCAGCGTGGGTCTCGGGCAGCTTTAAAACGGAAGAGAAAAATACATTGTAATTTATCCGAGCGCATCACAGGCAGGAAGTCTTCGAGAGGAGTAAGGTTGCCCGATCCTAACAGTGGCCGCTTTCAGCTGCTCAGTTGAGGACTTGCTGAACAATGACTGACACTGGCCCAGCCCTTCACTGGGTCTCCATGCCGACCACCGCAGCTGCCCTGTCCCGGGGTGTCACCCAGAGGCCCATGCACTCCAGATGCCATGTCGTGACCGGGACTCCACGAGTCACCCAAAAGGCCAACTTCCGAGGACGTCTGTGCACCCCGATAACCGTCAGTGGAATGGCCGTAGCCGACCAGAGGTCCTGGCGGCCAGTGGGGAGGGCACTGGGGTGGGCGCCCGGGTTCAGACCACGGGTCTGCGATTCCACGGCTCTGCGACTGTGGCCGAGCGAGAGGTGCAGACTCAGCAGCCAGTTCTCCCAGCGCTGGGAATCCGGGCAATGAGGGAGGGAGAGGCCCAGCCCCCACCTGTCTTCTCCGCTCTGTGCGGCTCAGGGCCCAGGAGCACGTGGCGGTAGCAGGCCTGGCCTCAACTGCCCCTGGGGCGCCTCGGCCCCCTCCAGCTCCGCATCCGTCCTCAGCCTGGAGCCTCCTGCTTCTGCAACTCGCCTCCCACAGGCCGGGTCGAGACTGAGGCTGCCTGGGCCGGCCCGGATGCCTTGGACCAGCTCCTGCAGGATGCGAGTAGTTGGGCTGGACGCCCCTCCTGCCCTCAGACCAGCCTCAGCCTGTGAGTCCCGACTCCTCCACCACCTTCCCCTCACCTGGACGTGGAGACAAAAGCAGGAGGCCTGCCCCGAACCCACGTGGTGGAGCGTGGATGTGCAGCACCTGGACGTGGCTCGATCCACTCCGTCACCGTCTGCAAAACCGTCTCTGGGAGGGAACGGCCCACCTGGCGCATTGCAGGGCAGTGAATGTGGGGACGTGAAGGGAGGCTGCCACCCACCCCTGTGGCTGGGGCTCCTGGACATGAAAGCAGCATTTTCATCCTTACTTTGGTAGCTATAAAAGTTGAAGTTATATCTTCTTGTCTTTTAAAGTTCTATTTGGTCATTTATAACATAATTTCATTGTAATATTATCATCGCTTTATGGATCAGTTATCACAGTAATTATATGAATATTTAATATGACTTTGTGGTATTTACAGACAGTATTTTAAAAGTTAGCTACTAGGTATCCAAAGGCCAATGTTAATAATTTATATTCACAAATGCAGTTAGACTTTCTCAGCAGCAAGTACTAGGAGATATGAGAGTGAATTACTGAAAACCTGAGCCTGGGGGTTAGTCAAAGTGATCATTTATAAGAAATCTACAAACAGCTTAAATGTGTGAAAGGTACAAAGTAAAACTTCCTTCCCTGTAAAGCTGATATTTTAGAGTTTTAGGAATTATTTAAAGAAGCACCGTTGCTATTTCTCACAACTAACACGTAGCTGTGCACCGTGACCTGTGTTCCTCGGGCAGATGCCAACGCTCTTACATAGCCCTGCGCCTCGGGGCTCGGATAACTTGGTGTTTATTTTCCACGTCTGCTTTAGCTCGAGCTTCATGTCCGTCCCCAGGAGCAGAGGCTCAGCGGTGTGTGACTGTCTCAGTGAGGCTTCTGCACAGTGACGGGGACCTTGAGCCTCTCCAGCTCTTGCCTGGTGTGACAAAGGATGAGCAGGGTTTGGCCCTGGCAACACTGTCCACTTTGCAAGGGCTGAGGATAATCGCTGCAGTTCACCCGGGTCGTAACATCCTGCTCTGGGGTCCAGGTGGGTTTGCTCTACGGTGAGGGGCTTGCAGGGACAGCTCCGGGGTCCACAGCCAGTGCCCACACAGGGCCACCTCCCTTCCCTTCCAGCCAGTACTGAGTTCGTCCTTCTCCCCGTGGCCCCGCAGCCCACAGTCCTGTTTCCCGGTCCCTGATCCCCGGCTCCGGCCAGGTCTGTGCTGTCTGCCCTCCTGGCAGCTATGGTCTTCCCAGCACGTCACTCTCCCTGGCAGCCGCATCTGACCAGCGAGGTGACGTCTGTGCAGCCTGCAGACGGCTCTGAGTGCTGGCGAGTTGCACCGGCTCCTTCCTCTGTCCTGAGCAGGTTTGTTGGGGGCTTTAAACCGTGTAGGTTTTGCCACAGCTCCCACTCATGGCTCTAACGGGAACCCCAAAGTCCTGTTGTGCCCTGTGTATTTTATTACTTCTTCCACTCTTTCCAGGTTTGCTTTGTTGTCCTGTTTCTTAATTGATTGGGAAGGTGCCCGGGGCAGTTGTTTCACCCTTTTACATTTCTGAATATCCATTTCATGCCACAACTTTCCTTTCAAGATGATTTTTTGTAATATTAACATCTTTATAATTTTATATTTCTCAGGTGACAAAATTTATATTGTCATTTTTGTATTTTTAACATTTCTCAGTTCAAAAAGTTGTCTAACTTCCATTCTGATGTGGCAGTTAAGTCACACCTGCCAGGCACAGTTCCTGGGTCAGTCTGGACACCGGGTTTGTGTCCGCCTGCCCTGCCGAGCTGAGAGACGTGGGCTACCGTCTGTAGCTCCATTTTAGCTTTATGTATTTTGCAGTAACATTATTCGGTATAAGCAAGTCTAGAATTATTACGTATTCCTCTTAGATTAGCCCTTTTATACTGACAAAATAATCTCTGTTATCTCTGATCATATCCCCGATTTTGAAAGTGCGCTTGACCAATTTTACTTGGGTTAATATGCGAATGGCATGTTTTTTCCATTCTCTTTCAACGTTTGTGTGACTTTATATCAAAGTGTGTCTTCTCTAACCAGTGTGCTGCGACATACTCTTTGTTTTCCTTTAGTCTGGTCTGGCGATCTTGTATCCTAACTGGAACCTTAGTTTACTTACGTTTCCCACGTCTGCCGCACATTCGGGTTTACACTTCCCTCCTGTTACTTGTTTTCTAGTGGCCTGTGTGTGTTTTTTATGGTAGTTTCACTTTTAGTTTTCTGAGGAACTTCCACCCTCTTTCCATAATGGCTGTACTAATTTACCCTCCCACTGCAGTGTAGAGTGTTCTCTCTTTTCCACACCCTCCCCAGCACTCGGTATCTTTGTCTTTTTAATAACAATCATTCAAACAGGTGTGAGGCGCTATCCTATTGCAGTTTTGATTTCCATTTCCCTAATCATTAATGCTATTGAGCACTTTTTTATATATCTGTTGGCCATCTGTAGGTCTTCTCTTGAGAAATGTCTATTAAGGTCTTTCGTCCATTTTTTAAATGGATGATTTGGTGTTTTGAGTTGTTTGAGCTCCTTTTCAGGTATATGGTTTGCAAATATTTTCTCCCATTCTGTAGGTTTTCTCTTCACTCTGCTGATTCTCTTTCTGTGCAGAAACTTTACAGTTTGATGGAATCCTCCATTTGTCTGTTTTTTCTTTTATTGCCTGCACTTTTGAGGTCTTATCCAAAACATCCTTGCCCAGTCCAATGTCACGAAGCATTTCTCCTGAGTTTTCTTGTAGTAGTTACATAGTCTTTGGTCTTGCATTTAAGTCTTTAATCGATTTTAAGTTGAGCTTTTTATGCAGCAAAAAATAAGGGTCTAGTTTCACTCTTGTGCATGTGGATGTCCTGTATTCTAGCACCATTTACTGAACAGACTGTCCTTTCCCCACTGTGTGTTCTGGCAGCCTTTGTAGGAGATCAGCCGTGTGGATATGTGTATTTATTTCTGGGCTCTCTATTTC
>CM052437.1:352548-387221 GCA_028533085.1 Varecia variegata
TCCTGGGGCCCTGGGGCTCTGGCCTCTGCACCTGCCCTGGCCCCAGGCACCCTCTTCCCTAACCCCCCGCTGGAGAGGCAAGGCCCCTATTACCATAGTCACTTTAGACCCATTTAAAAAGAATGCTTTTCCCCCCAGCTTGTTAACCGGGCACATACTGAGGGGAAAGAGTGCTGCTTGAGGCACCAAGGACAGAGCACAGGGCACGTGAGGACACTGGGAGGTGTGGACAGAGCAGGGCGGCAGCCAGCGCTGCCAGGGCCCCGCACAAGGAAGTGCTGCTTGTCCCTGGATTTGAAAAGACGCCTGACGTGTGTGCTATGTCTTAATGCTGTTCCTACCCCAGGGACGTGAAGTCGGTGTGCGTCTGGGGACACACAGTCCCTTGGTCTGTCTGCTCCCTGCTCCCAGCCGTGGCACCAGGAGCCCCAGGGATGGGTCCTGGAAGCCGTTAGGGAGGGTGGTACCCGGCGTGGAGGGACGTGCTCGTGCCCAGAGCAGCTGTCTCCTCCCGCAGTACCCGGGGAGGCGCAGGCACACCCCGTACCCCGTGTTTCCTGGGGGAGGCCTGGGAGCTCGGAGGGACCCTGCAGGGTGAGACCTGGCCACTGTGTAGGTTGTGATCTACACATTCTTGTGTAAGTAGAATCTTCCAGTGTGTAGTCGGCATTTCCCTCTTGGTCAGGCTCTGTCACCTGAGGGAGAGGGTGCAGGTGTCAGCAGTGGTGTCTCTTGAGTGGCTGTGTCACAACCTGTCCTTCCTGTCACCGGTGGTGGACACTGTGGCTGCTTCCAGTTTAAGCCAGTTATGAGTAAGGTGGCTGTGACCATCGTGTGCAGACTGTGTCTAGACTCGACTGTCATTTCTCCTGAGGAAACACCCAGGACGTGACTGCCGGTTCTTCCACTGCGGATATGTGTCACCGTGTAGGAAACCTGCAAAGCAGTTTCCAAAGGGCTGTGGCGTTTGGGCTCCCACCAGCAGGGCACGCAGTCCCTGCGGCTCTGAGTCTTGGCCGGTACTTGGTATTTCCAGACTTTCCGACTCGGCTTCTGTAATCGGTGCACAGCGGTGCCCCATCGCGGCTTTAATTGGCATTTCTCTAATGACTGATGACCTGACTGTCTTTTCCTCTGCGAGTTTTCCATGTGGAGAATGTCTTTCACGACGTGTGTCCAGGTGTTTGCCCTATTTTCTGTTGTTTGTCATTTTATAATTAAACTGTGGGTTTTTTTTTAATATGTTCTGGATGGAAGTCCTTAATTCAGTTATCTTTGACTCATTTTTTACTTGGTTGTTTGTGCCCTTAATATTGAGTTGTAAAAGTTTTCTATACATTTTTGATGCGACTCCTTTATCAGACATATTTTGCAAAATTTTGTTCTGGTCTCAATGTCGCTATATATTCTATTGTTTTTTTAACATATGGTTCTCCAGTTCCCACAGCATTTTTTGAAAAGACGACCTTTTCACCATTATATCACTTTGGTACTTTATTAACAATCTATTAGCCTCATATATGTGTGTGCATTTCTATCCTTTATTTCATTGAGATATATATATTAATATTCACCCTTGTGCCAATACTACACTCTATTATTACTGTAGCTTTGCAGTAAGTCAAAAATTACTTGTTGTGAATCACTCAAATGTGTTCTTTATTTTTCAAAATTATTTTGGGTATTTTACATTCTTTGCATTTTCATATAAATGTAAAATTGATTTCTCCATTTTTACAAAAACACATAGTAGAATTTTAATTGAAACTTTGATGAGCGTATACCTCAATTTGGGGAAAATTGATTTCTTAAAAATACTAAATCTTTCCAGTGTATGAACATGATATATTTCTTATTTAGGTCTCTTTCAAATTCTGCCAGCTGTGTTTTGTAATTTTCAGTGTGTATGTCTTCCAAGTATTATGTTAAGTTTATGACTAAATGATCATACACTTCATTCTGTTGTAAATATTTCTAAAATTTCAGTTTCCAAATGTTTCCAATTGTTACCATATATAAATTTAACTTCTTTTTTTTAATACTTTCCTTGTATCTTGTGACTGTTTACCCCACTTACTAGTACTAGTTTAGTAGATTTATTTTTAGATTCTTTGGGATGTTCTATGTAGGCAATCATGTTATCTGAAATAAAGACAATTTTAGCTCTTTTTTCCTAGTATATGACTTGTTTTATATTTTTCCTCTCGTTTGCACTGGCAAGGGTCTCTAATACAGTGCTGACAGGAAAAGAAAGGGGGGGAGTATTCAGTGTTATTCCTGATCTTAGGGATAGATATTGACTCTCACCACTAACTATTATGTTCACCGAGTAGATTTTGTCAGTTTTAGGATGTGCCCTCTTTCATTCCTAGTTTGCTCAGAGTTTTTATGATGAATATGTTGAATTTAGTGGAAAACTTATTTTTTATCTCTGGAGATGTTCTTATGGTTTCAGTTTAGTCTGACATGGTATATTACACTGATTTTTAAATGCTTATGCAAACTTGCAATACTGTTATAAATCCCAATGGGTATGATATATTATTCTTTTAATCCACTTCTGAAAATGGTTTGATATTTTGTTAAAGATATTTGCAGCTATGTTTATGAGGGGTATAATCTTTAATTTTTCATCTTGTAGTATCTTTGCTTCTGACATTGAGGTACTTCTGGCATAGTAAACACACACACACGTATGAGAGAGAGAGTGTGCGCACACACCAAAGTAGGAACAATATAAATTAGGGATTATTAAAGGTGTTGAGGGTTCTAAAACAATAGTAGAAAGGACAGGAAAGTTGAAAGTACACTAATGTAAGGTTCTGTTATGCTGTTATAGGTTCTTGCATTATATGTGCAGTGGTTCAACGTTACTTGAAGGTAGATTGTGACAAGTTAAAGATGTATAGTGTGAATCCTAGATCACATTTTTAAAAAGAATAAATTTAAAATCCTCCAAGAGGAAAAAGAATGTTAAATAATAAAAATAATACTGAATCCAAAAAAGCAGGGAAGGAAGGAAAAGGGTGGCTGGAATTATTAATAGCCAACAGTTAACAGAAAGGTAGAGATACACAATCCAAAAGGATAATTAAACTCATAGCTAAGGGTTTCAGCCCTCTGATAAAAAGCCAGAGAATGTGAGATTGGATTAAAAAGGAATATGCAACCATTTTTGCTTTAGACAGTTATCTGTAAAAGAGATTGAACATAAACGTGTATTTTGTGTGTCCACATGTTCTCTCTGCTGCTCTGTATTTCCAGCGTGGACTCCCACGGTCACCTGCTGTCAGGTTCTTTCCGTGTGGCAGACACCCACTGACACTTGTTACAGGGCAGGTCTTCTGACCACGAATTCCCTTTGATTCTGTTTGTCTAATAAAAAACATCTACTTTGCTTTTATTTTTGAAACACACTTACATGTTGGTTTGACAGTTTCTTCTGTTTCATTTCTGTTTGTGAGGATGTCACTCACTGTCTCTGGCTTGAATCAGAATAACGTTTCGTGAGAGTAAGCTGTGATTCCAATCTTTGTATCTTTTTGTCATAATTCTTGTTTCTCCAGCCACTTTTAAGATTTTCCTTTTCTCTCTGGGATTCAGCAGTTTTACTGTGATATACCTGCGTGTCCTTGTCCGTGTGATGTAGCTATTTGTCCACCTGGTGTTCTCTGAGCACCTTGAATCTATGGGCTTTTTCATTGATTTTGGGAAATTCTTGTCCTTTTCTCTTCAAATATTTCTATATTTCTTTGGACTTGTTCTTTCATTTTTTTTTCTGAGACTAATTATGTGTATGTTAGACCCTTTATTGTTTTCTCACAGATTTTGGATCATCTGTTCCTTTTTTAAAATTCTGACTCTTTTTCTGTGTTTCAGTTGAATGATTACTATTGACCTCTTTATAAGATCAAAGATATGTGTTTATACTGCTGATAATTCTTCAAAAGAATGTTTTAAAATCTCTATTAAAATTCTTTTGCTGCATTTCAATTGGACTTGGTTTTATAGGTTCTACTATGTTCCGCTCATGCTGTCTGACATTTCCATGGGATTTTTTAACTGACTAATGGTAGTAACTTGAGAGTACCTGTTTGACAGTCTAATACTAGGCCATTCAGGGATTTGTTTCTGTTGACTAATTTATTTGATGGAAATGGGTCATGTAAATGCCTTGGGGAGGGTGCAAAAACTTTGATTGATGGCTGGAAATTGAACAAGAGTAAGAGGAACAGAAATCAACTGAGATGAATGCCATTCGTACCATCAAATTGGCATTTTATTTTTATGCCAGGTTGTTTGCAGTGTTGAGCTGACCCAGTCAGTGTGTGACCTGGGCTTGGCCTTTGTGCTGCTGTCGTCACTTCCCCAGAAACTTGCTCTTCCTTCTGCCGCATCTTGGGTTTGATGTGTGGCCTCTGGGCTGGAGGGGGTGTCCCAGGGTCCTGCTCCTCCCCAGCTTCCCCCGGGGCCTCGTCACTGCTCTAAGTTGGGGACATTCCCCAGGAGCACATTTCCTGTCCTCTTCCTTAGAACAGGGCTGTGGAGAGGCAGGGTTTTCTCCACTGCTCCCTCCTCAGTCACAGGCTCCTCAGAGTCATATCCCTGTCCCTCAGTGTCATCTCCTCAGTGTTCCCTCCTCTGTCTCCTCAGACCTGTGTCCCTGTCCCTCAGGGTCACCTCCTAAGTGCTCCCTCCTCAGCCCCATCTCCTCAGAGCCATGTCCCTGTCCCTCAGTGTCACCTCCTCAGTGTTCCCTCCTCTGTCTCCTCAGAGCTGTGTCCCTGTCCCTCAGGGTCACCTCCTAAGTGCTTCCTCCTCAGCCCCATCTCCTCAGAGCCATGTCCCAGTCCCTCAGTGTCATCTCTTCAGTACTCCCTCCTGAGTCTCCTCGGAGATGTGTCCCTGTCCCTCAGTGTCATCTCAGTGCTCCCTACTCAGTCTCCTCAGAGCTGTGTCCCTGTCCCTCAGTGTCATCTCCTCAGTGTTCCCTCCTCAGCCCCATCTCCTGAGAGGGGTGTCCCTGTCCCTCAGTGTCATCTCCTCAGTGTTTCCTCCTCAGTTTCCTCAGAGCTGTGTCCCTGTCCCTCAGGGTCATCTCCTCAGTGTTCCCTCCTCAGCCCCATCTCCTTAGATGGGTGTCCCTGTCCCTCAGTGTCATCTTCTCACTGTTCCCTCCTCAGTCCCCTAAGAACTGTGTCCTTGTCCCTCAATGTCATCTCCTCGGTCTCAGAGCTGTGTCCCTGTCCCTCAGTGTCATCTCCTCAGTGTTCCCTCCTCAGCCACATCTTCTCAGAGGGCTGTTCCTGTCCCACAGTGTCATATCCTCAGTGTTCCCTCCTCAGTCTCCTGAGAACTGTGTCCCTGTCCCTCAGTGTCATCTCATCAGTGCTCCCTCCTCAGACTCCTCAGAGCTGTGTGGTGGTCCCTCAGTGTCATCTCATTCTCTTCAGAACTGTGTCCCGGTCCCTCAGTGTCATCTCCTCAGTGTTCCCTCCTCAGCCCTATCTCCTCAGAGGGGTGTCCCTGTCCCTCAGTGTCATCTCCTCAGTGTTCCCTCCTCAGTCTCCTCAGAGCTGTGTCCAGGTCATTCAGTGTCATCTCAATGTCCTCACAACTGTGTCCCTGTCCCTCAGTGTCACCTCCACAGTGCTCCCTCCTCAGTGTCCTCAGGGCTGTGTCCCTGTCCCTCAGTGTCATCGCCTCAGCGTTCCCTTCTCAGTCTCTTCAGAGCTGTGTTCCTATCCCTCAGTGTCATTTCAGTGCTCCCTGTTCAGCCCATCTCCTCAGAACCGTGTCCCTATCCCTCAGTGTCATCTCCTTAGTGCTCCCTCCTCAGTCTCCTTGGAGCTGTGTCCTTGTCCCTCAGTGTCATCTTCTCTGTGCTCCCTCCTCAGACTCCTCAGAGCCCTGTCTCAGTCCCTCAGGGTCAGCTCCTCAGTGCTCCCTCCTCAGCCCCATCCCAGAGCCGTGCTCCCAGAGGTGGGGCTCCATCATAAAAGTCTCTGTTATCTGGGGCTGCTGTCACAAAACACCACAGCCTGAACTGAGCTTGAACAACAAGTTTACTTCTCACTGTTCGGAGGCTGGAAGTCCAGTATTGCGGTGCTGGTGGATTCTGTGTCCCGTGAGGCTGCTTCCTGGATGGCAGATGGCGCCTTCTCACTGGTCCTCACGTGGCACAGAGAGACCTCCTGTCTCCCTCTGTTCTCACAGGGCAGGAACCCCATTCATGGACCTCCATCCTCATGACCTAATCCGCCCCTGAAGTCCCCACCTGCTAATACCGTGACCGGGGGGATTAGGGCCTCAGCATGGGAATTGGAGGATACACATATTCAGTCCATGACAACACTTATGTCTTAGTTATGAATATAAATTGTGAACATCCTTCTGTGCTTATTGGTTCCATACATTATCGATCTCCATGTGCATGATTATCAATTTTGATATTGAAATTGAGTGGACAGATTACTAAATAAATCCCTTAAAATTGGTATATGCAGTAATTCTTTTTATGTAGTGTTTTATTTTGGAAAAGTTATCTTCAGTCCAAAACGTTGGTGCCCTTTTTTTGAAAAACAACGAATCAGGAAATTTGCATTTTAAGATAAAATTAGCTCATTTTATTTTTGAAGGTTGGAAGGAGTATATTGTATAATTTCACATGGGAAATTTGGATGCTTTTCTTTTTTATTATAATTTACTTGCTTTTCTTCCTCTCTTGCATTTACTCCTTAAATACTATCTGAAGGGCAGTAAAGACCATAAGATACACTGACGGCACATGTCATTGTCACACTGTGGGGAAAACCTGCTCTGAATGTGCCTGTCCCTGCCATTTATCAGATTATTCAATGCTGAAGGGGGAGAAAACCAGATGGCAGCCTCATTGCTCCGTACCTGTGGGGACTATCGCTAGTTCCCCCCACCAAAGTCTGCTTTGGGTATAATTTCTAGTGAATTTTTAGGATGGATGCCACTGCCTTGAGGAGGTGATTCAGTTTCATTAGTCGGGCATCACTGCTAAATATAGTCCCAATGTTAATTGAAATTTGAGGGCAGGGGAGTTATAAGTCCTGTAATATTAAAAAAAAAAAAAAACCAGAGCTGTAACTTTAATTCTAAAAGAACACGGAAGGCACAGTGCACCTATTTACTCCCGTGTGGATATTTATGTTCAGGGACTCTCTGGGGTCCTTCTGGCCTTTTTCACTTTCCACAGTCCTGTCATGGCTCTGCCTCAACGCTCAGGCGTTGCAGGGGCAGGCACCGTTTCCTTCCACGCGCACGCGGTGGTGCACACTGGCCTGCGTGGAGGTGGGTGCGCCCTGTGTCTACCCGGCAAGGGGAGCGCATCCATGGCGTCGTCAGGAGACCAGCAGCGGTTGCAACAGCGAATCCTTCTCGGTTCATCACAACCACGGAAAATGGTGGGAAATTTCCTGAGGAACTAAACACATCAAATGGTCCTTAAGCTTCAGTCTGGGTCAGGAATTGATTTTGCTCTGAGACAGACCAGCAGGGAGGGCTGTCGTGAGGCCAGGTCACCTGCTGTTCAGGTAGGAAGCTGGGAGCCAGCGTGTGGTGCGTGGAGTTGGGGTGTGTGGGACAGGGAGGGAGGGCCAGGGTGGGCGTGTTGCAGGGCTGGGCACTGCTGCAGTACCTGGTCCGCGGGTGGTGGCGGGTGGCACGGGGCCCCTGTCCATGCGGGTGAGGGATTCACTTGAGTCCACCTGTGACGGCAGCTGCTGAGGGGTTTGGGCAAGAAGCAGCATGACTTAGAGACATCACGCTGGCTGTGCCAGGGGACACGGATCACAGGGAGGCCTGCGCAGCTGTGGGAGCTTGGACGGGGAGGGCAGTGCCTGGGACAAGGCTCTGGGGACCTTGTCCCCACCTCCATGGGCACGTGTCCAGCAGCTGCACTGACCCTGAACTCTCCAAGCCCACAGCGAGGTTCCGCTGGGGGACTGTCTCCCTCTCTGTGCTGTGCCCCAGGCCTCCTCCCCATTCTGTTTCTCAGCACCGACCTGTACTTCGCACTCAGCTCTCACTGGCCTCCTGCGGCAATTCTCCTAGCGTGTGTGCAGCTCTCTCTCCTCTCCTCCGACTCTCTCGGGTTCCAGCTCGTGCCGCTTCTCCCATGAGCCTGCCTGGACGCTCTAGCTCAGTGGTTCCCGTCCCCAACCCCCACAGGTGCGGCTTTCCCAGCATGCCACGTGTGGCCCATGCCGTGGGTTTGTGCGGTGGTTCTGTTTGCTGGACTGGGGCCCCCTGGGTAGGGGCCCCTCCTGCTCTCACCGTTGGGCCACTGTTGAGTGGACGTTCAGTGCACGTTGGCGGCATTAAAACCAAGAACTTACACTCGCACATGAGTGAATCACAGGAGGCTGACAGTCGGCAAGAACGGGGCCTGGCATTAGGTGGGGTGGGGAGAGGACCGTGGAGCCCCAGGCTGCTGTGACGTGCAGGTGCGGCGAGCGGGTGTGAACTCAGGCGTTGCCGGTGGAGCCGGGTTCCAAGCACCCAGCCTAGTCAGAGGCTTCCGTGACTAACATATTAACAAAGAGCCCGGGACTTCTGGATTTTATTATATATGGCATTATGATTTCTATTTTACTTCTAACAATGTATAAAAGGAGTCCGGGTTTCTGTGCACATTTGGGCAGTCTTCCTCCTCCTGTCTGACTCGGTGACTCTCTTGCAGGAGAAAGTGATGACTCAGCCTTTTCAAACAACGTCCCGGCAGCGGGGGCTGCTGGGGGGGGGCGTCCCTGCAGCTGTTAACAGACGCTCGCTCTTGCGATGCACTTTAGACGTCTCTCTGTGAGCTGCTTGCTGTTACTTCATTTTGAAACTTTATTACTCAAGATACACACTGAACAACACAATATTGTTGAAACATCCTATCTCCTTTGCACATAAAATTTTTGTTTCTCAAAGAAGCAATTGTAAATCCTAGTGCTTCTCCCCTTTATTTACTTCTCAGTGTCTACTGTATTGCGGGGCTGCTAAATTCCCAACGCAAACTCAACACTTAATTTTAATTCCTGCTGTGACCTGGATTACTTCATGTAGAAGAGAGGATTTCCACAGCAGATGTGCAAGAAATGAGACTTCGGTGAATACTTATACCTGTGCAACATCCCCAAACAGTGCAACCTATTTAGTTTCAATTTTATAAAAGATTTTATAGCTTGTTTTATTTTTAATGTTAGTGCTTGACGTCACTGTCATGTGACAAATGTTAAATCATTAGTCTCTACAACATAACCAGGGGTCGATACTCATGAGATTAAAATATTAGTTTTCACTGAGACTTTTTTATGTAGCCTTTTGAAACCAACTCAAACCAGTCCTTGCTTTTGTCATGAAGAACAGAAAATTTTCTCCATAAGCAAAGTTGGATGGGATGAAACTTGCTTTGCACTTTTAAACTGATTTTTGTGCAGTCGGCTTTTCTCTATGCATACAGGCTACAGAGTGTTTCAAATCCTTCAAAGGAGTATTATTTTATCTATCGCTTGGTCTCTCCAGTTAAAACAATTAAAAGCTGATATACTATGATTATTGTAATTCTAAAATTTCCTAGGGGTATATCATAAATAAATAATAAGCTCAAGTCTTAAGTTACCCTTTAAAAAATAAAGGTGGATTATTTTATAGCATGCTTGAAATAACTATTGAAAGTTGGCTCTTTTTCTAAAATAACCTTAATTACATGAGATTAGTTGTCTAAGAATTTAAACCTATTTAGAATTTTTCTGAACCTACAAAAGTTCTTATTTAAAAAGTTTAATACTTACAGTGGACAACACCGACTTTTAAGCAATAGACATAAAAGTTATTAACTTTTTCCAATGTCTCTTTGGTGGTGTGATGGTACTTTGTGTCTGCGTGGCTGGGATGCAGGTGTGCAGACAGCTGGTGGGACATCGCTCAGTGCGTCTGTGGGTGTTTCTGGAAGAGATCAGCCTCTGCGTTGGTGGCCTGAGTTAGGGGCAGGCACCGTCGAACCCTTCGAGGCCTGAATAGAGCCAAATGGGGGAGGAAGGGAGAACCTGTGTCTTCGCTCGAGCTGGGGCAAGGCGCGTGTATGAGACACTGTTCCGGGAGTGACTGGAATCTGTTGTTAGATTGTGGGTGGTTTTACTTTACGTAAGTCTAACTGGGTGCTGAGTGCTTTGTTAATAAGCCCAGTCTGTGTCCTGCTCTGGCTCATACATGTTTGTACATTAGTTGTACGCTATTTCTTTTCTTTTCTGTTTCTGGTGATCATGAAGCAAATGAAAATTCTATTGCACTGTTGCTATTTCAGAGTGTGTTTTACACACTGTTAATTTCATGCAATGAAATATTATATTGTAGATAAAATGGATGAACTAGGGCTGTATCTGTAAACATATCTAAATTGTAATTAAAGTGTTGAGAAGAAAGGTAGTTACAGAACAATGTATATAGCATGACACCCTTTCTGTAATGTAAAAACCTTACATAACTGTGCTTTCTAATATTCACTAATAGGTAAATATGTGGTAAAAGTATAAAAACTTACACTGGGAAAAATATTTATTATGGTAATTGACTCTGAAAAGGAAAGGGGTTGTGATAAGGGAGGTGGGTTCCTCAAATATGTCTTTTAAAAAATACACATACACATGCACACACATTCATGTGCACACTCACAGATAGGCACACACATCCACATGCACATACATCCATATACACATTCAGACACCTGCATGTGCACACATACCAACACACATAGACATGCACACATATGTATACACATACAATACCCAGAGATAGCCACACATGTACACATACACAGACACGCATATATACACACAAATGCACAGTCTTACACATAAATGTATATTCATGTTTATGATCTGAGAGTTTTATAAAGCAAGTGTTGAATATAGAGATACACATGATAGTGTTAAATTTTGACTACGAGCTCACATATACACAAAATAAATTTTTAAAAGAACAATCTTTGTATTTTTTCTTAATATATTTTGTTTGCAGTCGCAGGTGAGCGTTGGCAGACAGCTCTGTGCCCTGCGAGTGGGGCTGTCTCAGGGTTGTGGACAGCACAGCATAGGACTAGAATGCGTCGATAACTTTCATGTTCAGGACACACAGTGGGTGTCCTGTGAACGGCAGAGTTTAAACTAAAGGACACGATGAGGTGACGTGTCTCGTGTCTGGTCAGTTGGCTCCTCTGTCCTTTCCCTCAGACTCCCAGCGCCCGTGGGGAGTGGCCAGCGCCATCCGGGCTTCCTCGCTTTTCCTCGAGGTCCGGTCATTGTTCCCTGCATGTATCTGGAAGCCACACATGGTAAGTGTATAGATGTTTGTTGGTCATTGACTCATTTAGCAAAGTATGCAGGTTTTAGTGCAGTAAGGAGCCTCTGTCGACTCCCACTTCTGACGGGGGGATATAGTAATTCAAAAGGATTTATTCACGGTGCTTTGAAGACTCCCACTGAGGCTGGCTGACTTCTGACGTGGCTCTCAGGTTCTGCTCAGGGCATCGGAGCCAGGGGGACGCCGTCTTGCAGAAAGCAGTGGGACGGCGGCCGTGGGCAGCCCGACGGGGAGTTACGTGTGGACAGACAGCGTCGTGGTCTGTTGGCCACAGTCGCACGCGTGCACTGCTGCAGGGCTTCCTCCCAGTCAGGGCCCCTCCTGAGACCACGGCGGACCCCTGGCAATGCCCACTCCAGCGCTCACTTGTTAGTGGCAGAGGATGGGGTAGATGGAGGCAGCGGGCGCTGCAGGGAGGACGCCAGGGATAGTCTGGGCGAGGAGGAGGGGCTGGGAAGGGACGCCAGGCAGGCGCAGCCAGGGAGCGCTCACCTGGGCCAGGGCGCCCTGCGGCTGCGAGAACCTCACAACACCTGGCTCCACGGCAGGTACCTTCCTCCCACACACCCTGGACCAGCGGTGGTGACAGAGGGACCAGCCTGGAGTGGGCCGGCAGCCACACTGCGGCGAAGCCTCTGACCGACTTCACCAGAGCTGCTCGCAAAATCCGCTCACCTCCACCCATCCAGGTAGGGGCTGGTTGTGCTGGTTCAATACTGATTCTTGTGGATCTTCTCCAAAGTTGTGGGCATGGATATTTCTGGAATCACAGGAAATTTGAAAGAATAGCCCAGTGAATGCCCATGTCCCCAGCACGCAGATTCCTTAACTGGTATGTGAAATGTGTCTGCCTCATCTGTGTGCACCTGTTGTGTTTTGTTTTTGCTGAACTATTAAAAATCATTTGCAAATCCATGAGTTCCAACCATGAACATGTGAGGCTGTCCACCACATCAGGGATGAGCTGAATTCATTGCTTCCTTACGGAGTAACTCACAGATTTCTCTATTTTTAACAGTTTATTTATTCATTTATTTAGTGAATACTAACTGTTGGGCACCATGAAAATATAATGTTTGTCCACAATTTTTACTTAGTGGCTTCAGCATTTAATGATAATTATTCTGGATCAATTATTTCTTTTTAAATTTTTTTTAAATTTCAGCATATTATGTGGGTACAAACATTCAGGTTGCATATATTTATTACCTTTGCAATGCAAAGTCAGAGCCGTAAGGGTGCCCAACCCCCAGACGGTGAGCACGGAACCCGTCAGGTGTGACTGTACCTGTCCCTTCCCCCCCACCTGCCGACACCCGATGAATGTCATTACCATCTGAATCAATTACTTCATTGAATCTGACAAAGTGGTGATTTTTGATAACATTTATTAACATCCTTTCTTCTGTAAAGAATGGCTTTCCCTCTTCAACTCTGGATACGCCACAGTTCCTCTTAAAACGAAAGGTCACACCTTAATTCTGCTGCTAGAGTTGCCAGTTTTCACAGCGAGGGGTGGTGTTTTGTCCCCTCCCATGCCGGCAGCCATGACGTGTGTCTCTCCTCCCTCTCTCTGTTCCTCCCTAATTCTTTGAGTATCATTACACACACATGCAGTTGTGCAGTTGTTCAGTGCGTCACCATCGATGACAGCAGCGGTTATCTCGGAGGACTGCACTGCCCCCGACATGGTCAGCAGGGTCTGCAGGCTGCTGGCCGGCACCCGCTGGTCTACGGGCACCGCCTGTGGTTCTCATGATGGGCACATCAGGCTCCCCCTCTTAGCTCCTTGGCTGAATCCAGAAACGCAGCTCTCACTTTCCAAGAAAACAGGATTAGTCTTTTTAAATTAATTCCTTTAATTGGGTATTCAGAAACCAAAAGCTGCGAGGGCCATTTGCTGGACATAGCAAGCAAATATATTTAAAGTATATTTTAAATTAATTGTATTTACTGAGATTTCACATTACAGTTTTTTTGCCTTGACCTGTTTGATTTTTCTTTTAAGTGTTTTTTTTCCGTCAATGAAAATCTTGGATTCTAATAACCCTATCATGCTTAATTACGTATTAGTTCTACATGTTCATTAAATATTTTCAAAATTATAATACAAAAATGTTATTAGAAATAAAATTATAAATTGAAGATTTGTTTATTATCATCATTGGTCCTTAGACTATAATCAATTAAGAGCATACAAATCAGTATCATGTTCAAAATTTTTTGAAATAATATTTTCTCTCTGTAGTTGTATTATCAACTTAATAACCAATAGACTTGAATATTTAATTAGTTTCTAATATTTAACATTTTTATTTTGATTTAATTTTATTTTTTAACATGTTAACATTGATATTGTCTGAAATTAAACTATGTCAAAGGACAACACTCAGAGGATGCTGACCACAGCCTGTTCTTGGAAGCCTGCATTTCCTGACACCTGTTGGCAATCATCTTAATTATTAATTTAGTTATTAATTATTTATTATTATTTATTTATTAATTATTTGGTTATTAATTATTTAATAATTAATTAATCATTTTCTGGTTTATGCTAATGATGTTTCTTTTTGGGAAAAAAGTGAACATATATCTTCCTTCCTCTTCTCATGTGTTCCTTCATATATACTGTCCTTTTCTTCGAATGCAAGATCGTCATACCGTATACATTTACCCTACTGTGCACCTGAAATCGATTCTGCATTCAGTGGCGACAATTCCCAGGTGGGCAGTCATGGCTGCGCGGTATCCCCTGCTCGGACACACCCCGCGGTGGGCACTGCGCTCTGACCAGGCGTGGCGAGTGCAGACAGTGCTGTCATGGATCTCCCTGTGCACGCGTTGCTTGGCGCACGTGCAGCTGTTCTTGGGGCTGGATTCCCAGAGGCGGGAATGGGGGTCAGAGATACGTGTGCTGAGCTGTGGACGCGCTCCTTGCTGCCCCGGCCAGGACTGTCCTGCATCTTCCCAGCGGCGTGGGAGCCTCCCGCCGTCCGAGGCCCCCGGGTGGAGGGCGGCGTCCTGGGTTGATGTTTCCCGGGAAGGTCACTGATGACTGACCTCTCAGGTGAGCGCTCTGGGCCCGTGTTTCTGGTTGCAAATGAGTATTTTCACGTTTTCATGCAAATGCAAGTGGATGGTGTTGCCTGTCCTCTCGTGCCTCAGACATGGGCTGTGGGAAATTTATATGCTGTCCTTGTTGACCTCTGAGGTTTTTTGAAAGATACGTCTAGTAATTTAAATTTTAAAAGCTACAGTTCACCAGTGGGGACCTGGAGTTGATTCTCTAACTCGTTGTGCAAAGCGTTTTCCTTTATGCTCAGAGCCTCTGCCAGGACGCCGGCATTTCCTCATCTACTGACTAAACGTGGCGTTAGCGTAAACGGCATCACGTAAAAATAGTGTGTCCTGAGGGCTCCGATGACGGCTCCCTTCCGCTGCCCTGTGAGGGCCTGTGGGGCAGGGGACAGGTGGCGGGAACCCCCGTGTGGCCCCCCAAAGGGACCGTCGCTGCCCTGAGAACCTACCAGGTGGATTCTCGCACGTTGAAAGACAGCTGTGAGCTATCGGAGCAAACTTCCGAGTTAGTTTTGTACTTAATGTGCTGTTCAGAAATTATTAAGGTTTTCCTCAGAGTGTTGTCTCCAGGTGATTAATGGAGCAACTGGGGCGTGAGTGTGTTCAGACGTGTCAAATGCGTCCATCGTCAGGGGACCAGAAGGAACTAGAGCAGGATTTGTGGCGAGCCGGCCAGATTCCTGTTTCCCCGCAGAGATCACGGCTCATCCCGGGAGAAGCCTGTTTGTGGGACAGTAGTGACCTGGGCACCTGCACTCAGTGAGTGCCCCTTCCAGACACGGCCCTGGCTTGTTTTTATAGGGTTTCGCTTTTACTTTGAGTTTTGTGTTCTGACTTTACAGTTGCAGCTTGGTCTGTGTCAGCTAAACTTTTATCCCTCCCCTGACCCCAGCATATTGATATACGTGCTGTGTGGCGGTGTGTGTGTGCACGTGTGTGCATGTATCTGTGTGTGCACATGGATGTGTGCAGATGGTTTCTAGGGCGTGGGGAGGGAGGTTGGGAGGTGTCGGGTGACATGAAAAGGGTCTGGACGCTGCATAAAGCAGCAGTGGAGGTTTGCACTTTGGGGCTGGAGCGACAGCACTTGCTCGAGCTGTTCTAAGCTCCGCTCTGCAGGAAGCTGTCAGAAATCTCTGCCACCTGCCTCCTGGCAGAGCCTGAGAGCGAGTCTGTCTTAGTGGCTGGGGACGTGAGCACCAGGGTGGAGAAACAAGGAGAGAGACCTGCACTGGGTCCCTCCGAGAGCTACATGGCCGAGACTGCGGTCCCTGGCTCCTGAGCAGAACAGGGGCTGGACAGGCAGAGACCCTGGGAGGAGGACACCTGCGGAGGGTGCCTGGGCAGAGGGCAGCACAGCTCGTGTGGGAATCGGCTTCCTCAGGGACCTCAGATGTGCCGCTGGGTGTTGTTATACCGCAGGGCCTGCTCCCCAGGCAAACGCGGCTGCTTTCTGACTCCCATGGGCTGGGGGAGTGAAGAATCCAGGTCTCCCCAGTTCCTCCCAATCCCAATCCCACACCCTGGCTGAGTGCTGACCTGGGCTGGGCTTTCCGTCTGTGAGCAGCCTGGTGGGGCCGTGGACCTGCAATCAGGCCATGCTGGGGGAGTAAAGGCCAAGTGGGGGTGGACTCGGTGTTCTCAGTGCGGTGAGAACTCAGTCAAAGGCCAGGCAGGGTGTCATGTGTGTGTGTCTCATGCTGTTTCACCCCAGGTAGTTAAATTCTACTTTTTCCAATCAGATGTCTAATTATAAGAGTTACACATGCTCGTGGGGAAAATACCACCCGAATTCCTGCTATTATGGATCCTTGCGCATTTCTCAGTCACCCTGGGGGGCTCAGACCTCCAGAGAGCAGGGACAGGCTGGGTCCGGGTGCAGAGGGCCCAGGGCCTGGTGCCAGCCACACCAAGAGGCCCCAGGACAGGGCAGGGCCTCGTGAGAAGGAACCATGCTGTGTGTCCTCACCCGGAGATGGGACCCCACGGCTGGACGGTCACATCCACCTGCAGCTCCCAGCGTGGACAGAGTGGGGTGTGCACCCTGAGGGGTGGGTGGGCGGGCACAGGGCCCACGAGATTTGGGGAGAAACCGGTAGAATTCCAGCCCCAGCATGGTCTGTAATTCTCACCCAGGAGGTGCAGCTTTTCCTCGTCTGTGCAAAGGTGTCTTTCTGAGTTGCGCATTTTCCACCTGCTAACGAAGCTGACAGATTCGTCTTCTTTAATTAATTACATTTCCCTGCTCATCAACATCTCCTAACAAATCCAAATTTCGTTGCCTGGTGTGAAGGAACAGCACCAGCCCCTGCTGGGTCCCAGCCTCTTGGGCGGCAGAGGCCCCTGTGCAGCCGCGGGGACACGGGGCTGCGCCACTCAGCTCCAGTGAAGTGGATTCCTGCCCAGTTGTCGTAGCTGATGTTTACACTATGGTCATTTTCAAGGCATTTCTTTCCTACCGCAAGCCAACAAATCTTCATAAAAATATTTTTTTAGCCTTTTAAGAATGATCCTTTTTATCGAAATGGCTTTAAAGTGAAAAATAATACCCTTCTAGAGGTAGAAACATTGATTAAAGAAAATACTATTGAAACTTTTTAAACTTAAAGAAAAGTCCCAGCTAATTTTCTTTTAAAAACATGTCCTATATAAATCCCATAAAAATTGCCCAAAAGCAAGTATTCCAGATGCCTTTAAGTCGGTGTATGAATAGTCGAATGCTGCTCCGCGGGGCTCGGGTCCGTCCAGGTGAGACGGATGGATACACAGGTGCGGCTCAGGCGGGTGCGGACGGACAGGGACGCGAGCGGACGGGGACGTGGGCGGACAGGGACGCGGGCAGACAGGGATGCGGGCGGGGACGCGGCACAATCCGCCCCGGCCGGGCCCTGCCGTCCTCACGCCGCGTCTTCCCACCTGTCTCCGCAGACGAAAACGGCGCTCGCTCTGCGGCAGGACGCGGGCTCTGCCGGCGCCTACGACGTCCGCCTGACGCTGACCAAGGAGGTCCTGACGGTGCAGAAGCAGGACGTGGTCCGCGTGGACGGGGGCCGCCCCGCCGGGGATGTAAGTGCTGCTCCACGCGCGCCCCGGTGCTTCAGGTCCTGAGCCAAAGGGACACCTTGAACAGGGTCGTTCAAGAGCGGTTGCTGGTAAAAAGCTGCCACTTACTGTTTAAATATCTGAAACGACTGGCTCTGATACCACCAGATATATTTTTAAGGTTGTGTCTTCCTCCCTCCCTGACTTCCCTAGTTTCTTTCTTAATATATTTTCCATGAGAAGCTTTACATAAAAAATAGCCCCAAACGCTGAATGAGATGTGACGTGTTCTCACTGCAAACTAAAGAGGAGTCACGCGACACGGATGGTTACTTACTGAGAGCGTGAAGCCGGGTGTCTCTCTGCGGCGCCGCGTCCCGAGCGCTGGGGCAGGTGTTCTCAGCCGTCGGTGTCAGCCCGGCGCGCTCCACCTGCGGATGCGGACGGGGTCCCCCTTGGCTTCCACTGTGCCCCTAACTTACCCATGAAATTTTCTTAAGGGTGAGAATTTTGTTATTAGATGCAGTTGAATAGTGAATGAACATTAGGGGAAATACTTCTGCGACTTTTGTCTCCGAGGACCACTGCAGGTGACGCATACTGTATTAAACCCTAATCAGCCTGTCAGCGTCCCAGCTGTCCCGCCAGCAAACCAGGAATTGCGGTGAGTTGGAGCCGCACATTCCAGGCCCTGCCACTACCCCCCTGTAAATACGTCCCTGGGCTGCAGACACTGATAGTCGAGAAATCATGCGGTTGAAAACGAGTTCTTTCCTGTGTGTTTTTGGAAATATCCCAAAAGTCATTTGCCTTTCCAAGTTCAAGGCTGGCTGTCCTGGAGGATGCGGGCTCTGGAGACCTTATTTATCTGGTTTTCTGAGTCTTCCCGTGGGCACCCTGGCCACGGAATGGACAGGGTGTGTCCTGGCCGGTCCCGACCCGCATTTCTCTGTTGGTGGGAAGGAGCCGGGCGTCCCGGCAGCGATCCTGGCTGGGACTCGCACCTGAGGCAGGTGTTGCTCCTGCGGACGGCCTCCTGGCTTCCGTGGGAAACCCCTCCCTGTGGCTGGGCCTGCGTCACCCTCCCCTGTCCCCATACTCTGCACCCTCTGCACAGACATGCTGGTCCGAATGCTTGGAAGTCTCTGCAGTCTCTGTTTGTCTCCCAGAGACAGTTTGTACTTTTAACAGGAAAGGGCCAGCTGCTGCTTATATGTCAGAGTTTTGCTTAGGTTGCTTTGTTTTTTATACTTGTCACTGTACACTTGACATTTTTGAACGTTTATATTGGTGGTTTGAATTCATGTGGTGGGAAGTTACGTATAGAGACACATTGTTAATAGATCTCTGTTGTATTTGGTACTTTAAGTCATGGCAAACTTTTAGTTACAAAGTATTAATATTTTAAGGAATTTCATATTTCCATCTTACTATGTAGGAAATTAAGATTCAGGAAGAGGAAGTTATAGGTCTGATGTCAAAGTAAATTACAGGGTTAAGGCAGCATTAACCACTGCTCTACTGTTTATAACCTAAGAGATGCTGTCTGATAGACTAGTGAGGACAGCACAAAAGGCCTCACGGTGTGTGGGATGTTCAGAGACCCACATGCAGTGCAGACACTAAAACTGTGGGATCAGTGTTGAAATCAGTCAGTTGAGGGAGGAATCCCGTCGCTGACGCTGGTGTCTGCCACCCGGCTCGGCTCGGACGAGGTGCTCTGATCTGTGCGTCAGGACACAGCCCAGGGGCTCAGCCCCAGAGGATGATGGACCAGACTCTCTCAGGTAAAGGAGGAAAAACCATAAAGAAAGAAAATAAAAAAGTGGCATCTTTCATGAGCAAACTTGAGAAAATGCCTGTTGCATAGAAGGGTGTGGTCGGAGTGCTTACCTGAAAGAGGGACGAGGACACACAGGTGTCCCTGAGCTCCCCGAACCCCAGACTCCTCATTCGGGTTTGGTGCTGACATTTAAACTCCTCGTGTGACATAAAAACGTCCAGCTGAAATGAAATGTAAGCTGGTGTCGGGTTTGGAGGTTCCCCAGGTACGAAGTGGAAGCGAAATGCACATCTCTCTGCAGAAAATACTCCAAATTCAGGCCTGATAATGGCCAATATAAGTTCAAAGGAACCTGTGGGACCCTGACCAAAAGAATTAAAGAGAAAATGCAGAAACCGACCCACAGAGACTTCAGGCTGTAAAGTGACCTGACTCAAGACATAAAATACTCGTATTTATTATGTTTCAAGACAAGAAAGCGGTTATAAAAGTATGACCAAGGAATAAGGGGCTATAAAAAGTTATTCATCAAATGTTCAGACAAACCAAAGAGAATACCTAGGAATTAAAATAAATGCCATCAGTGGGGTCAGCCTCACTACACCAGCCAAATAGCACATCAGGCAGAAATACCAGTGTGAGCTGTGAAACAGACCCCAAGAAATTGCACAGAATCAAGCTTCGATGGCTAGAGAGTGGCCTGGCCCCACTGACACCCGAGGACCAGCCATCCCGGCAGGTGGCAACGAGTCCTGAGTGGGGAGACAGTGGCTGCCAGTCCTGCGTGAGGGACAGAGGACTCGGCACGTGACACTTAGACCCAGGAGGCCGACAGATTCCAAAGGGACAAATGAAAAGAAACCTGCAGCCTTTGTTTTCCCAGGGCGTGCCCATCTGATGCTGTCACCACGGTGTGGTGGCCTCATGGACAGAGTTTGGACGCCTTCCTCGTTCCTGTCTCCGGGCGAGTCTGTGCAGCGCCGTGTCCGTCTTCCTGCGGGAGGCTTTGCCCCGTAGCGTAACCTACAGACTGGCATTAACCATCAGGCCCGGGGTGTGCTAGCTCTGCATTCGGGACATCACGGCTGCCCGGCCCTGCCGCTCCCGGTTCCCCATCAGCGTCACCCAGGCCCTCGCCCCCCCCCCCCCGACCCCGTGCAGGTGGCTGTACCTGCAGCGGCTCTGCCACCCTGCTGTGCCCTGTTCCCTGCAGTCAGAGGTCACCTTTCTTTCCTCTTTGCTTCCTGTGCACATCCTAACACTTGTGCAGTGAGTCAAAGGTGATCTTTGAATGACGGAGCAAATGGATTAATGAATCCAGGAGCAGGTGCATTTAGACCCTGTGGATTAAGATCACTAAGTAACACCTAGTAATGTCCTTATTGAGTCTGTCTCACCGTTCTGAATCTTCCAAAGCCATTTACGGTGGTTCAGGTAATGACAACGGCCCATTGAGGTTGTTGACATCATTTTCAGAATTTAGGTTTGTTACTTACATAACAAGTCATGTGAAGGATACAGAAAAACTGTTATTTTAACTTTGATGGAAGTCATTAAACTCTCCGAGATCGTTGAATTTATCATGACACTCGCAAACATAGCAGCAGTTTCTGGTAAATTCTATACGTGATACACAGAATTCTGCAACTGCTTGTTGGAGATAAAGTAAATGCCTTATGACTACCTTTATTTACCTAAATTTACACCCATGCTGAACGTCCCGTTTGCCACTTATTCTTTGGGCCCATAAATCAGGAGTAGCTAATCAACCGCCTGTTTTGTGTTTATTTTTGAATTCTAACCTTAATCTTTATTATTTTCTTTCCTTAAACTTAGATAAATGATAAATTTTCCCTGAGATATTTTATCATTCAGCCAAATGACAGTAACACATTAACGGCCCTTCTGGGTTAATGTGACTTGTCTCTGTAGCGTCTTAGTTCTCCTGTTGTCAACTGTTTGTTGAAATTTATTAGTTTCTTAATTGTTTCACTTTCCCTCAGATGCCAGAGCAAAATCCATTTATTTTCAGTTTCTGAAAGCCAGTTTTACATGCACTGTCATACAATGGGGGTGCGCAGACGCCTTGGAGTGTGACCTCGTCTGTCATTGCACCCGACGTCCCCCGATCCCAGGTCCTGCTCGTGGCAGTGGCCCCGCTGGGCCTGTGAGCAGCACCTTCCTGGCCAACGTGGTCCCCCTGCCACCAAGCGTGGTCCCCCTGCCACCAAGCTGTCCGTGCAGGACAGACAGACTCGCACGCTCGAGAAGCGCAGAGCTGCTCCGGAGGACGGGCTGCTTCTCCGAGAACCAGCAAACAAAACACAGACGGTGGCCCCTGACTTGTCCTTTCTCCTGCTCAGCCGCCAGCTGCATGGGAGCATTTGGTGGCTCCACACTGACATCCTAATGTGAATAATTCCCTCACCTCAGCCCCATTCTGTCCCGGGGAAATCTATATATATTCTCGCTGAATGCCTGGCTGGCTTTAAATGGGAACAAATCCTGCTGTGAAAATCGCTAAGTGCCCTTCTGCATGTGTTAGAGTTAAGGATCAATTCTTGTTTGAAATTTATTCCCCTTATATTTAAAGTGGCCGCTGCCCTTTATCTTGGATGAATTTATTTCCACCAGACTGGTTTGCACGGCAGGGGCCTGTTTGGGGAGAGAACGGCAGGTATACACAGAAGCTGTAAGACACAGGTGCCCGAAGGGTCCAGGTGAGCACTGAAACGAGTGACATGTGAACTGTCACAGCCGTGGGCACCGAATGTGCCGGGATTGACACGGACTTTGAAGCTCAGACCTTCGGGAGGAAACTGGACGGTCTCTCCAAAAAGGCGTCAAAACATCACTGAAATGCCACCGTCAGCAGAAGACCTGGAGTTTGCCTCTCGGGGACGGCACGGCGGCTACTGTTGGAAGATTCTCCAACGCTGTGGAGTTAGCTCATTAAAATGCTTCCTAATGGTGCTCACGTCAGAGTTCACTTTAATAAGGAAACCCTTAAAATAGTGAATACTTTGGCCATATTCATTATAAAAGTTTAAACCAAGGTTTATTAAAAATAAAATAATCATTTACATGTGTGTGTGGGTGTACACACAGCACTCCTCATAAGGAAATCAAATGCAAAAATATGGCATTCAAATATAACTTTAAATAACAAATTATTGTAGCAGAGACATTTTGCATACTCTGCTAAGCATTTTAATTATTCTTCTTTTAATGATATAATTTTTCAAACAGAAAAAGTTGAAAAGTAAACAGAACCCCTGTAATCATCTTCCCTTTCCTGGGATCTGTCCTTCTACACAAAGGGACGGTGACACACGGCCGGAGCTGGCCCTGCCTCCTGCCTTTCCCGGAGGGCGGCACCCGCCCCCCCAGGTCCCTGTGTGTTGTTCCACCTAATCGCTAACATTCTTCCTTCATATGTATTTTTCCACAGACAACATACATATTTTTGTGTATTTTTCAAATTTATGTATGAGTGTAATAGCATTGTGCCTTCACTTTGCAAACTTCATGCTTTTGTGCATTTACCTGTGATCATGGAGCTCAAATCTGCTCCAAGGAGATCTCGGGACCGTTCCTCTCACATTGCCAGTTGTCTCAGTTGATATTTTTGTGCACATTCTTGTTTGGATTTAGCTCCCCTAAAGAAACTTTGTATTTTCAATATTGCCGATACATTTATTCCTATAAACCTTGCTTTCCCATGTTGGATATAGTCTCTTAAAATTAATTTTTGACCCACATGTGATTCTCTGTGTTAGAACGAGGTGGCCGGATGACAATAGGTGTTTGCAGTCGGTGGCTCATCAGCTCCGTGGATAGTAACTGTCGGGGCTCAGCTGGGGGCAGGGGGAGGCTGAGCTGCCAGTGGTGGAACCCTCCAGGAAGACAGGAGCCGAGATGAAGGGGGGCTGTGCACCCCTTGTCACTGACTGACAGGACAAGCACGGAAATGCTAGCCCCCCAGTTCCATTCAGCCTCCGGGAGGGTCCCGACATGAGGACTTAGGGTCCCCTAACTGCCCAGGGGCCAGGGCAGGGAGAGCCCTGGTGCGAGTCAGAGCGGGGAGGGGTGTCCTCAGTTTCCCGTCCTCCACCCTAGGAGGGGCCTGTGCGTCCAGACATGGGGCTGGTGCACACGCACAGGCCAGGCCGCAGGGCCCTTGGGGACCCCATGCGCCCACTGGGTGTCAGGCCTGGGGCGGGGAGGACCCTTTTCCCCTGGCACTGCTTTGAGTCACCTGTGCTGCGACCTGGACACGTCATACTTAGGACTTTGTCCGGGAGCCAGACTCCAGCTCCTGGAGGAGTCGGAACACTGTAGGAACGTTTTACATTTTTAAATTTTAGGAGGTGTAACAGTCTTCTAGAAACTGCAAGCCCAGTATGTTGGTTTTTAAATCCTTCCAGTGTGGATTTGATTCAACGTCTGGATTGAACAAATATGCACGAGGGTCTTCAAGCACCTCCTACTAGTTTGGAATCGCTACTTCCGTCCGTGGAGGAGCCGCTACTCATTTCAAGTGATGACTCCAGACTCTCCGTCTTATTTAGGAAATTGTAGCTGAGAGTGTGACTTCTAAAAAGTGGAGAGAGGTGCGGCCACCCCGTCCCACGGGGCACTTCTGAGCGTTGCTGACGCAGAGACAACCCCGCTCTGCCCAGCGAGGGGACAGTCCTCACTGAGCTGCCCCATACTGAAGCCTGTTAACCCATTGTTTCCCGAAATAAAACACGAGTATTTTTCATGTGTGAGTGTGAAATAAAATACCATAGAAAATTTTTTTCTATAAATTTCTAATTTTTAAAATTTATCTTTCAGGCCCCTCAATTGTCACTAAAAACCACTCACTTCTGAGTCCTCCTCTGCCCGTATGTGTCATCTCCTTAGCAGGGAGCTGCTTCCCAGCAGGGACGTCCTGACGGGGCCAGTGCCTGGGGACGGGGACACGGCGCCACACCCCAGACGTCGGGGACAGACTTGCCCCAGCGGGAGAAACTTGGGTCGGGGCTGTGACGACATCGCAACACACAGACTTTACTGTGGAACTGGCTGAAATCTGTCCTTCTGGAAATCGTAATATTCAAATCTGAACGTGAGTCCTCACCTGGAACAAAGTTAAATTGAGTGTGACATCTGCAGTTTAAATGTCTGAAGTGACAATGTGTGGCCCAGTCACAGGTGTGTTTCAGTAATAACCACAGGGAGCTGTTTTGAGACCAGGATAAGAAATCCAAACTTAAGTGCCCCAAAGTCACTGTCTTGTTTGATAAAAATACAGAATGGGCAAGGGTCGTCTGTGTCTTACTAAACAGCTCTGTCGCGAAATCTTTGTAGTCAAGATGATGTGGACACAGCAAGTCCTACTTTGTGAAGCTGCCAGGTGTGAGCTGAACAGGAATTAAATGTCAGAGCACAGTTTGGATGAAATGATAAAATGCAGGGGAATATTTTCCGAAAGACCTTATCTCATACGTCTGCGGAAGAAAGAGCTGGGCTGAAATGGAAAAGAATTTATTGAACAATTATCTTAGATTCCAGGCTCAATTCTCCAAGTTTTGTTATGCATTTTGATTGTGTTCTGCATCTGTTCTCTTGGTGAGTGAGTGAGGCCCCTGAGTGTGGAAAGTGAAAAAGACGTGCTTATGGGGGAAATACTAAATGGGGAGTTGGCGGCCTCAGATGATGTATATAATCGAGCCTCCTGTCGGGTCAGTGTGCAGCACGAGCGTGGAGGTAGTTGAGGCTCAGGAGAGCGTGCCTGTGGAGAAACTGATGAAATGAGGGTGTTTGGGCTGAATCGGAAATGCCTGTTGGTGACAGCAGCTTCTGTCCAGACAGCTGTCAGCCAGGTTTCTACTGACTACGGAACATGCTCCTCAGAACCTTCAGCTAAAACGGTCAGCTCTGGTTTGGCCGTAGGATCATAAAAAGTCCTACGCAGGAGGAGGAGTATCTCGGCTGGCTGCTGTGGGAACGGTTTTAACTAAACCTGCAGAGGTTTTGTTTCCCAGTTGATTTTCATCGTCCGCTAGTTTTACAAATCTTGTTTTTAAAATCAAAGTTCTTAGATGTGCCCAGGTTAAAATTAGAGCGTTAATAACAGCATGACATCCGTTTGTAGCACGCGACAGCGAGGGTGGGCTGGGCCTTCTCGGTCCGCCTGGGAACTCCATGTCCTTGGTGCCTGAAGGACGTGGTTTCACAAGAACAACTTTCTATCCAGGGACTGAACACTGATATTTTTATGAAACCTGATGGTTCACAAAAGTGGTCCCCAGCCTTTTTGGCACCAGGGACCGTTTCCAAGGAAGACAGTTTTTCCATGGACCAGGGAGAGGGAGGATGGTTTCGGGATGATCTGGAACATTACATTTATTGTGCACTTTGTATCTATTATGATTAAATCGTAATATGTCATGAAACAATCACACAGCTCACTGGAGGTTGGGGACCCCTGGTTCACAACATGGTTTCCCCATCATCTTCCTCAACGTCTTGTAGTCACTAGGTGGCCCTAGCACATGACCAGAGACGCGGCAGCCGGAACAACAGGATCTCTTCCTCACAGCTCTGGAGGCCGGGAGTCCCAGCGCAAGGTGCTGGCTGAGTTGTTCCTGACAAGGGCCCGATGTCCGGCTTGCAGGTGGTGGCCTCCCTGGTGTGTTGTCACATAGTCAGGAGAGAGGGAGAGAGACAGAGGATGGGGAGGGACAGATCTTTGGTGTCTTCTTTCAGGGACACCTGCCCTGTGGCATCAGGACTCCACCTTCATGTCCTCTCGGAGACTCAGTTACCTCCTGAAGGCCCCCTCTCTGAGTGCAGTCACCTCGGGGGTCTAGACTTGAACATGAATTTTAGGGGGACACAGTTCAGTCCATGGTGACTTCCTACTTAGTGCGCATGTTATAGTCTATGCTCATTTTCCAGATGTACAAACTCAATTTTGGAGAAACTTAAATGAGTGGCCCAAGTTTGGACAAAAGGCACATTTTAGCAGATTGCATAGAGCAAATATTTAAATAAATATTATTCTGGCTTAGCCATAATAATAGATAATAGGTTCAGGTTCTCTTAAACAAATACTAAAGATGTTTATGATGTAACTTTTTTCTTACTCATCCTATTAAGAATATTGGTCCAGATTTTTGGTGCACATTAATTCACTTTGCCACAGGTGATCTGTTTCTTGGTATTTCTTTTGAAATGTCAAGGATATTTCAGGATATCTTCCTGAGATCTATAAGGGAATAAAATGACAGTTTTAAAATGTCATTATTTGGCAAAGTCTGTTGAGGCAGAAACCAACTTACATCTTTTGAAATATGTTTTCTCTGAGAGGTACCTGCCCCCTCGAGGTTCAAATGCTTAAATTAATGGCTGAAATTAAATAAAACCACTCTATTGAGCATTTTCAGGATCCATATAGAGAGCCCCCAGGTGATGTGATCGTGGATAGTCGTAGATAATTCAATTTCCTCATCTGCTGCTCAGGAAAGTTCTCTTCCGAGCGTGAGGCGTGTTCTGTGCGGCAGGAAGCAGCCGTGGGCAGGCGGGTTCCGTCCCCCACGTCTCCTGTGCCCGGGACGCTGCAGCGACTTGGGTTTACGGGGTGAACTGCCCCCCACAACCGCGACCTTCTTGCCAGTTCACACGGGTGAGACGCCCACCGACCTGGAAAGGGAGCTTTCCGCGTGGCTGGAGAGCGAGGTGGGCTTGTCCCGGGCAGGGGCCGTGCCCTCTCCCTCCTCACAGGGGACACCCTCGCACACGCCCTGTCCCCACAAGGGATTTATTTCGTCAGCTTTATTGGGGTGCAGTTGGCGGATGAGTGCTGTGCACACTTAGGGTGAACAACACACCTGCTGAGCTGCGTGGACCTTGGGAGACGATGACCACAGTCGAGGGGTTCACGCCACCTCACTACTCACTCCCGTGTGCGCGGTGCACAGGTGACCTCACACCCCGCAGCAAACCGCAAGTGCACAGGCAGCCCTGGGGGTGCCGCGGTGCCCGCTGAGGGGAGGGAGCCCCAAACTCGCCAGGTGGCTCTCGGCTTCAGGCTGGAGGGACGTGGAGAGGCAGCCAGGTGGGACAGAAAGCTCACTGGGAGGAAGAGACGACAGACCCCACCCCAGAGGCCGCAGGGGTCCTCTCCCGCGCAGGAGGGGTCCCCTGGTGGGAAATGGAACGTTTTAAACTGTTCACAGCCCCCGTTGGGAGCAGCCGTACGGGATGTGACAAGCACTGTGGTGAGGTCAGGCCGTAAGGTCAGTGGCACACTTGTCACAGGTGAGTCGGTCAGGTACCGGCTCAGTGTGAATAATGCGCCCGGCCTCGGTGGTCCCGGCCAGCGACGTGCTGGCGACCTCCCTGCTCAGGGTGGTGGGGTCTGCGCTCGGGTCTCCCGGCCTCCCTGTTCTGCCTCTCGTCACCTTACGGTAGGGACGGTCATGCTGCACGTTAGAGCCGGGGCTTGGTCATCCTGTCTCTCACCTTTCACCTGTACCCCTCCGCGGGGCCCGGGACCCCTCCGTGAGTCTGACTGGCTCAGATTCCGCAGGGCCCGGGACCCCTCGGTGAGTCTGGCTCAGATTCCGCGGGGCCCGGGACCACGTGGTGCTTGTCCTGAGCCCGGCTGACTCCACGTGGCACGACGGTCCCCCAGGTTCCCCATGTCCCCAGACGGCAGGGTCCCCTTCTCTCTGAAGACAGCATGTCTCTTACCCCTTCTCCTGGGGGCTGGCGCTTGGGCTGCGTCCACATCTTGGCTGTTGTCAACAGTGCTGCGATGGCACAGTTTGAAGTCACATGTGCCACTGCCGTCCTTTGGCCCAGGGTGGACGGGAAGTGGCCTGGCTTTTCCGGGCTTTTCCAGGCATTTCACAAATCCCGGGACCGCGGCTGTCACAGGAACCCAGGCACACACTGCACAGCAGCCGGCTGGACTCTGTCATTCACCCGGTCTTGAACCCAGGAGCACAGCCTGGGACAAGGAAATGTCAAACTGAAGCTAAAGTCCCTGGAATGCAGCTCTTTTTACGCATGTGATTATAAAAACATTTCATCACTTAAAAATGATGTATCTGAAAAAAAGCTCAAAATAGTAAAATTCCCATTATACTGTTATTGGATGTGCTCCTGTGTAATACCTTAAAGTAGGTATATTTGCTGTAGTTTCTAGTTTCTTTGCATTTATGTTCATTCCTAAGAAAAAATGACGACTGGGCTTCCCAGGCTGTGGAGCTGTGTAAGCACCAGTGCATGTTTCCCAGCAGCCCCTGCTCCTGGCTGGCTGGCGGGAGCCCCACACCCGGGACAGCAGCCACGGTGTCCCCACGGCCCGGCCCGTCAGCGTGTGCCCGACTTCGGTCCCCTCGTCTGCCCTTGCTCTGCAAACGGGGCCCCTCCCAGGGCCGCCGGCCTGCCGTGCTCACCTCCTCCGCCAGCATCGAGGGCTCTCGCTGCTTTTCCTTCCTGCAGCGTCTGAGGCCAGCGCACCTCTGCTCCCTTGTGTCCCTCCCCGGCCACCTCCCACGTCTCAGCGTGGGTGCCCCTCACCGCACCTGCGTGTGGCTGGTGACAGTCACTTCAGTCAGACGAGGCTTCGGCACAACATACGTGCACCGTCTAACACATGAGCCACACGGAGATTTTGACCCTTTCAGTAGCCAGTTAGGGGTGTGTCATGGGTGTAGCTTGTATCACAACCTACATTTAAACATACCAGGGAACCACTGCCCGAGCCCACAGAAAAGTCAGTGATTCCTGAATTAAGACCAGTTACTTGCAGATTGTCCCAGGCAGGACTGACCTCGGCAGTGACGTGGTGATGAGGGTGCCGGGTCTGGGGTTGGTGGGGAAGAGACGAGCGTGTGTCACGGCTTGTCCGTGTCCGTGGACGCTGTGGGCCCGTCCCGTCCCCGAGGGGCTCCACGTCCCACGCGGGGGGTGTGGGGGTGCTGTGTGGGCTGTGCCTGGGTCTCACGCGGAGCACGGAACAGGGCGGTTTCTGTCCGTGTCTTTGCCCCGCATGTGCAGCTCCACCCTGTAGCGTGTGCATGCTCTTGCTTTGGGAGCACAGCGTAGCAATTATCTAAGTTTAAATTAAGTTATTTTCATTCACTTTCTGACGATGCATCTTAACCTAAACTTGGTTTGTTTTCTGAAATTTTTTAAAGCGCAGAACTGTTACCCTTCGCAGACAGCCCGTCGGCGGCCTGGGCCTGAGCATCAAGGTAGGAAAATGCTTCTCTCCGCTCCTGCTGTTCATCAGCAGAGAATTTCCAGCGCACGCCGTGATAACCGTCCCCACCCCGCGCTCTCTTTCAGGGCGGTGCTGAGCACGGCGTGCCCGCCGTCATATCCCGAGTATTCAGAGGCCACGCAGGTAAAGTAGCCGCACGACCGAGCGCCGTTGCAACCACTGTACACAGCAGGTTGGTTAAAATGGTAAAAATTCGCACGTGTGTTTTGCTCACGGCTGCAGCTGCCCTTGCACTTCCGTGGCTGAGTCTCGTCCGCTCTGCTGAGCCCTCAAGCCCGTAGGAGAGTCTCTGACTCGCCGCCTGATAATCAAGTTTTCCTCCAGAGCTGCTGACGGCTCAGGGCGTGCACGGTGGTCTCAAGGTGTGTTAGGAAACTGAGGAGGATCAAACACAGGTGAGGGATTGGTGGTGTCAGTGCAGCCCCCGATAGGAAAGACTCTGGGGGGCGGGGCTGGAGCAGGTGCAGCCTGGGCTGAGGGCCGCCCTCGGTGCTTGGTTCCCGGCGCCACCTCCTTGGTGGCCCAGAGGAGGGTTGGCTGGGGGCATGACGGCCTCAGTTACAGGGAGGTTGCTGTTAAATAGGTGAAGTCGGGACGTGAGGGTGGAGCTTCCGCTGTGTATCCCGGTGCTGGGCAGACTGTTTCCATGACATAGAGTTTGTTACATTCCTGCCTCACTACTGATGGATTCTGGAGTCCTGTGGCCAGTCCTGCCCCGCCCGACCCAGCCTGACCCAGCCCTGTCGGCCCCTCCCCGGACACTCAGGGTTTGCAGAGCTGGGGGACCCGCCCTGCCTTACCGAGCGAGAGGTGCCAGGATGTGTCCCTGGGGTGCGGGGGTGGGGGTCACCTGTGTCCCTGGGGCCTGAACTGAAGAGGACTGAGAGGGGGCTGGAGAGCCAGGCGTGGCCTAGTGGCCTCGGGTACCCCAGGATGGAAATCAACGCCGGGAGCTACGGGAGCCGCCGCTGGCTTGGTCCTGGGCTGCGTGTCTCTCTCCACCCTCTGCGGGAGTGTGCAGGTTTGGGGTCAGAGTGGAGAATAAGCTCAAACTTTTCCTCAAAACTATCTTGCTCATTTCCCCTGATTTTGCCCAAACCACCAGCCCAGTGTGCAGACAGCACTGCAGAAACAGGCGGCGCCCGGCCCCGCCACGGAGCCCTCTGCGGGCTGGGAGGCGCTGAGGTCAAAGGACAGTCAGTGGTGCTGCCCACGGAAAAGGACCCAACTCTGTGCAGTGACTTGAGGTGGTTTATTCTGAGCCGAGTATGTGCAACCCTGGCCCAGAGCCACCCCCAGGAGGCCTTGAGCAAGTGGCCTTGCCGTAGGTGGGTCACAGCTGGGTTTTACACATTTCAGGGAGACGGGAATTACAGGAAAAGTCATGAATCAATACGTGGAAGCCGTATGTTGGTTTGGCCTGAAAAGGCAGGGCGTCTCGAAGCAGGGATTGCAGGTTATAGGTGGGTTTAAAGATTCTTTGATTTGTGTTAGTAATTGGTTAAAAAATATGAAGGTTTGGCTAAAGGTTTGGAATGTTTTAAGTTAAGACAAGGAATTCTGCTAATCAGAGACAAGTCACTGGATATATACTCAGATTCTAGTGATCTGTTAAGTAAACTGATGAGTTGCAGGAGTGGCTGAAGCTTTGTCCTGCGGGGCCTCGGCCTGGTCATGAGTCACAAAGGACAGACAGCTCCCAGAAGGCGGAGGGAGGTCACAAGTGGCATCTCACCTCCCTCTTCACGGTAGTAACTCAGCCTTGGGGTATTTCTGGGGTCCCCTTGGCCAAAAGGGGGTCCATTCAGTCAGCTGGGGGCTGAGATTTTATTTTAGCTCACAACGCACATCCCTAGAGCCACTCAGACCCCGGGACAGATGTAGCAGGAGATGACGTTTTGTCGCAAAGTTTGTCTAAATGGAAAGTGAATTTCCCCGACAACTCCGCATGAGTTCAGAGGGAAGAAAGGTTTTCAGAAAAGGATTCACCGTGAAATCTGCATCTTCATAAAGATTCCTTCTCACCGAAGGACATTTAGGAGTCACCTTGATGATACGTTTCTCTGCTTTCTGAGTAAGGTCACAAAATCTGCCTTGAGCTCGCAGCCGACGGGACTGTGTTTTGTCGGGAACCGAGATCATCAATATACCTGTGGTCCCAGCCCAGAGGCTGGAGGGACTTTTCCTACGGAAACTCAGTGTTTGCAGGTCAGCAGAAAACTCCAGTGTTCAGAACCTGCTCAGTATTCTTTTACTTGGCAACATCAAATAATTTCAGTTTTACAAGAAAAACATAGTTTTAGTTATAGCCAAAGATAGCAGGAGAAGTGGAAGAGCTATGCAGGTCTCTGAAGAAAATGATAATTCTTCTTGAGATTTTAGAGCATTTCCAAACAAACATTATGATTAAATTGGGTGAAGTATTCCGTGGCCTACATCAAGTGTTGTAACTGTGGCGCTGACAAGCCTCGAGGAAGCGAAGTGCTCCAGCACATCTGAAGTGGAATTCGACCAGGGAGCAGTGAATCGATTCCTCGCGGCGCTGGGCGTGCTGATTACTTCCGCACCGCTGTAAACCGTCCGGTTGACTGACTAATAACTGAAAGGACGATTGCCCAAATGCATCTCTGTAATTTCTGTGAATATTCTCAGCTCTTTTAGTGTATTTTTGAAAATTTGTGGATGTGAATGAGTCCAGAAAAGAAAGACAAAGGGGTGAGACTGGCCAACAGGTAAAATTCAGGAAAGGATTTGTATGATCGAGTCAGAAACTCTTCTCTGTCTGGAGAGGGATAAACAGGCCAAGGTGGCCACACGTACCGCAGTCTGACCGTGGAAGTGGGTGTGGTTTTGGGAACGGCGCCCAGCGCTCTGCGCAGTGAGGGCGCAGCCTGCAGCCGGGTGGGGACGGGGCTCCCGCGTCTGTGACCCACACGTGTAAATTACAGGGAGGAGAACAAAGCCGTGTCCACGAGCCCCCGCTGGGCTCCACGTGCAGCAGCCCGTGGCAGGATCTGTCTGACCCGTCCCGCCTTCTCACGCCACGGCCGTGATTCCTGTGAATTGGGGGAAACAAAACTCGTCATACTGCGGCCCCAGACACTCTTGAGCGTTGAGTGCTGGACCACCGCGTGCGGCCCTGTCCCCCGTCTGTTGTCTTTCCTTAGAACTGTCACTTGTCACCAGTGTCCTGCTGCCATGAACCTGCTACCATCGTCCCACATTTGCCATTAATGTACCTCCATGTTCAATTTAGTTCATTTATTTGGCTGAATTCGATGTTAAGCCATTTCCCCTAAATCTCTGTTTCTTCTCCGATCCCCCCACGTAAGTGTAACGTGTGTATCTTTGCTTTGCTGCCGGGGTCTCAGGACACTGCCCTTGGACACTCCGGTAAAATCTAAGTGCAGGGGTGTCAGCCCGGGAGGCAGCGCTGGGTCCCCCGAGTGTCTTCTCAAAGAGGAGTGGGAGCATTTCCTGGCGCTGCGCCTCTGGGGTCCGACTTTCCATAGCAACGGGCCTTTTCCTTTGGCATTAATCACACCTGCCGTGTCGCCGTGTCGTCCTGCCTATGCCGTAAAGAAACAGCTTTTGGAATTTAAAATGCGATACGAGTATTCAGACCAGTGTGCCTGCACTGAGAAATAAGTGACTCAGTGACTGTCTTTTCTCGGACGTCTGTGAGTCTCGGGTGGAGCCCGGGTCTGGCTGCATCTGTGTAGAGACAGAGTGTGTGAAATCTCTTCTCACCTGGTGAAGGTGTGTGTGGAGTCAGATTTGGAATGTTCAGGTCCAACTTCCCTCACTCTGCTTTCTGTGACACAGTAGCATCTGTTTTCCTCTCCAGTTAGCCTAGCACAGATTGAGGGGAGCCCCACTGCCCAGCCCCCCGTCTCGGTGGAGGCATAGCAGATTGAATGAAGACTATTTCGGTGTTACCTCTTCTTTACTGTTAACGAATTAATGAAAAGGAGGCTTTTAGAGCTATCAAAGTACATAGAACTTGACAAGGATGATGAAAAATTGACTTCAGAGCTGAATGAGAAATGTTGAAACCTCAAAAAGAATCACAAGTCGCATCAAAGCTCTGGAGCACCTGCTGTCCTTGGCAGGTTTAACTTAAATCCTGCGTGGGAAGAGCCTCCGTTTCCACGAGCTGAGAGGTGAGTTGGCACACTGCCCGCCGTTCCTGCCTTGGAAGGGCCCACTCGATGTTGAGAGTAGGGACAGCAGGCTTGCGGCAGGGAACCTGCCGTTGTCACCACAGGGAGTGTCTAGACGCTTTGCTCACACGTCCTGCTGGCCCCGAGACGCTGCCCTGGCACCTGCCCTGTCCCTGCTCCCTCAGTCCAGCCACTGTTGTGGCAGGTGTCGCTCCTACCACTGGGGCCCACTCTGGGAGATGGAAACTACTTTCTAACTGAAATTTGTTCCTTACGTTATTGCAAGAATTTAGATGTCCTTTTGTCAGGAGAAGGTGGCCTCCCAGGGCAGCTTGGAAGGACGGTGAGAGGGACCCTGTGAGCATCCCCATGTGCTAACGTTTCATCCTGACGTCCTTTGGGACAGATAAAATGAGTCCCCGTTGCAGGGGCAATGACAAAAGCTGGGGGATGTCAGAAATGGACTCAAGCTGGGGGATGTCAGTGCTCCAAGCCCAGGTGTCCTGCTGGGCTGCCGGGTTCCCTGGACCTTGGCAGTGTGCGGGGCCCGTCTCTCTTCTAGCGGACTCTGGTGGACACCGCATCAGTTCCTGTGTATTTGATACAATATTGAGCTAAGGTGATGATTAAAGTTTATGACTAAGGCCAGGCACGGTGGCTCGCACCTGTAATCCTAGCCCTTTGGGAGGTCAAAGTAGGAGGATCCCTTAAGACTGGGAGGTCAAGACCAGCTGGAGCAACATAGCATGACCCCGTCTCTACAAAAAATAGAAAAATTAGCTGGGTGTGGTGGCACGCACCTGTAGTCCCAGCTACTCGGGAGGCTGGGGCAGGAGGATCGCTTGAGCCCAGGAGTTGGAGACTGCCGTGAGCTGTGACTGCATCGTTGCACTCCTGCCTGGGCGACATACGGCCGTCAGCACAGGTGACTGTGGGACTGACTGGT
>CM052437.1:387721-413716 GCA_028533085.1 Varecia variegata
TGCATTTCGCTGATGATTAGTGCTGTTGAGCTTTTTTTAACATAAGTGGTGGCCATTTGCATGTCTTCTTTTGAGAAATATCTATTCAGAGCCTTTGCCCACCTTTTAATGGGATTATTTGTTTTAGGGGGTTGAGTTGTTTGAGTTGCTTGTATATTCTGGATATTAATCTCTTGTCAAATGAATAGTGGGGACATATTTTCTCCCCCTCAACAGGTTGTCTCTTTGCTCTGTTGATTATTTCCTTTGCTGTGCCGAAGCTTTTTAGTTTAATATAGTCCCATTTATCTACTTTTGTTTGTTATCTGTACTTTGAGGTCTTAGCCATAAAATCTTTGTCTAGTCCAATGTCCTGGAGGAGTGTCCCTGTTTTCTTCTAGTAGTTTTATAGTTTCAGGTCTTGTGTTTAAGTCTTTAATCCATTTTGAGTTGATTTTTGTACATGGCAAGAGATAGGAGTCTAGTTTCTCTCTTCTGCATGTGGATGCACCATTCTCCCAGCACCATTTATTGAATGTTCTTCCTCCATGTATGTTCCTGGCACTTTTGTGGAAAATCAGTTGGCTGCAAACACCTGGGTTTATTTCTGGACTGTCTATTCTGTTCCATTCATCCATGTGGCTGTTTTTATGCTAATACCATTCTGTTTGGGGTACTCTAGCTTTGTGGCATATGTTAAAGTCAGGTAGTGTGATGTCTCCATCTCTGTTCTTTTTGCTCAGAGTTGCTTTTGCTAGTGGGCTCCTTTGTGGTTCCATACAAATTTTAGGATTTTTTTTCTATTTCAGTGAAGAGTATTATTGGTATTATTATAGGGATTGCATTAAATGTGTAGATTGCTTTGGGTATTATGGTCATTTTTATGATATTAATTATTCCAGTCTATGAGCATGAGATGTCTTTCCATTTGTTTGTGTCCTCTACAATTTCTTTTCATCAGTGTTTTGTAGTTTTCCTTGTATAAATCTTTTACCTTTTTGGTTAAATTTATGTCTAAGTATTTTTGTTGTTGTTAGCTATTAAAAAAGAGATTGCTTTCTTGATTTCTTTTTCAGCTCGTTTGTTTTCGGTGTATGGAAATATTACTGATATTTCCATGTTGATTTTGTATCCTGCAACCTAGTGAATGTGTTTATCAGTTCTAAGACAGAAACTGTGTGTGTGTGTTTGTGTGTTTGTGTGTGTGTGTGTGTGTGAAGTCATTAGGTTTTTCTATACATAAGATGATGTCATTTGCAAAGAAGGACAATTTAACTTCCTACTTTACAATTTGGATGCCTTTTTTTTTTTCTTTCTCTTGCCTGATTTTTCTGGCTGGGACTTCCAGTACTACAGTGACTAGAAGCTGTGGAAGTAGGCATCCCCATCTTGTTCCAGTTCTTGGAGGAAAGGCTTTCAAATTTTCCCTTTTAAGTATAATGCTTGCTGTGGGTTTGTCATATGTGGCCTTTATTATTTTGAGGTATGTTCCTTCTATGTCTAACTTGTTGATAGTTTTTATCATGAAGGCATATTGAATTTTATCAAAAGCTTTTTCTGCATCTATTGAGATGATCATATGCTTTTTCTTCTTCATTCTGTTGGTGCAATGGATTACATTTATTGATTTGCATATTTTGAAACATCCTTGAATCCCTGGGATGAATCCCGCTTGTTAATGGTGTATTATCTTTTTGATGTGTTGTTGAGTAGGTTTGTTAGTATTTTGTTGGGATTTTTGTATCTGTGTTCCTGATGGATGTTGGCTTGCCATTTTCTTTTTTGTTGTGTCCTTCTCAGGTTTTGTTAACAGGGTAATGCTAGCCTAGTACAGTGAATTAGGAAAAAAAATCTCACTTCTTCAATTTTTTGGAATAGTTTGAGAAGAACTGGCACTAGTTCTTCTTTGTAAGCAGTAAAGACATCCAGTCCTGGGCTTTTGATTTTTGGAAGACTTTTTATTACTAATTTAATCATGTTACTTGTTATTGGTCTGTTCACATTTTTTATTTCTTCCTGGTTAAATCTGGGTAGGTTGCATGTGACCAAGAGTTTATTCATTTCCTCTAGGTTTTCAGATTTGTTACCACATTGTTCATAATAGTCTGTGATGAGCCTTTGCACTTCTTTGGTATCATTTGTAATTTCTCCTCTTTCATTTCAGATTTTATTTATCTGGGTCTTCTCATTTTTTTCTTGGTTAGTCTAGTTAGCAGTTTATTGATTTTATCTCTTTTTGAAAAACAACTTTTTGTTTTGTTGATCCTTCATATTTTTTTTGTCTCTATTTCATTTAGTTATCATTGTGATCTTTACTACTTTTTCCCTTCTACTAATTTTAGGTTTGCTTTGTTCTTGTTTTCTAGTTCCTTAAGGTACACCATTAGGTTGTTTATTTGAAATCTTTCTACTTTCTTGATGTAGGCATTTATTATCATAAATTGCCCTCCTGGCACAGCTGTTACTGTATGCAGTTATGTTTTCATGTGCTGTGTTTCTATTTTCACTTTTTTTCTAGAAATTTTTGATTTCCTTTTTAATTTCTTCTTTGGCCTAGTTGTCATTCAGGAGCATGCTGTTCAGTCTCAAGTATTTGTACTATTTCCAAAATTCCTCTTGTGATTAATTTCTACTTTATTCCATTGTGGTCTGAGAAGATACTTGATTTTGATACTTTTAAATTCGTTGAGACGCAGTTGGTCACTTCATGTGTTCCCGAGCACAATCTTAACTACAGTTGACAAGGTGGTCTGAAAGGACAAGACCCCAGCTCCTTCCCCAGAACCTTGAACGTTCTGGGTCTTTGCTCTTCCCAAAATGTTGAGAATTATTTGGTTAATTCCTACAGGGTTATCATTATATGATATATGTTGAATTTTCTTGGAATGTATCCATGCACTTGCAAAGAGTAGTCATATTTATGATGTTGAATTCTTCTATCCATGGAATATCTTTCCATTTCATAATTTTCCTAAGTTTCTCCATTAAGGTCTTACAGTTATATTGTTAGTGATATTCTTAGATACCTTATACTAATATTTATATTTTCACACATGTTTTATTGTACTTTCTGCTTTTCAATAGAATTGCAGTTGGCATTTTATGTCATTCTTATAGCCAGCCACATTGTGGCTCTCTCATTATTTCCATATTTCCTGTGTATCTGGCTAATTTTCCTTCCTCCCTTCCTCCCTTCCTCCCACCTTTCCTCCCTTCCCTTTCTTTTTTTTATTTCAGGATATTATGGGGGTATAAACATTTTGGTTACATGTTATGACTTTGCCTCACCCAAGCAGGGATTAGAGGCATGCCCTTCCCCCATACAATGCTCACTGTATCCATTAGTTGTGAGTTTACCCACCCCCAACCATTAATGAATATTACTACTGTGTGAGCACCCTAGTGTTGATCACTTAGTGCCAATTTGATGGCAAGTACATGTGGTGCTTATTCTTTCATTTTTGTGATATCTCAAGGCTAGAGTAACTACAACAGCATGGTACTGGCACAAGAACAGAGACATATACCTTTGGAACAGGACTGAGAACCATCCGCATATTGTCATCTAATCTTTGACAAAGCAGACAAAAACATACATTGGGGAAAAGAAGCTCTAGTCAATAAATGGTGCTGGGAAAACTGGATAACCATATGCAGAAGATTGAAACTGGATCCCCACCTCTCACCTCTCACAAAAATCAACTCAAAATGGATAACAGACATAAACTTAAGGTGTGAAACCTTAAGAATTCTAGAAGAAAATGTGGGGAAGACTCTTTTAGATGTTGGCCTAGGCAAAGAATTTATGAAGAAGACCCCAAAGGCAACACAGCAACAGCAAAAATAAATAAATGGGACTTGATCAAATTAAAAAGCTTCTACACAGCCAAGGAAACTATCATTAGAGTGAACAGACAACCTACAGAATGGGAGAAAATATTTGCTGTCTACACATCCAATAAGGGCTGATAACAAGAATCTATATAGAACTTAAGAAAATCAACGAGAAAAAATAAAACAACCCCATCAATAAATGGGCAAAGGACATGAACAGGAACTTTTCAAAAGAAGACAGACTAATGGCCAGCAAACATATAAAAAAAATGCTCAACATCTCTAATCATCAGGGAAATGCAAATCAAAACCACAATGAGATATCACTTATCTCCAGTGAGGATGGCCTTTATCAAAAAGTCCCAAAACAATAAATGTTGGCGTGGATGCGGAGAGACAGGAACACTCATACACTGCTGGTGGGACTGCAAACTAGTGCAACCTCTGTGGAAAGCAATATGGAGATACCTCAAAGAGCTAAAAATAGAAATACCATTAGATCCAGCAATCCCACTACTGGGCATCTATACAAAGGAAAAAAAGACATTTGATAATAAAGACATCTGCACTTGAATGTTTATGGCAGGTTTTCAATTTTTCTAAAAATAAAAACCTCACAGACTAAGAGTATGTATATGGCTTTTGAAAATATGTTAAGTTGTAGTAACAATATACATACACATAATCATAAAAATGAGGACAAGTACCCAGACCATATCATGAGCTCCCCAATACCCACCGATATTTTTAACTCACCCTTTGCCACTGTGTTGCTGTTGCTGAAGAAACACTGTGCTCCCTCTGCCACCCTGACTGTTGCAAGTTCCCTCCTACCCTGGGACCCTCCTACCCTGCTGTGGGCAGTTGGCACAACCTCGGTAAGAAACTGCAGAGCAGGATCTGCTAACGCTAAGTGCATGCGTTCCCTGCCCCCCAGCAATTCCTCCTGGTGTGCACCCGAAAGAAATGAATGCTACGTCCTCTAAAATATTTGTGCACAACAATTGTGTCACCTTCATTGATGATAGGCCTGGACCAGAAAACCCACCACTCAGCGTCCTTGCATTGCATGAAGACACTGCGTTATAAGTGTGCAGTGGAACACTGTATAGCCCTGAAAAATGCACAGTCTACTGCTGCACACACCAGCACAAGACTGAGTGAACACAGACACAAGAGTGTGACTTCCATTCATGTGAAATTCACAAGTGGGCAAATTAATCTACAGTCATAGAGTCTGGGGGACACGCTGAGATTCTGTGATGAGCTGGATCTTGACCAAGGTGCTGTGACGTCCACTCAACTGTGTCACTGCAGACCCACATCCTTCATTGTACGTACCTTGTACTTCCACTGAAGGGTTAAATATCACTCATTCGTTCACTGTTTCTGCCGGGGAGTCAATCCTTCCTCTCAAACTGAAGACCAGATACTTTGTTTAGCCTATGTGTTAATTTGTTTCATATTTTAATTATTTATTTATTTATTTTTCTTATCATATCTGCTCTTTTTTGCAATGACTATTTACAAGTTTCTTATCTGTTCCCTTATACTTTCTGTACTTTCTGTGAATTTTTGTCTTTGTTTTGATATTTTTATACCCTGTTTGATTCATTCAGTTCACTGCAATGACCATCATCTTTTCAAATTAGTCTTTTGAAATTTTTAAGTTAGAAAATCAGAAATTTACTATCAGAAATACTTTTGTTCTTTAGTTACAAAGGGAAATTAATCAGACCAGCATTAGTCTTGTACCTGCCACAGACAGAGCGGAAGACATTGGTGAGCATTTAACATCTCTGGAAGGATCCGGTCGGCAGCCCAAGAACCCAGAACACTCAGGGAAAGCACCGTCTGCCTCTCAGCAAAACAAAAGCATTTCCGGACATGCAGGCGGTGCAGGAACGAGCCCTCTACGCACCCCCAGGGAAAGCGTAAACTCTAGCCAGCCAGCGCGCCAGTCCCAACAGAATTTGCAAGAGCGTAGACGAACGGAGAGTGGATCCTGCAATGTGCATTTCCAATATGTGACGGTGACGTGAGTGGAATAGTCTTGTCACTATAAAGGTTCAGTCAGGATTCCAGAGGCAGAAATAGCGTAACACAAATGATGAACTTAGACCCTTCGGCTGTGTGAGCCACAGTCGGGGGCTGGGACAGACGTGGAAACTGGAAACAAAAGCTGCATCTTCCAAGGGGAGGAAGCAGTAGGAAAATGTCATACCTGGGAAAGGGGCAGGTGATAAGTCACCTCCAAATAATAGCCTGGAAAAAGACAAGTTGCCGGATATACAAGTATCTCGGGAATTACTCCTGCAATCACGGACAGAGAGAACATTTTATCCACTGCAGCCACCCCCGGGGGGAGAGGTTGCAAAGGCGTCAGGGCAGAGGCGATTGTGAGAGGCAGGAAACCAGCCCCAGGGCTTCCTGCGATTGCAACTGAGCAGGAGGAACTCGCTTATGCCCTGTCAGGCCCCGTCCTGATGCCGCGAATCTGAAATTGCAGCTGTCAAGAGTCTAAACCCTTCAAGTCAAGAAAGTTTCCAACCCATTTCATTCAATAAAACAAATTGCGGAGTTTATTCCACTCTTCAATCCAAGGACACTGTTAATGTCAGCGTTACCCCTTCGCTGTGGAACCCACTGTCGAGCTCGGGGAACGGTCACAGTGACCTGTGACCTCTAGAAGAGAAACGGAACGTCACCCAGAGCACAGCGCAGACCGGCTGTCAGCTTACCCAAGCGACCTCTGGAAAAACAACTGAATGTCTTTAAAATTCTCACCAGATTTTGAGACTTGAAATCCTTTGAAAAACAACACATCAAGCTATTTTTAACTTTCTGCAATTCAGATTCTCTGCGGTGAATGTTAAAAACTTGGATGGCGTGTGTATTTTGAAGGTGAGCTACCATTTGAATCACTCAGAGCATTTTTAAGTTCTGCATTTTCCTCTCCCTCCCTCCCTTCCTTTCCGATTAGGAGGATGAGGGGGTCTGAAGATGACACTTCCCAAGGATGATGCCAGTCACTCTATGCCATCACCTCCGCAATCGCGCGGTTGCCCTTCAACGCGAGCTCTGCTTCCGCCAGAGCCCAGGGCGCCCAGGCAGCCTCTCCTTGGAGTTGCTGTCGTGTTGCTCTTCCCAGCACGCAGCCAAGTGTGCAGATGGCTTCATCCCTCCTGGAGTGATCCCTGAGCCAGCGTCCCAGACCCCCTTTTCCCGCCTGGGTGAGGGGGTGACACAGGCAAAACGAACCTGCCCTCCCACCCTGTCCGTGGAGCTCTTCTCGGGGTTCCCTCCTGCTGTGCGGCTGCAGCTTGTTGTGCAGACTGCAGAGCTTCCCACGGTTGTGCTGTCCATGCGAGCTGCCCGCGGGCCGCTCTCCCTGGGGGCGGAGGCCATCCTATGCCGCCGTCCTGCCGATGCTACGCTCCGCGCTGTGGACGGATCTTCTCTTGTGGGAGAGGAATCAGATGAGGCTGATATGTCACTGATCCATTTTTTAAACCACTCCATTAATAATTTAACCAGGAAGCCATACGAAGTTGAAAAAAATTAATACAATAAGAGTCTTAAGAAATTTCCTGGAATATAGCCCAGAGAAAAAGCAAACGACGTGAAAACAAGTTAAGGGACACCACTGACAGGACGAGAAGTCTCAGATGTGTCTGCTCCAAGAGTCAGAGGACTCGCTGGAGAGAGCACAGGCGAGACGACGTCACCAGGACACAGGCTGAGAATTCTTATAGCTGGTGAAATGCAGGAGTCCAGATTCAGGAAACGCAAAGTATCAAAAGTAGGAAAAATAAAGCAGAAATTTATATCTGGATGCCACATACAACCACGACAAAGATCTCACAAGCAGCCTTTGTCAGGAAAGACCAGAAATAGCAGGTGCATTGAGAGACAGGAAAGTCACAGACAGCGAAAAACCACATCCAAAGTGTTAGAGAAAATTACCTATTTGAATATAAACCACAACAGTCCATTTTCCAATAAGAGGATTTAACTTTTGGAGAGAATCTTTCAGAAAAGAAGAAACCTGATGCACAGGGTGGGTGCACGTGTGCTGGGAGGGAGAACTGAGCAGGGTCCGCACACCCACAGCCGTGCTGAAGTCGTTACGCTGGGGGCTGAAAAAGCGTCTCCGAGGGTCTGAACAGCGACAGAAGGTATGTCAGGGATGCGTGGTGCACGTATGACAAAGTCCTGTCAACGTGTGTGTCTTTACATATAGAGTCAAAGTACAAGTGGTAAAACGCCCAGGGCAACCTCTAAATGAATGAAAATGGGTACATAAATTCCAAACCTGTAGGAAAGAACAAAAAATGAGACACTTGAAAAATACTAAAAAAAATTACCCAAAAAATCACGAAGGGGAAAAGCAGCATACTAACAGGGGAGCAATAAAAATTTAAAATGTAAAGTCAATGATCAGAACATGCCAGATGCATCAGTGATTACCGTGAACTCAATGGCAGTGTAAATATTGTGCCGTGGGATTGCAAAGAACAAGCAAAATCGCACAACAGATACAAAGAAAACGAAAGGAAAGAGAAGAGAGAGAAAAACAAGAACGGAAAACATGGGTGGAAAATGGACCCATGGCCCAGAGGTTGCTTCTAGGAAAAGACAAGTAAAATGTACAATTCTCTTGTAAAATTCATCAAAAAACAAAAAAAGAGACTTCATACAAAAATATTAAAGAATACCTAAGTACATGGAGGGCAGTATATACTTTTTGCTGATAAGAAAGATAAGTCATAAGGTTTTGTTCTCCCCAGGAAATCTACACTTTACACAATTGCAATGAAGTCCCAACACTGTGCTTGCAGCATCTGATTGGAGCCTTTGCCGTTCGCGGGAAAGAGCCGGGACCAGGGCGGGTGGGAAACAAAGGGAGTCGGGGGGGCAAGAGCGCCGAGCCCACCAGGGACAGCAGGTTGCTATAAGCATGTGGTGATTAGGCAGTGCGCCGTCAGCTTTGGTGTGGGCCAGCAGCACAGCAAAGGTCTGGGCAGGAAACTCGTGAAGCCTGTTACATGCGGGAGGCAGCGTCACGGGTCCCGGGAACCGTTCCAGACATGGATGCCCACAGTGGCTCGGGACCCTGCCGTTCACGCTTCACAGAAGTGAATCCCACGCGATCCAGGGACCCAGCGTGAGGAGCAAACCTTAACAATACTTAAAGGAAAACACGAGCAAATATCCTTATAAGCTTGGGATGAGGAAAGATTTCTTGAACAAGATCCTAAAACCACAAACCCTAACAGGAATAAAGTGGGACATCCGGCTACATTGGAACTAACTGCTGTTTATCAAAAGGGAGCGTAAATACAACACAAGTTACAAACCATGAAAGAGATTCCCAAACCACCAACAAAACGTTACTAGCAAGCACATACAAAGATTCAGTGCATCGTAAGAAAAAGACAAACAACCTTAGACGTCAATGAGCGCAGAAGATGAGCAGCATCTCACAAGAGAAGAGGGAAGTCCAGGATTGATGCAACAGAAGCCAATAACACTCACTGGCGGTGACGGCAATGAGACAGGACTCGGAGAGAACCATCCCACCCCAGCGGCAAACCGTATGCCACTGATTCACTGTGCTGTGAACATTAAGTCAACGTGTGGCCCCGGGAGGCTGTGAGCAGCTGGACTCGGGTGCTGGTGGCTGTACCACGGGTACAACCACTTGCCAAGAGAACTTGTCACTGTCTTGAAAACCAAACCCGGACGTGCTGTGGGACCTAGGAGCTCTGCCTTTTGTATGCAGCCAGGAGACGTCGGTAAGTATCTCCATGGCAGGCCCGATTTTAATGACAGCAGATGGGAAAAGCTGACATAACACAAAGCCAACTGTCCAACAGCAATTGACACGGGGTAAATTAACTGTAGTGTATTCAACCAATGAGATGTCAGAGAGCAAAAAAAAAAAAAAAAAAGCCATGAAAATAATAGTAAAAATCCGAATCTCAGAAGACTATGGCAGAATAATATTTTATAATGCTCAAAATAAAATGAAATATACTACATTTTTAGGGATATATACATACAGATAAAACATTTTTTTTAAATCAAGGGAGTGATAAACACAAATTCAGGATGCTTTTTATCTCTGGAAGGCCGGAGCATGGAATGTATGAGGGTGCAGAGGAAGATGGAAACCTGGGGACAATGTCCCAATTACTGGTCAGAATTCTGAGTTCGTGGGCATTTCTTTTATTATTTTGCTTCATAATTCACTTACAGGCTAAATGCAATTTTGAACTATCAAGAGTTACATTACATGGTTAAAAATGACAAAAGTAAGACATCTTAAATCTATATCATGCTGCATTAATCTCTTTCCTTACGCTCCACCTGCAGTCCACGCGGCTGGGTTGAGGGTGTGGCTGGTGTGATCTGCAGAACGAGCTTTCACACTGCCCACAGGGCCCTGCCGTTTCCAACTGCTAACGACCCTCTGTGGCAACGAGTCCGCGCGGTGGGGGTGGCCACAGGCGCCCATGAGCTGCGGCTTCTCCTGCGGGAGCTCAGCTCCGGCTTCTGGGAGGCGGGTGTTCGGACCCTGATCACAACTCACCGCGATGCATAGCGTTCACCCTTCCTTAGGTGTTCACGGTTAATCAGAAATACACACCTTTCATGTGAGTCTCACGGAAGTTTCTGGCATGATCCCTGCGGCCAAGGTTCTAGGAGACTCGGAGGCAGGATTCTGAATTCTACCTGGGCATCACGCACCGCCGGCGCAGGGAGATGTTAAGACGCGCGTGCTAAAGTCCCGCAGGGCGCAGCGACATCCCGTGTGGGAACGAAGGTCAGCGCAACGGCGCCTTGAACCTGGGTAGTCGGTGTTTGCTCTGAGACAGTCACAGCTGTCCCTGCGGGCAGTGGAGCACCTTTCAAACCTGCCGGGGGTCCCCGGTGGGCCACCGGTACCGCATTGAAACCAAAGCTTGTGAGAACCCAGCGCTTACCGTGTGGCTGGAGTTTCCGTTCAGGTGCAAACCGCTGTCGAAGAGCGGAGAGGAGGTCCCGCTGCTGTGGTCGCTACACGGCCCAGGGGACCCTGCAACGAGAGGAGACACGTGCGTTGCGAGGGCGGCCCAGCCATGGACCCGCAGCAACCGCGCGGTGACTGCAGTGCCACCCACGCGGTCAGTGGCAACACGATGCCTTGTCACCCTCAGGGGAGCTGAGGCCAGTTTCGGGCTGCGTCACCCAGGATGCTCTGCAGGTTCCCGCCCCGCCGGCCTCAAGTGGAGGGAGGGACAGCCGGCCGCCCTGGGTGAGGGCTGCCTGGCCACAGGGACGGCAGCGCCGATGTGCACACCCGACAGCACTCCGGACTTTCTGCGTTTGCGCTTCTCCCGCTAGAATGAGGTTGGCTAATTTTCTGAAAATTATTCCTGACTTTCCGATTTCATTTTCAAATGATTCATTTCTTCGACATTTTCCAGTTATCTCTGCACTGAAAATTGCTTTAGCGGAAAACATACAGAGGAATCGGGTAAGTTTGCGGGCCGTGGTATTAAAAAGGCAGAAAGCCGGAGGCTCCGCAGGGAACGGGGGTCAGACACCTGCCGGGAGAGCGGTGCCAGCCTGGCCTGAGACCCGCAGGGAAGTCGCTCCCTGGGCGGCGGCCTTCCTGGAAGTGGCGGCAGGATCCACAGCCCCACATCATGCCCTGCGCTGGGCAGGCTGTGGGTGGACCCCACTCTGGGGTGCCCTGGGCACCTGTCCCCACACTTTCTCCCCGCACCCCAACTGCCAGGCCAGGCGCAGCAGGGGTGGCGCAGGGCACCTGTGTTTCCACGCGGCACCTCCAGTGCGCGAGAGGCCAGGGCTCCATTCGAGCGTTTCACAGAATCGGGGGCAGACAAAAAGGATGTGGCAGAAGGAGCCCCAAGTGCAGCGGGCCACAGGCACAAGGGACCCTGTTGGCAGGCTGTGGGCTTCCAGCCACGAGGGGCCAGGACACGGGTTGTGCCTCTGGAACCAGGGCGTGGCCTGTGATGATCAGGATTCTAATCTGCTCCAAACCTGTGCTCTCTGTGGCTTCACCTGTGGATAAGCTGTGAAGGAAGAGCTCACGGGGTGTGTGTGTGTGTGTGTGTGTGACCATGTGTGCACATCTGTGTGTGTCCATGTGCGTATCTGTGTGCCTGACTCCACTCCTGAGCCCGTAACCACTGTCCCCGTTGGCTGGGACCAGGACTTCTGCCTGAGGTCTCGTTCCTGGCACAACATCTTGGCAGGTGCAGCTTCCTCCGACCCCCAACCCCCGAGCACAGATATCCCCGAGCCTGGGGAGGGGAGACGTACTGACAACGGCACTGGTGGCAGGGTCCATCACCAACCAGCCACAGACAGTGACGAGTAAGTGGCTCCACTAGCTGGACCCGGGCATGTAACTCCCACCCTGCACTTGCAGGAATGCACCGCGGACCTGAAGGAGACGCCCAATGGATGTCGGCACCTGGAGTGCCCAGCGCCTCTGCGTGCTGAGGTTGGGTGAAGATCAGCCGCACCATACATGTCACCACGTGACTCCAGGCCGCACCACACGTGTAGTAGCCACATGACTCTGGCCCCACCGCAGGTGCAGTTACCACGTGACTCCTGTCTTGCTTAAGCAGATGGGAACGTGGCCCTGTGGGTGGGGGGAGGGAGTGCAGCCAAATCTGCCACCTGCCACCTGCACGTGTGACACAACCTTCAGCGAGTCAACACACCTGGGCACATCCTCACCCGGCTACATAACATCAACGAGGACCAACACTTTTATAAAACAATTCACACCATATTCCCGCTGAAAGTTAAGACACTGAAAGGCTTAGAGAACTCTGGGAGAAATGAGAACTGTTTAACTTTGTTTAAAAGTAGTTCTCAATTTTTTGACAGCTAAACTTGTCCTTTCCAGTGATTATTGTAAGTGAAATGCTTGGTGACAAGAGGCTGGTTCAGACCAGCTCCGTGGCGAGCCTGTGAGACACACCTGCGCCTGCTCTTCCTGTCTACCTGCGCATTCTACGGCACCGTCTGTGCGCGTGCGCAGCGCTTCCCCGTCTACCTGCGCATTCTACCGCACTGTCTGTGCGCGTGCGCAGCGCTTCCCCGTCTACCTGCGCATTCTACCGCACTGTCTGTGCGCGTGCGTGGCACTTTCCAAAGTCCTCTTTAGCGTCTCCACAACCAGCTTATCAGGAATTTGAGAGCAAAACCAAAACATTTTTTATTGATGGCATCTCCCAAATCCCAAGGTCAATGCTAAGCTAAAGGACACGCGTGACCAATGGGAGCAAATAAACACAATCCCGTGAACACGTGGACAAGTGAGAGGATGAATTTAAACTTCACAGTCATGCGGAAGCCCTAGATTTCTATTATTTCTGATGAATGAGCATTTTTTCACCTTTATCCCTAAGGAGAAATTGGAGCACTTATAATATCTTTCTTCTGTTTATCACCAACAAAATACATCCTTTAAACAATGGTCAGTATCTATAGTTATTAATGATAACATAAACTTAGCTGGTGTCAAAAATAATAAAGAATATTAGCAAATACACAGCATGATAGTTTACAACCAACACCTGACCTAAAAGAATCAGAACACGCTGATTACCCTCACGCACTGCTGGCTGGGACATAAACCGTGCGGCTGCCATGGAAGGCAGTTTGGCGTCTGCTCAGCAGGTCAGACCCAGAGTTGCCGGGCGACCCGGCCGTTCCCTCCTGGTCTGCCCCGGCAGAAGGGAAGCAGGTGCAGACTAAACTTGATGATGAGCGTTCCCAGCAGCAGGGTTCACAGCAGGAACAAACAAGGCCCAGCAGTTGAACGGAAAACAGAACACAGAGAGAGGATAGGTAGGAACATACACAGACACCCACATACAGACGGATGAAAATGTATCAATGGATATGATTTAGCCAACAGAAGGACGCAGTACTTGCTTGTGCTGCAACGTGGACAAACTTCGCAAACCTTCTGCTGGAGGAAAGACGCCACAGGAAGGCCACACCCCAGGTGGCTCCACTCAACACGGCGTGTCCAGAACCGCAGGTGCCCGGCACAGAGCGTGGACCGGGGATGCCGGGGCCGCGAGGGGAGAACGCGGACCAGCTGCGAACAGGGGCCGCGTGTCTTTGTGGGGTGAGACCTATATTGAATTAACGGAGACTCAACGTCGCCGCCAACCCTGAATTCTGAGGACGCAGCTCTCACGTGGCTCCAGCGCCAGCTGCCGCGGAGTCCTGTCCCGTCCGCGCCTGTGCGCGGGAGGACCGGGTGACCGGCGAGCTGGACCCGCAGAGCAGCAAAGCTCCGCCCCGCACAGCCGCCGCAAAGCCTAGAGAGGTTCCGGGTCTCTGGCATCTGACCGAGCCCACGGGTTTTCGCAGAGCCGCGGTCAGAGGCGACGGCGCACGTGCCGATGTGAACGGCACCGGACACCTTGGCCGAGGCCCTGGAACTCAGGAGCGTTTGGCGCCAGGAATGTGGCCGTTCCCTGTCGGCTCGGTCACACCCGCTCCCGCCCGACGCACAGCCGCGCTTCCCAAACCATGGGATGCACCGCGGTGCGATTTGCGGCGTTGCTCCTCTGTGAGCTTCTGGCCTGATCTCTAACATTTCCCATTTTCTGGACCCGGGGACACTGTCCTCCAGCACAGCCCGAGGCCCGTGCAGCACAGGTGCTGCTCTTCCCACAAGGCAGGGCACGGTGGAGCCTTGTCACTGTGTTTTTACAGCACTGGGAGGCATGTCGACTTTTCTAAAATTAGTAAGTAGCACCGTTATCCCTCCCGGTGCAGTCTGACGGGAAGACGGGGTTCCTGGGGAAGACGGCAGCAGCAGTAGGACCTGAGTGCAGGGACTTTTCACCCAGCGTGAAGCCCAGTGTGTGGTCAGGACTCGGCAACAGCCGGGCCCTGGGGCAGGAGAGGAAGGACAGAGGCCAGTCCAGAGAGGAGGGGGCCCTGGCCATTGGCAGCTGGGGGCTCCCGTCTCCACACCAGACTCCAGGGGGCTCGAGTCACCTGTGACACCTGCTCCCCAGGAGCCTCACCCTGCCCTAAAGACCCTCCTGACTGCCGGGGACAGCACTGCGGTGACAAGGCCGAGAGCCACGCGCCAAACCCAGGAATGACATCACCCCATAACTTAGAAACAGGACGGCTGGACAGGATAAGTAGACGTCACAGCAACTGTTTTCACTGAAACACTGTTCTGGGTTTGGGGTTCGTCACTTTCCTACTGGGTCACAGCTCAAGTGTAACAGAGGATGTCGAGCGGTGCCTCAGAATGGGGGCACCTCGCAGCACCCACTTACCACTGTCCTCCTTGCTCAGGTGGATGTAGGTATTTCAAACACGAACCGTGCATGTCTGTGGACAAGCACAGTCATGGTGAGCTCGTCTGAGGGAACAGCAATGTGGCCAGGTGACAAGTGGCAGCCTGGTGACCCTGCCTTTTAGAATCTGTGGGTGCGTCACATGTGGATGCCTGAGGAGCGTGCAGTCCCACAGGGCCCGTCCGCGTCTTCCCTGCCCAGGGTGATGCTCGGGGAGTGACTCACACCCGTCAGCATTTGCACAAACACTGTGGCTCAGGGAGGACCGTCCTCTGCACCGAGTCCCTCCCCACTCACCTAACGGCAGCTTCAGAAACGAAGGCGCTTCGCTGAGATACTTGACGACGAGGGTGACGTCATCGCCAGCATTCCTCAGAAGATGCACCTGCGAGGTGACAGACAACAGCTACTTTACCAGCACGAAAGGGCCAGACACGGCGTCTGAAAACAACATCCCTCCTCACCTCTCCTGTCTCCCAGGAATTCACGGTGCAAAATTGCCTGGAACCCTGAAGACTGTGCAGCTTGAACTGGGCAGTGAAGGGCTGGCTGTGATGCCCCAAAGCACGGGGGTCCTGCACTTTGTCTGCATGACTGTGGCCCTGTGTACCCCAGATGAGGTTCCGCCTACCATGTGTGTATAGGCTACAGGAAGCGAAACCCCAGGGGAAATCCATGTGTTATGTGAATATCCAATTGTCAGAATGGGCAAAACGTGACCACTGGGTTAACTGTCACACAATGAACCACAGACACAAATGTAAATGTTTCAATGACATTTCAATTCTCAGAAATGAGGGGGCATCACCTCAACATGCCAGAACACACTTCTTGGGAATCTGTGCAGTCGCTTCACACACAATCCCACGCATTTTGTTACTTCTGGACTCCAACGTCAGCACTGTGTGCACAGCGTATTTGCCACTGTTTACGTGAACGTGACACTGAAGCCGGGACACCGCGGAGCTGCGCTTTCCGGGACTGGCAGCGGCCGCCCCCTGCGCGTCCAGGGCTGCGATCCCAGCACCGCGGCCTCCTCTCAGGACAGCGTCTCTGACCCCTCAACCCCAACATGGAGCTTCATCCACGTGGCGGGTCTCAGAGTCCCCTCCGCAGCCCCTCTGCTCTGCCTCGTCCTTTCCCGGGTCCCCCCAGGCCCATCACCCCACGTGGACGCCACAGGTGGGCACAGCTGCCTAAACCCTCGGTCGAGTGGGGGTGTCGAAGCCTGGAAAGAAATCTGAGGGTCCCCATGGCCGAGAACACCTTCCAGTCTCGTCCACGGGTGTTTCTAGCCCCTCACCGGGTGCCTCATGGGCTTGTCCCTTTTGTGTGACTAGTGAGATCCTGCTAAAACCCTGGCCTGACCGCAGAGCTGCTGAAACTCCTGCTCCATCAAGCAGGTTCTGCATCTTCCTCCTCCTCCTCCTCCTCCTCCTCCTCCTCTTCCTCCTCTCTGACGTCGCTCTGCCTTGTGTCCACAGCCTCCCTGCTGCAGGTGCTGGGGACGGGGCGCACACCAAGTCCCTGTGGTCCCGTGGCACTGCCTTGGTCCCCTCCCAAGCCTCGTCCCCATGTGAGGCTGAGCCGCGCCCGCTCCGTGGCCGACTCCTCCGCGCACACACGGGGCAGAGTGAGCAGACACCACTCGGCCTCCGTGCCCCTCGCCCACACCTGTCTCCATGCACCCAAACCCGTCTTCCTGCGTCCCTGGTGCAGTGACAGACACGGGACATCTGCTCAGACCAGCTCAGGGCCATCCTGCAGCCTGACAGCCGATGCGTCTGGGACTCGTCGCTCCCCGCACAAATCCTGGAGAGGGGACGGCCGACCCGAACCTGCTGCTCCTCCTGAGGAAAAGAGGCAGCCCCGTCTCTCCTGTGGTGACAGCGTCCGAGACAGTCTGAGATGTGACGGCCCTGGTCCCGTGTGCGGGTCCTTGGGGAGCCCTTGTCCCAGGATGTGAGTGGTGTGTGTGTGGCCAGCAGTGGCCAGCGTGGCACCCTTGTTGTCCTGGGCATTCCGGGCAGTTTAAGTTTAAAAGGCCAGTGTGTCACGGGGACAGGGACGTTTGAGACTGGTGGCCTCGCTGCGGTTCTGCCCCTCAACAGTCTGTCCTGGGTCAACTTGCCGTAACTTCTTCCTGGAATCAGAGTCAGGTGAGTGTATGTACATCCGTGTGCGTGTGCCTGTCTGTGCTCATGTGAGTCCACACGCATACCCACAGACCTCCTAAATTTGCAAAGCGATTAGTCTATTCAGTGACGTCCCGAGGCTTTCCGGAGAGAGAATGTGACCTGAGGCATCAAAACCTCCTCTCACGTATTCATGAGAATCTGGACTTAACACCCGGGCAAGTCGCCTTTGTCTGGACCCCAATCGAGGCCCCCCTGCTCTGGTCACACAGTCTGGGACGCTGTTTCCCGACCTCCAGGTCACAGCCCCATCATCACGCTCTGGGGCAGGTGCGTTTCATTTTTAGAAAGAGCGCGACTTCTAAACGCGTCTTTCCCACACTCCTAAAGTGCCACTGAGCCATCGATCCGCCGGAGCCTGTGTCAGCTCGGGCTGCCGTGACGAGGATCCAGCTGGCTGGTTCCCGCGAGCAGGGATTTGTTTTTCACAGTCCTGGGGCTGAAGCCCGAGGTCCAGCCGGCACGGCTGGTTCCTGTCGGGGCCTCTTCCGTTCACAGACGGCGCCACCTCGCTGTGCCCTCCCGTGGCGGAGGAGGAGGCAAGGTCTCTTCTTACGAGGCACTAACCCCGTCGCCAGGACTCGCTCTCATGGCCTCACCTCATTCAAACGTCCTGCCAGGGCCCCACAAATGCCATCACACAGGGGTCAGGGTTTCCACGCGTGGATTTGGGAGACACAGAGTTCCTGCCACACGCAGGGGCTGGCACCAAGGCAAGGGCCTCCTGATGGCAGTGTGGCTCCCCTGGGGAGCCACAGGGGACCTGCGCAGGGGTCTTCCGAGAACACGGCACAAGGGCACACACGCGGTGGCCTCAGAATAGTGCAGATCTGAGAAGTTTTAATTGAAAATACAACATGTCGGAGAGTTTAGAATATGAAGCAGTGCAAAAAGATGCAATGAAAAAATCCATCTCTTTCACTGTCTTGGTGAAAGATCCCTGGTTGGCACCTAGAGACAGCCATTGCTGGGACGCCCTTCTGGAAACCGCCTATGCACTTAGGAGAATCCCTTCTCTTTCAAGGACGATTTGGTCACATCTAGCGAAATGTACAATTTTTGTGCATTTTGACCTGGCAACCATATGTGTAGATGCGTTAGCATGTGGGAGGCGTGTGCAGGAATTTTCACATTCCACGCAGACGATTCATCCCTCATATTTCCTGCATTTTCACTGAAATAGAGACGTGCCCTGAGGTCTGTTTGGCATGTTGCTTTGCTCAGCTCCCCAGCTCGGCCTGTGCCATTCGTATGTCTGTAGCTCCTTTTCACGGGTGTGCAGTATTCCCTCCCTTTTATAGATGTTCAGTGACCAATCCAGCTGGTTCTCGGTTTTCACGTCTCTGTTGAGTGGGTCACAACCCTCCTCTCTCACTCTCACATGGTTGGTGCCACTGCAGGCATGAGGCCAGTGGTGCAGTGAGAGCCCACAGAGGACCCCCAGTGGCCCAGGGGAGTCCCAGCTCCCTGGGTTGCGGTGCTCTTGTCTCTAAAATGGGCTCAGTCAAACGTGCCTGATCACGTCTGCGAAGTGCCTTGTACACTTCACACAGGTCCTTTTGTAACACGACTCACCATGTCTTCTAACCTTCCTGTTCAATTCTAAGACTCGAGTTCACCCAGTGAAACATAAATTACAGAGACAAATAAAGAATGATAAACAGAACAAAAATTGTAAATGTAATTCACTTACCACTTCTTCATGGGTTGCACTTTCTACATTAATCCCATTAACCTGAACAGATGACAAATTAAGAATTTTGAGGATAATAATTGATTAATATAAGTTTAAAATAAAAGTGCAATAAAGTTAAGGATTAAAGTTTAGATACTGACCTGTAGAACAGCATCTCCTACAAACAACATCCCTGTCTGGTCAGCTGCAGGATTGCAAAAGTGGCAAAAGCGTTAAGAGGAATCTCAGCAACATTATGCTTTGTTATGGTGGTCATGTAAGCACAGTGTTTGCAACAACTGGAATGGCTTACGTGTGTGTGCACATGTGTGCATGTGAGTACCTGTGTGCTCACGTGTGTGCACAGGCAAGTAGGTGTGAATGTGTGTGAATATGTGTGTGTCTGCGTGAGTACCTGTGTGCTCACATGTGTGCACACACAAGTAGATGTGAATGTGTGTGCATGTGTGTGCATGTGAGTACCTGTGTGCTCACATGTGCACAGGCAAGTAGGTGTGAATGTGTGTACATGTGTGTGTGTGAGTACCTGTGTGCTCACATGTGCACAGGCAAGTAGGTGTGAATGTGTGTATCTGTGTGAGTACCTGTGTGGTCACATGTGTGCACACACAAGTAGATGTGAATGTGTGCACATGTGTGTGCTCACGTGCGTGCCCGGGCAACTAGGTGTGAATGTGTGTGCAGGTGTGTGTCAGTGTGGAGATGTATGTGCACGGGTGTAGCTGTGGAATCTACACACGAGTACATGTGCATGCCTGGTGGTGTGTGAGTCTGAGCATGAGAGTCTGTGCTGACGTGTGTGCGTGTTTGCACACAGGTGTGGGAAAATGCCGACACTTGGCAATGGGCAGCCACCTGATGAACTACACAGAGTGCTGATTCTAAGCACATTAAGAGAATTACTTCCCAGAGACAGAAACTTGTCTATGTGGAACATAAATGTCACCTCCTCCCCATGAAGGATTTCATTGCAGGGTTTGGAAAAATCTGATCCATATTTTTCATTAAGTCACAGACAAAAACCACGGAATCCCAGAAGCCCCTTAGGACCCCTCGTCCCCCGAGCAGACGCACAGTCACTTCAGTCACAGGACCGTGCCTGGAACACGGAAGGGAAAGAGAGACAAAACCTTGTAAAGTTTGAAAATACTCTACACAGCATATTTTCACCGAAACTTGCTATGGTCATAGAGGCACAGAGAACCGCTTTCAAAAAACTTAACAAATTTGCACAAAATATAAGACTTTTTTCCATTTTTGCCTCCACGCAGGTTTCAGGTTTATAAATCTCTAATTAAATATCAGAAAACAAGCAGTAGGCTATTCACATAACATTGTAATGTTCTTAGGAAACTATACATAGACTAAAGTCAATTATAAATATTATTCAGTCATTAACAAGCATTAACTAGTGTGGAAAAGAAAATATATCTTCTTATTGCTCTACTTAGTGGTACCGATTCCATACCCCAGCAGTACTGACGCTAAGTCGTCCAATAAAGTTCTCACTTGGGCTGAGACTGTCCATGAAGCAGCCACCGTGAGGCATCCAGTGTGGTCTCTTGTCCTTCAGCTTCTCACACCCTCGAAATTCCCTCTTTCTCTCTGTCTCTGTCTTTATCTCCATCTCTCACTGTCTCTGTCTCTCTGTGTCTCTCCCTCTCTGTCTCTGTCTTTGTCTCTGTTTGTGTCTCTCTTTGCAGTTTTGGACCCTTCTCTCCAGCTACCCGCGAGTGGGGCCCACCCTGATCACATTCGTGGATCTTCTGCGACACCAGGCTCTGAGCTGGGTGCTTGGAAGCATCACAGCCCCTGATTTTAAGGGCATCAAAGTCCAACCGATGAAATTACATATAGTAGAAATATTGTAGATTATATAAAAATTGTATTAAATTATATGTGACAAAATCAACATCCAAGAGCTATAATAAGAGACAAGAGGTAGAAACTGTGTTCTGACAACCACACAGAACACTTAACACCTTTAGAGTGGGAAAGTCAGGGAAAGTGCAACTGACCACACGCGGTGAGTCCTGCCTTGAGGAAGACAGAAAGGAGACGCAGGGGACCAGCCGTGCAAGGGGGTGAGGAGTAGGTGGGGTGTACGGCGGAGTATAGGACGAGGCTGGGGGGTGGGGGCGCAGGGTGAGCAGCCCGCAAAGCAAACGCACCTGTCAGTAATTTCTGAGACCAACCGTGACTGTCCACCTCAAAAATACAAGGAACTTCTGACTTTCAATAAAATTGATTTTCTGTCTAAAATCAATTGTGCCTTTAATCTCCAATATCCCATATTTATAAAGTACAACTATAAGTATCTTCTGCTCCCGTGTTCCCTGAATGGTATTTTTAGAGTCATTTACCTATAGTTATTTTTAGAAAATAAACTAAAAGGAGGGAAGAGCTCTGTAGGGCATAAAGTCCCCAGGTTTAACAGTATCAGGTCCTACCAAGCAGGAATCAAAAAACATCTTACGGTCGTCACATCGCATGACATGGTTTTAACACTCAGCTCGGTCCAGGCTGTGGGACCCACTGTCCATCCCCAGCACCCACCTGAGCCGTCCACTCGACCCTTCCCCTGGGCCATCTTCTCCGTGGTGCAAAGTGCGTTCTTAAAAAACCACCCGTGGCTTCCCACGCCTCTGGGAATAAAACCTAAACGTGGCCCTAGCCCCTGCGCTGGGCGCTGGCCTGTCTCTCCCCTCAGGGCCCCTGGGAAGCGCCCTTGTCCCTGCCACCCGCAGTCCCTCCCCCGAGAGACCCTGTCTGCCTGGGGAGCCCCAAACACTCTCCAGGGGGCCACAGAATCCGCAGCCCAGAGGTGCTTTCCTCCCTGCTCTGCGGTTCCGTGGGCTCCGAGTCCCCACCCCGTGAGAGGGTGTGTGCACGTGTGTGTGTGTGTGTAGTTTGTTTTCTTTTGCTTTTGCATCCTGGGCTGCTCTATGGAGCCTGCCCATAAAGGGTCTTGCTTTGTCCTTGTTAATGAAACTCGAGTGCATGAATTGAAAGAGTCTACATTAAATGTGAGGGAATCTTTGCAAATACAGCTGGGAAACAGCAATTCCAGATACAGACACACGGCCCTTTCAAGCGCATTTTTTCCAAACATAAAGAAAAATTACTTTGTCACACAGCTTAAGTGCATATATAAATCAGAAATATGGAATCACAACTTATCAAAAATATTCTTTCTGGCCGGGTGCAGTAGCTCACGCCTGTAATCCTAGCACTCTGGGAGGCCAAGGCAGGTGAATTGTTTGAGCTCAGGAGTTCAAGACCAGCCTGAGCAAGAGCGAGACCCTGTCTCTACTAAAAATAGAAAGAAATTAGCTGGCCAACTAAAAAAATATATATAGAGAAAAATTGCCGGGCATGGTGGCACATGCCTGTAGTCCCAGCAACTCGGGAGGCTGAGGCAGGAGGATTGCTTGAGCCCAGGAGTTTGAGGTTGCTGTGAGCTAGACTGACGCCACGGCACTCTAGCCTAGGCAACAGAGCGAGACTCTGCCACCAAAAAATAAATAAAAAATTAAAAATATATATTCTTTCTAAATGATATTTCCACATTTTGTGCACAGATTAAGTTCTTCCTGGCCCCAAGGAGGTTCTCAGTTTCACCAGAGTCCGTGAGCCCTTCCCGGCCTGGCCACCCAAGCGCTCACTGGGACGCAGAGAGAACAGCCAGGTAATAATTCTTTCTTTAGGGTGGGAAGCTGCGCCGCTAATAAACACGCAGGGCGTATCACAGGCTGACCTCACACTAATATCGAATAGAGACAAGGTTTTCGCTACTGATTATTTTGCTCGCATTGGCCTACGTGAAATCAGAACCTCTGCGCTTTAGCTGACTACGGAAAGTCACCGCGGAGCAGGTCTCGCGAAGGACGTGGACGGAGTCTGAAATCTCAGCCACCGGCGATCACCCAGGGCGGCAGACTCCATCCCTCCGTTTGATGAGCTTAGACGAAGACACGTCCGCCTCCTTCCTAACCGAGAATGTGGCACTTTGTCCTGTGCACGAGCTGCACGAGCCTGGACCCTGGGAACAGCAGGAAAGGACGGCCCGGTGTTGGGTGCGGGGCTGTTTCCTCCCCTGGAACTGGCACAGGGCCACGGCAGAAGCCGACGCCAGGCGGCAGGGAAGGTTCCACAGGGCAGGGGAACGGGGCAGTCGAGACCCCGCAGAATCCCCGGAGCCGGGCCGCGGTGGCCTGCTCTGGACCTCGTGTCTTTCCCGCAGGGCCGAGGTTCAGAGAGCTGCGGTGCGTGTTCCGGCCGGGGCTGCGTGTGGAACGAGCCCCCACCCGGCACGCCTGGCACGGGCACGGCAGTGCTCACCGGGGAAGCCTGTCGTGTTAGAGCCGCACAGTCCACGAGAGTGTCCTGAACGACCGTGTCTGCGCAGTTTCTGTTTAGAATCGAGCCGTGAAGCCACGCAGGGACCTCGGTCTGGGACATGTGGGGAGTCCCAGGCGGCTACTCCCCGGGGCCTCCGGTTTGGGGAGTTCCGTTCCAGGCGACGCTGGGTTTGGGGGGCCCGTGGGAGCCGAGGCAGGGAGGAGGGAGGCCCCGAGGAACCGCTGCACATCGGTGCACACGGATGCAACGTTACAAATTCTCCAGTAATGAATTAAAATGCCGGCAGCAACTTCAGTAAACAGCAAAGCACGGGCATAACATTTCTGAAGTTTTTGAATAGAATTAAAGGATCAAATTGGAATCCTTAAAGAGAGGGTGCAAACCCTTCATTAGCTAGAAGTTGGGAGTTTGAACAGCAGAAAAAATATTAATTTTAATGTGATAAGAAAATGGGTGTTGACTCATTCCCCATTTTCTTCCCGGGGACTTTTCCCTCCTCTTACTGCAGTGAGTCCCTCGGCCTGGGGCTGACGCGTGAGTGGAGCCCGTGGAGAACAGACAGGCAGGCCCAGCCTCCCCCACGCCCGTCAGGTGGGAGAAACACGTCTGTCAAATAGTCTTTCCTCCTCATTATTCTTTGTTTTTGTTTCTTCTTTCCCTGTTTGAGGCAATAACCCAGATTATTAGAACTGGATTTGTAGTAAACCATAAGTGATGCTTGTGCTTCGGCTCCAATTGTAGCTTCAGAAATAAAAGGAGCCCAGAGAAATGGCCACATGTCATGTAGTTACACATAGTTATTAGTAACTAAAGTTTAAAAGCAAAAGGAAAAAAAGTGTGAACTCGTGTAAGACACTGGCTTAAAGCCAACGTTATTAAGCACTTTTGGTTCAGTGAAAGGGAACAGAAAAGAGATTCACTCCCAGTTACTGAAGAAAAGGTAATCAAACAACACTTCCCAATTAAGTCTTTAAAATGTTTTTCATTAGAAGGACCCTTTTAGTTCTCAAAAACACACACTAAAAATTGGTAAAACAGGTGATAAAATCATGAAAGCTTGATTTTACTCCAAAAAATTGATGCTCCTGAATAGAATAAACTGTTTGGTCAGGTTAGGTCAGGTTTGTGGATTTTAACTGAAAAATGATTCCAGTTTATCTCTGTGCTAATCCTGCCATCACATCTTAATATGAAATGGAAATACGGCATAATGCATTTTAATCCATGTAAATATTCAGACTTCTGCAGAAACAGTTATAAATGAGGCAATATTTTTTTCTTTTATCACACTTGCTTTTTCAAGTTAATCACCATAACCTATCGTGTTATTTGAGGTTATGTGAAGATAAAGTAATCGAGGTTTGCAGGACAATTACGTTATAATAGACATAAATGCTCCTTCTGGCTAATCAGTCTTTGTAAAATTCAGACACATTTGTTAAATATTGATTCACATATGCGTTTGGTTAATGTTATAAAATGATAATGTTTATCACCAAGTCTTAGTAGTAACTGAGTTATATTTTATTACTTATTTGAATTATAATGACTAAAAGTTACTGAGCATTTCTTTTATATCAGACATGCTCCTCTATACGCATTGACTCATCTAAACCTCAAAATAAGCCCACGTGTGAGGCATAACCGTCACCCCACACGTGTCAACTCTAAACCACGGAGGAGGGCGAGTAGCGCAGGCCAGGACACCGTGACACCGTGACACTGTGATCGCCACGACCGCAGCCCTGTGGCTGACCCAGACTCGGGCCCAGAGCCCTCTCCCCCAGCTCCTCCTTCAGAACGGGCAGCCGAGAAACAGAATTCACGTATGGCCCATGGACGTGGTCACAGGATAGTTTGACAAGACTTAAGGGAAATTGCCCACAGGCTTTCTTTAATTAACCACATACATTTCCACATGAAAATATAGCTTTTATGATACCACCATCAAGAGGGAATTTTTTTCTTTCCAGATAACGGGCGTGTTGTTGAAACAACAGTAGCTGGGTAATCTGAAATGACACACTTTGCAAACTTAATTCCAAGGTATCTGGAAAGAAATGTACACAACTTCCCTGTGGTTCCAACTACACCTGTATTCTCCAGTAACTGTCGACCACATCCAAGTGGCCCAAATCCCGAAATGAAATGTTAAAAAAGTATTATATCAAGAGATTATCTCATTAAATAAACTCTTTTTATTTTATTTATTTATTTTTCCTCTAGGCAAAATTTTATTTTAAAATCATTACTTCCTCAGCCAGGAGCTCAAGTTTTCATAATTGACAGTAAAACACAGACATCTCTTAATTCAAAACTTACATAATATCAACACCCAAGCGAGGAAGTATACTCAGACTTTCTGCCTTAAATGTGTTGCAGCAACCAGCAACATACCTCCCAACTCACTCTAGAATATAAATTATATGGGAAACTGAAATACATTTTTTTTATTTCAGCTTATTATGGGGGTACAAAAGTTCTGGTTAGATATATTGCCCATGTCCCTCCCATTCCCCCAAGTCTGAGCTTCAAGCATGTCCATTCCCCAGACAGTGCACAT
>CM052437.1:414216-424629 GCA_028533085.1 Varecia variegata
TTGTTCAAGGACGTTACAGGAGGGGCGGGAGGCTGAACTCAACTCCCCTGAAACACAAGTGAGAGCTGGGGCAAGGGGGTCCACGGCTCCCCAAATGTGCCCAGTGACAGGAAAGGAAACACAGTGGACCCTTAAACAACATGAGCCCCAGCTGTGCTGGTCCACTTATATGTGGATTTTTTTCAATAAATATATTGGAAAACTTTTTTTGGAAATTTGCAGTAATTTGAAAAACCTCACAAATGAACCACTTAGCCTAGAAACACTGAAAAAAATTTTAAAGTTAGGTGTGTCATGAATCCATGTGGTATGTGTAGACACTAGTCTCTTTTATCATTTACTAACGTAAAATGTAAACAAATCTGTTATAAAAAGTTAAAATTTGTCAAAACTTACACAGGCACAGACCACGCGGGCACCATTCAGTCAGTAGAAACGTCAGCAAATGTAAAGATGCCGCATTAAGTCACAACCGCACAACATTGGCTGTGCACACAGTGCACTGCTGCGGCGATGTCACAGCCACCTGCTGTTGCTATGGCAGTGAGCTCAAGCGCTGTGCCTGTCCCTGTGCAAATGCCCTGGGACGCTGCTCGTCTCCATGTAGCAGCTCGTCCTTCCAGGAAATTGCAGATTTCAGTGAAAAGTGATCTCTGCAGCCCTCACGTGTTCCTCATGGGTTTGGGGCAACACTGTAAACCCCGAATGACACAACGGGAACCTGTGAACTGCGCTGGTGACACGCAAATGCTCCCAGCGGCAAAGTGAGGCCATTGCAGGTGGAGCTGCTCCATCTGATACCTGGTGCGGGTCAAGGTGCGGTTTCCCTGTTTCAGACAGAAGGTCCGTCTTGCAAACAGATGGTGTATACTTATGGTATCGATAGATACAGTATGGTACTGTAATTGTATGTTCTCTTCTTTCTGATTTTCTTCATAACGTTTTCTCTCCTGTAGCTTACTTTACTGTAAGAAGACAATATTAGTACACGCAACATGCATGTCAACTCCCGGGGTCCCAGCAAACGGGGTGGGGGCGGCTCCCACGGTCCGGAAACAGCCTCCGACTCTGACGTGGTTTCCACCCGTGCCTGTTTTTCAGCTCCGGCTCACAGACGACTGCTGGTTACAAGCAAACTTGTATCTGGGGCTTCAAGATTTTGACGTGGAGGACCAGAGGCCGTATTGCTTCAGCGTCATGACCGGCCACGGGAAGAGCCACTTTTTCCACGTAGAGCTGGGCAGCGAGCTGGCGGCGTGGGAGAAGTCGTTCCAGAGAGCCACGTTCATGGAAGTGCAGAGAACCGGGGTAAGCCAGCCACTCACGCTTTCTCCCCGCGACTTCCTCGGAATACCTGGGACGTCAGAGTATACACCACTGTTTATTTCAGAAAAAATGAAATGTTCCAAAGGTGAGCACTTCTAGTCTGCGTGGCCGTGTCGAATGCACTTTCGCCGAGTTGCGTGCCTTACAGGTAACGTGGGCTGTTGGGGAAGGTGAGGCAGAGAGTTCCGCGTCTGTAACTGCATCTGTGTTTACACAAATGTGAGGAAAGGGCTGGAACACTTCCAGGCAGGGACTCAGCTGGCGCCACGCTCAAAGTCCTGGTCGGAGATGAAACTCCCAGCGGCTGTTACCGGAGACCGAACACCCGCTCAGCGTGAACACGTGTCGTGAGCTGCCTGGATGTTCGCGGCAGTTTGAGCCCGCAGTGGCCCTCCTGTCACGCTCGCTGGGCGGGAGGAGAGTGCAGAGCAGCTTTCGTGTCCGGGCTGCTTTAGTCTCCTTGATGACAGCAAGCGAATCCCTCACAAACTGGAACTTGTGTTGTCTGAGTGGAGAAGGAAAACGCACCACGACCCTCATTCTCGGAAATGGAGGGATGACCCCACCGGGGAGACGCACCTGCACCGCTAGGAACGGCGGCAGGTAAAGGAAGCCGTGCGTCACGGGGAGACTTAAGGCCACACTGACGTCTGGACTCGTCCCGGCCGAGCGCTGGTAAATCTGAGCCTGTGAACTCAGTCACCAAAGACAGCCACCTCGTTTTTACAAAGTATGTTTTGGATGTGAAACTATTGTTATTATTTACCTCTCATTCAGGCTGTCAGGTGTGTGAGGGCTCCTCGACGCACCGTAAGAGCAGGAGCACGTGCAGCTATTTCGTGCACAGCGAAATCCGCTGGTCCCCAGGATGACCTGTCCTCACAGGGGTTCTCCGTGCGTCCTGTGTGGGGTCAGCATGTTGCACGGAAACCTCCTGACTCAGCGGGTGGAGCTTGGGCTTGTCGCTCGAGCATCTCAGCAACGTCACTTTAACACCATTTTAGGTCATATCTATATCACAAATGCTATTCAAAGCTCTCCAGGCACAACGCCATAGATGCGAGTAACAGAATAAACTCCTCCCTGAGTCCACCTCCCTCCCCTCCTCCAAGCCTAGGCACAAATGCCGATATTATGTTGTATTCTCTTCAAACAGTTTTTACACATAGTCAAGCATTTTTTTCTTTTTTATTAAGAATATATTCGTCACAGATGCATATTTCTCTGCAATGTGTGAGATTTTTGTACCTTTTTTAAACTTCAGTTTATCTAAATTTTTGTTTACACCAGCAACGTCCCATTAGAATTTAAGATGCAAAAAATGATCTTTCATAATAGCAACACAAATCTGCAAAGATCACTCTTGTGCACACACAGACGCACACAGCACACAACAACGCAGCACCTTCTGTGTGTGTCTTGATGGTGCACATAGCAGTGACAAGGACATTGATTCATCACAGAGCCACCGAGTTGCTTCGACTTCTATGCGACTCTGAGTAACTGCTGATGCCAGAGCATTAACCTCTTTTGATAAACTGGGAAACACCAAATCTAACTCAATGTGAGCAGAAAAAATAAGACGTATCAGATTGAAAACAATGAACTAAAAAGCCCCCCCAAAATTGACAAAAAATCAATGAAACCAAAATTTCATTCTTTAAGATAAAAAAATTAATAAAACTTTTCCTAGACTTATCAAGAAACAAAGAAATGAGACACAAAATTTGAGTATTAGAAACGTGAGAGGTGATATTGCTACCAATTCCACAGATATCAAAAAGGGCAATAAGGTAACAAGGTAAACAACTTTTTAAAGTTGCCATTCAATCTGACAACACGGCTGAAAAGGAGACATTGCCTGTGAGACGCAACCTTATCGCACCTCCCTCAGGAAGAAATAAATAACCTGAATGGCACTTTCATCTATTTTTTAAATTGTGTTTATACCTAAAGACCTTCCCACAAAGGAAATTCCAGTCACAGAATCACTGGTGAACTGTACCAAGTACTTACGAAAGAATCAATAACTAATTCTACACAAACTGATCCAGAAAAGTGAAGGGTGGAGCTTGCACCTCCCTCCCCTGGGGCAGCACGAACCCGACACCAAAACTGGTCACAGGCAAACCAGGGACGCAGAGGACAGGTCAGAATCCACTGTGGACGTAGGTGAATGTTCTGAATGGAATTTTACCAAATAAAATCCAACAGAGTATAAGAAATAGAATATGTCATGATAATTAAAGTTATCCTAGGAACATGACATTAGTTTTGAACTTGAAATCAATCCATTTAATCTGTTGAATTAACCAATTAAAAGAAAAAAAACATGATTTCAATAGACCCACAAAAATATTTGACAAAATCCAACATCATGTTTGATTAAAATCAAAGCAAAGCAAAAGTCCTCTCAGCACACTAGGAATAGAAGAAAACTTTCTTAACCTGGTGAAAAGCCGTTTGCTAACGTCACACTTAACCTGGTGAGAAACCAGCTTATCAGTTGCTGCACTGGGATGTCCTCCCCAGACACCGTGCAGGGCCGGTGAGGTGGGTCGTTGCCTCGCACAGAATGTCCCCTCTGCTCGACCCCTTCAGGGTTCAGATTTTCAATTCCTCGCTCGTTCTGCTGGCATCGATGCTTTCTCTTGCCGCCACCTCTAGCAGACTCTCCCTCCACGTTCCCCGGCCACGTCCACCCCACCGTCAGCCCTGAGAGCCAAGGCCAGGTTCGTTAGGGCTTTGTCAAAACACAAGAGCAAACAAACCCGAGTGAAGACAGGAGAGTCTTTATATAAGTATGACCTACGTTCCCCCTTTCTCCATGGCTTTGCTTTCTGTGGTTTTGGTTACTGGTGGTAACCATCGTCCAAAAATGTCAAATGGAAAATTCCAGAAATAATTCATGAGTTTTAAATCGTGCACCGTTCTGAGTGGTGGGATGGGATGTCTTGTGGTTCTGCTGCATCCTGCCGGGACGAGAACCATCCCCTTGTCCAGCATTTCTGCTCTGTCTACACCACCTGCTGGTTATTCCCTTAGTGCCACTGTGGGGACCAGATCGACGTCCTCGGCACCGCAGTGCTGGTGTTCAGGTCACCTCAGTGTACTGAGAAATGGCCCAAGTGCCAGAGCGGTGACACCGGCTCATTGCTTTAGTTGCTGTTTTTATTGGGTATTGTGGTTACTCTACTGCTGTGCCCGATTTATAAGTCACACCGTGTTGCAGGCGTGTGTGTCCCTGTACCTGCCGTAACAGGCACAGGAAGAACATGGCACGTGGAGTATTTGCACCATCCCGGTTTCGGGCATCCACTGGGGTCCTGGATCGTACGTTCAGCAGATACGGAGGGACCTGAAGTTCAATGCCTGGGCCGCTGTGGTGGTCCTTTTGCTTTTAGCTACTTTCCCATCATGGTTTATGTCATTTTATGTAACCAGAAACGTTTCCTCTCACCCCTGTCTGTGGGGTTCTCGGATGTGCTCGTGTTTTCTGAGACGTTTTCCGAGGAGCCGGTCGGGCAGGTGCTCTGTGCAGGGCAGCCCGGCCCCAGCTGCTCCGGAATGACCCTCCGCTCTGTCCCGGCACCAGGAGTGCAGGGGCCGGGCGCTGCTGTCTGGGCATCACAGACGGCAAAGCTACGGGACAGAGTGTCTTCAGTGACCCTGACGAGATACACGTGTGTGCGTGTGCGCGTGTGTGTGCGTGTGTGTGCGTGCTTGTGTGCATGAGAGAGAGACGGACACTCGCTGCCTCTTTCTTTTCCAGTCTGTAAGGAACTGGGAAGACAACCTTGAATACGTCACTTAACCTTCCTAACTATTAGTTTACTCATTTCTAACATGATTACTATGTTCTCTCTTTGAATGATATTATGAAATTTAATTAATGGATGTTTATAAAGCAATTCATATTGAAATATGCAAAAAATAATTTCCTTAAATATTTAAATTAATTTGCTAGATAAATTTTTAAGAAACCACAGCCTTGAGTTATTTAAAAACCCACCACTGTCAGTGAGAGGTTTGTGATACCATGTGGAACACTACCTGCAATAGAAAATACAAATGTGTTTCACTGCCTCTCCTGAAATAAGAAATGAACAAAGAAAACCTCAGAGGACGTCAAGTGAAACATTAAATAGCACTTAGGTAAGACTAGATTTATGGGATCATTAAAAGGTAATTATTAGTTTGTTACCAGAAGCTCCAGTTTAATTACACAATTAAGTTTTAGATTATTTTCATTATGTACAGAAGCTATTGCAATTCTAATCTGCCTGGTTGTTTTCAGATGTGGTTTGGCAGCCAGGTTTATTTTAGGTTAAAACCATCAATAGCGTCTTGTGGCTTATGTTGAATAAATGTTTTGTTTTCCTTAAAAACACATTAATCACAGAAATGCTCAGCAGGTGATTGTGGGGCTGGTTCTCTTCCTCTGAGCCTCTCTCTGTCCCTTCTCAGAGAAGCCCCAGGGACAGACCTGGGGACTCCTCACCATTTTGGAGCCTCGTCCGAGTTCATGTTAAAATTGAGCTTTTTCTTTAAACTGTTATTTATTTGCTTAAAGTACCCTCTAGAGTGTATTCTCAGCCACTGAAGCAATTATGAATTCAATAAATTCATGAATTAGTTCATATTGGAGTTATTCAGTACCTTCCTTTACAAACCTTCTAAAAAGGTCTGCTACGTAATTCTAACGTCAGCATTTTGTTTCTCGTAAGTGTCTCGTGGCGTCGTCCAGACTCTGTGGAGGCCGATGATTGACACTCTGAATGTTCAAACTCAGACGCTGCAGCTGCAGGGCTGCCGGGCACACGGCACCACGGCCCGCTCAGGCCCCGGGAAGGCGTGTGGATGGCGCCTGTGACATCAGTGACCACTTGATGCCGCGAGAGTTTATCAGTCCTGCTGTCTCGGACCGAGCGTCCCATCACCGAGGGTGATAAACACCGGCGGGTCCTGAAACAGCAAACGCAGGGGCAGATAAGCGACGTCTGCCCTCCCGTCTCGGAGGATGAGTGACTCCGGGTGTGAACACGAATCCATAAAAGCGTCTTCTCTGCGACTGCCACTGCCGACGTGTCACACGGGAGCCACGACTTGGATCGTAGTCACACCTGCCAAGGTAAATGCTCCTGTGAAACCATCTGGAAAAGGTAGGTATGAAAGAAAAAGGAAAAAGCAATTTTTCCAAGGACCAGGCTGAGAAAAGAGTGTATTTTCAGCCAACCGTGAGAGTGGAGGAAGGGAGTGGATCTGCTGAAAGTCACAGGAAAATTCAGGGCCAGAAGCCGCGCGTCAAAAGGAGAAAACCTCGGGAGTGTCGGCGTCAGCTCCCCACTGGCTTTGCGGATTACTGGATTACCGCGGGGCAAACCTATGTCTGCGGTTCGCAGGTCGGACGCCTGCAGTCTCGCGGGGCCAAACCAGGGGTCGGCAGACGGCGCCTCTCTGGAGGCTCCAGGAGACTCTGTCCCCCAGCTCTGCCAGCGCCGGGGACACCACCCACCTGGCCGCCCTTCCACCCTCGGTGCCCTCTGCCCACAGCGGGAAGGTTCTCCACTTGTAAGGACATTGTTGTTTGATTGGAATAAATCACACAGGATAATCCCATCGCAAGAACTTTAATCACATCTGAAAAATCCCTTTTCCAGGTAACATGTTCTCAGGTGTTGGGGACTGGGAGGTGGCCCTCGCTGGAGGTCACCGTGGTGCTAACTACACGGCGTGTTCTCAGGAGCAGGACTGAGCCCTCGCTGCTTGGCATGTGCACTTCCTGTCTGGCTACGGCTCGTGCGTGCCGTAGGTGTGCCTGGGGTGTGCGTGAGCTCAAGCAGGTGTGGACATGGTCTGGATCAGCTTCCAGGAGCAGGAGGCCACTGTGAGCAGTTTATTCAGTAGCTTTTCCTTTACGGATTTATAGAGAAGGAAAATTAGTAGTTTCAGGAAGACGCTGGACCTTTAGGAAAATTATTTTGTTAAAATACAGATTGACTTTGGATTCTCATGGGGCACATAGAAGACCTGACACATCCCAGAGCACCTCCAGCTTTAACGTCCAAACGTCGCTCTGTGACTGACCTGCTCATGCTCTGCCCACGGCTCACAGGCGCAGACTTGCAAAGTGGACCCACGTCTGGTCTGCCCTTGGCCCACCCTGAATCGAGGTGTGTAACTTTGCTTCCACTTCTAACGTTGTTGCTATAAGAAAATCAATTGCGAACTCTGAAATCCGGTTTACATAAGAACTTCCTGCCTGATAGCCTGTGTGGGACTGCCTGTTCTCAGGCTGCCAAAAGTATAATAAATATTAATATGCATGGATGCGTTTTGAACGTGCATCCAACTTACGCGCTGGATTTGATGTGATTGCAACAAACGTCCTTCCCTTGGTCCTTTCATGAGAAACAAGCTCGCGATTCTCTCTTGCAGGGATGTAAATACTAACACTAACCTGTAATGAGACGGTGTGCACGTGCCTGAGCTATGTCTGAGTACAAACTGCTTCATCTGCTCCCGGTGTAACAATGTACATTAGTATGTTATATTGTTACCATCTTCCTTTGGAAGCTATTTTTCATTTATTATTCATAAACTTACCTAAACTCTCTCAGTTGGAAACAATGTTGATCAAAGAACATACCCAGTGTATTTAGAACACCCGGCTTCAGGCTGGACTCGGTGGCATCTGTGTCGGATGCTTTTTAATTGTAATCCTCGGAGACTCTGCCAAACGAGAGAACCCAGTGTCCTCGTCTGCAATCCTGTCAATGTCGCTCGTGGTGGTTCTCGTCCGTGTGCAGCATGTCTCACTCTGGTTTCCTGCACCATGTGCCAGGTGGACCCAAGGCTTTTCTGTGTCCTTGCTTCATAAGGATTTTGGGTTTTTCATCAGTGATACAGTTGGCGGGGCCACCCTCCAACACCAGCATTTCCTGGTGGCATGAACATGTTTGCTTATAAAGCAAACTGACCTCCCTTTGCTCAATCAGATGCTCTTTAATGCAAGAACTTGTACATCTATTTTCTAGTAAAGTTCAAAATACAATCGAGACACAAAATACTGATGTCAAGACAGAACTGTCCGCAGAAGGTTGGTGGATGAACTGGAAGGACACCAAGTCTCTGGATTTCAAGGCCCGGCTGCAGCCGTCCCCCTGGCACCCCAGGGCGTCCCATGCCCCTGCCGGGCAGGCTGCCCCTCCGGGAGGAAGGCAGGTTGGGGGGTGGCCCCTCACTGCTGCCACCTAAATCCTGAACCTTCAGCCACACTCGGAGCTGGGGCCACACTCCAGAGTCATCCTTAGCTGGCGCTGCTGGCCTGCTCCCTGCTCTGCCTGTCGCCCCCAGACCCCTCTGGGCCTGCGTGTCCCCCCCTTTGCCTGTGTTGGGCCAACACGGAGCCCTGCTTGGAACACGGCCTGTGTGCACATCAGTGCCGCACGGTGTCGTGGAGCCCTTCAGTGGCTGCGTGTGTCTCTTGTCCCTTCCTCGACTGTAAATTGATTGGTCGGCACAGACGCTGTTGTCATGGCATGAGGCACTGTGTGCCCGCCAGCATCCAAGGCTGCCCAGGAGGGTGCCTGGGCTCCAGGCTCCCCCCTTGCCCAGCCGTGCCAGGCTTGTCTGGGGACAGCCTGTCGCTGGGGGTTCTGCCCTGTGCCCTGAGCCCCAGCCCGGCTGGACTCCTGCCTCCCCGCAGCCCGCGTGTGGTGCAGCCGTCTCGTGTCTGCTGCGCTCTCCGCACACCTGTGCCCTCCTGGGTAGCTCGTGCACCGCCAGGCCGCAGGTGCACGGGGTCGGGTCTGCCTCTCCCCGCGCAGAGGAGCAGTAACTGCCGGGTGCGTGTTCAGTGCGTGGAAGTGACTCCCAGGCGTGGGTAGCTCTCTGGGGATTATATAGTTAAATGGCATTTAAATACAGAAAGAGCTGTTGGTGAGGAAGAGGCTAGACACTGGAGCTGTGCTCTGGGTGGAAATTTTGTTTTAAATCTCTAAATTGAGTTACCTCCACGGTAGATAAGTCTCCGCAGTGAACCGCCGACAAAGTGTGATTGTGAAGGACGACGTTGAGAGTTGTTCTCGGTACACACGAGCCCCTCTGTGCACTTCTCAGGAAGACATCGCCGTGTGGGCTGGGTTCCAGCAATTTATTTCCCTAAGAGCCATTTGGCTTAATTTAATTAGACTGGAAGTGAGTGCACTGGTGGAAATGTTTCTATTTCTGCTCCTCAATCTGTGTCGGGGCTTAACCCAATTCTCCAATTAACATTCCCATCATGGGATGAGCACAGCCAAATTAGCCTTTATTAATTGTTCCATTTTCAAGTCTCCTCTCTCCAGCTGTTGACCGTCCGGTTCTGAGGGACGCTGGTGGACGCCCAGGGCCCACGGGACCCCAGCGCGTGTGTGAGGAGCACACGTCGGGTGTTGCCCAGAGCCCAGGGCCCACGGTGGGGGTGCCTGCTGCAGTCTTCCACTGAGACCTCAGGGTCTCCAACATGTCACTGCACAGATCAGGCACCCCCAAAACCTGCAAAACAACCTAAAAATGTGTTTCTTACCATTCATTTCCATGCGGTGTAGACTCCAAACCAAGTGTTTTTAAAGTTCGTGTGTGGAGCTCTAAAAAAGAATGCCACGTATTCCCTGAGTGAAGCAAAACTAAACTGGTTTTACCGTTTAAAATTTCACTTAAAACTGTGTTTTTACAGAACAAGTAGAAAACTAAAGCTCATGTCAGCTAAATCAGCAATTCCAAGTACTGTATCCGTATTGTATCTTGTGAAGTGACGTTTGTGTCTGTGACCGCAACATCCAGTTCCGTGTGCCGGGCTCGCAACTCAAGCACTTACTGCACGTTGGCTGTGTGTTAGGTTCTAGGAAACCACGTGCTTGCTCTCAGGAAAATTGGTCAACATGTCACCTGCTACTGCTGTTGCCAGGACTTGCTCCCAAAGCAGCATCTCGCCCCGCGCACGTTGCCCGTGGTCCGCCCCTCCAGCAGAGCAGGGGCCGCACCTCCCCGTGGACACAGCCTTCCCGAGCCCAGAGCGCGGGCTGGGCTCGCAGATGAGGGTCC
>CM052437.1:433275-444706 GCA_028533085.1 Varecia variegata
TTTTTTTTTTTTTTTTGGCAAAGGGGGGTTAAAATTGCAATTACCTAAATAATGTTAAACAGCGTGATTCAAGAAAGTTTTCTCACAATGAGTACTTCCTTTCTAGTCCAGAACCTATGCGTGCAGCTGGCAAGGAGAGGTGCTGTGCTTCACGGTGGATTTTGCCTTGGGGTTCACCTGTCTGGACAGCAAGACGAAGGTAAGATGCCGTCAGTGCCGGATAGTCCACTGGCGACACACGATCACATCTCATGGATGTCAACACTGTAAATGTCCCATAGAAGCCACCAGCTCTGTAGGATGGTGCTCGGGGTACAAGCTGTGCCTTCAGGGACTGTCTCCTTCTGATACCTGGGCTTCCAGGATTTTCACAAGCCTGGACTGTGCTTGGTGACAGGATCCCCTCGGGGTGGGAGTGGGTGGGGAGGGAAGTGCAGGCTGAGCTGTGCCACCTGCCCAAGGGACACACCCACAGCCCTGCGTCACCAGGCTGAAAGGAAATGTCAACTATTGCACTGAAAACCAGAGCATTTTTGGTGACAAACAGCCCACCCTGGTGGAGTCTGTGACTGTATAATAAACTGCCATTAGAAACACATCTGTCCTGCCCGTCAGCACCCAAGTGCTCCGTGTGTTATGAAAATGCTTTGCAAAGACAGGGCCAGTATTTTGTCATAAAGTATTTTTAAACATCCACTCTCTATGCTAATTAAGAACGAGTGGGATGGGAAAGTATTGGTGTGATAAATGCCACTGTTAAAAAACAAAATTTCAACAAATTGAGTTTAAAGATCTAATTGCCTTTTATTAGCAACTCCTGACTGGGGCAGCGTCCCGTAAGTAGCCCCCCCCCCCCGTGGGCAGAACAGGTGATGCTTGTCTGGCAGCTTGAGCAGGGGCAAGGAACCGCAGTGACACGCAGATGGGTTAACGTGCGGCTACTGCAGCGGACTTTCCGTGCACGGGTGAAAGCAGAGGGCTCCGTGCTGGGAAACGCCTGTTTTTAAGAAAGCTGGTCTGTTGGGGCCCTTCCTGCTCCTTCCATTTCATTGTGATCACTGGGACTTGGCGCGGTGGACCCGTCCCGGTCTGGTCCCGCGTGCCGGCCAACGCCGCGGCCGGCCGCAAACCGTGCTCACTGCCTCCTCACCGCCTTCAGTGCGACGTGCGCGGACATTTCCAACACCTGCGTTTCCTTTCACTCAACTCAGCGCACCGGCGCTGCTTTTCACGGTACAGCCCTGGGCGCTGAGGGAGGGGCCTCGTCCCAGCTCCGCGGTGACGCGCTCGGGTGCCCGTCTGTGCGTTAGTCCTGGAGTCCCTGAAGGAGTGAGCGCGGTGAGAGGTGCCGTCGCCCACTGCTTGCCGCTCTTCCTGCCTCGGTTTCTCCACTGGCCGGTTTGCCCCCAGGGCACACCCGGAGATGCCCGGACCCATTTCTATTGAGAGTCCTGGGCACCTGGCGGCTGTAGCCAGGGAGGCTGCTCTCACCCCGCGGTGCTCAGGACGCCTGTGGTGCAGGTGACGGGGCCCAGCGTCCCGCGTGGGAACCCCGTGCCAGTGCCAGCTGCTTCCCATGCAGAACTCCAGGACCAGAAAGTTCACCATGGTCCTTGTTCCCTCCGGGGAAGCTGTTAGGACGTTTCCCCAGCGGGGCTACATGCCGCATTTATGATAATAACACAATATGTTTGCACAAGTATTTCATATTAAGAAGGGATTTCAGGTCTGACACCCAACGTCCAGGTGGAATGTTAGCCCTAAGCCGCAGCAGCTCTGTCCCCCCCCAGCCCCTGCCCAGCGGCCTCCACCTTCCACGGGAAGAACTTTCCCTTCTCCGGTGTCCTCCCCACTCTCTGTAGGTCAAGTTCTTAAAGTTTCAATTCCGCATATTTTTGCTCTTCTGAGCCCAACGCTCAGAGGCCTTGACCCTGACCTGTTCCCCTTGGAGTGAACACTTGACCTCGCGTTTTCTTGTGTTTACGCCTTTATTTCAAGAAGTTCTGGCCGTGCGCGGGTAGCCACTGAAAAGGCAAACTGCACGTGGCAGCACAAAAGAAAAATTGTTCCTTTTAGCTAGTTACGTTTTTTCTAAAGAAAAGTTTCCCAAGTTTAACTGTGAAGGGTGAACCAACGGGGTTACAAACCCACAAAACATTCACAACTTTGCTTTATTTGTTGTCTCCTCATCCATTTAACGTAGGGTGATGTTTGTAGTGTGGTGTAAACTGGCTTTCAGCCATTTCTATATTGGTATGAATATCAGCATAATGAATGAAATATAAAATAATTATGAAGATAAGTCATTCTTGAATTTGAAATAGTTCTATTAAATAGTTATTAAAAATGTTGTTTTCTCCAATGCCCGTGTGCCCTCTGTATAAGTCATCACGGAAACATTAAACAGATTTCTGGCTACAGATATGCAGATCGGGGTTTGCGAGTCATTTCTGGTCAAAACTGCGCCCACAACGCAGCAGTGACTCTTACTGACTCCAGGCATGTAGGTGAAACGGCTCCGAACGTTGGTAACGCCCAGTTGTAAATGTGGGTCCCCTACGTGGACGTGGACGTGGATGTGGATGTGGACGTCCACACAGAGGAGTGTCTGTGGCCAAACGTCTTAGTTCCCGGCTGCAGCGCCGGCCAGAGAGAGGCAGGCGATGATTTCCCAGCTCTAACCCACCCGCCCTCAGCTGTCTGTGTTTAGGGTCTGTGAAGTGGATCTATAAGCAGGAAAAGAACATGTTTGACCATGGAAACATTTTCTGTACTGACAAAATAAATGAGAAAGTCATCATCTAATATATTTTTTTGATTTCTAGATTGAAAGTATTTTATAAAACTAAAGACAATAAACTAGAACAGCCTTAACACCCTTCTAGCCGCTCGGGTGGGAAGGACGTCTGCCTCACCTCTTCTGAGTTAACTAGAAAACTGTCCTTTAACTACTAAAAACACAGACAGATGTCCCCTACCTTCCAAGTCTGTGAAGTAAGAACCCGGGTTCCCTCCAGCCTTCGCGCCTGCGATGGGAGGATCCGCCCCGTCCAGCCTGGCTGTGGGACTCGCCCAGGCCAGGCCGTTGCCACCAGTTGTCAGGATGGCGTCTCTGGAGCTGTGCGAGTTCTGACGGGACAGGTCCAGTGGAGTTTTCTAGAAGGTCTCACTGAACCATTACCCAGACAACGTTTAGATAAAACGTGCAGAAACATCATCCATAACGGATGTAACACGTTCCTTTTGTCCCAGAAACTTTGCTGGTTTTGGATGCGGGAGAGCTGAAGTCAGCAAGGCTTGGGAGAGATCACGAGACCCCGCCGTGGTTCCCAGGCCTGGTTGTGGGGGAACCCTGCTCGGCTCGAACCACCACGCTGACGGCCGGCGGCCCGGAGGCGGGGAAGCCGGGTGGGGGGGGTTCCCACCACGCGTGTCCGGGCCACGTCATAGCGTGTCCCAAACCACAAGCGGTTGATGAAAGTACCTGTCTTACGTCACCCGACACAAGGGCTGTTATAAAATTAGGACACAATTTTAAGCTAATAAACTGTGGACATGGACCCAGGCAGCATCTTTCTCAAATCAGCAAGCAGTTGCAGCAAAAACAACGGATCAAAAAGGTCATAATAATATACCTAAAGCACCTGACTGTGAGGACCATTTTGATTCTTAGTAAATGAAACTTTCACGTAGGCAGTTCTTCTCTCTCTGCATGTGATATTGGACATCAGATGAGGAAGCCATGGGAAATGCTAATCCAGGTCATCCCTCGATTCTCACCACTGTTGAGCTCTTTGTCCTCGCAGTCGAGTCTGAACCAGGGACGTGTTACTGCTGTTCACGGAGTCGTTCGGGCCTTGCTTGTTCCGTGAGGAATTAGGGAAAAGCTGTTTTCTGAGATTTCTGTGCCTTCTGATCACAGGTTCCCCACATGAAGGCGAGACAGCAGGTCACTTTAAAGGCAGATGAGATTCAACTGAGTCTGAGCGGCTAAAATCACAGCCTCGGAGCCCGTGCTCGGCGGTGCAGGGAGTGGGGTCGTGCACGGACGTGGGGGGCCCGGGAAAGGCAGAGCCGCGGGGGGAGCGACGGCGGGGGGGGGGGGCTGGGGAGCGACGGTGGGCGGGGGGAGCGACGGCAGGGGCTGCCCCATATCGGCCGGCAGCTGCGGGCAGAAGCAGACCCCCAGGCCGGCTGTGCTGGGTGTTTCCTTGGCTAACTTCAATGGCCCAGGGGCTCACACGCGCTCTTTCCTGCTAATAACGAGAATTTACATGTGAGCTTCACCTCTGGAGCCCAGAACCGCTTCCTGCAGTGACAGGTGTGAGTGCCGGACTCTCTCGGCTGGACAGATGCTGCTATTTCCAACCCCGTGAGTGCCTGACGCTGGGTTCTGCCCCGGGGAGGGCTCAGATTCCTCGCCGTGGACTGGGAAGCTGGGCTGGCTGTTCCCTAAGGCCCTGCAGAGTTCTGCATTTCCCCGAATCCAGAGCAAACGTGGCTTTGACACCTTGACGCCAAGTGCAGAGACTCTTCTCAGCTCCCGGGTCCGATGGGAGAGAACCGGGCGGCCGAGAGCCGGGCACAGTGCTGGGCAGTCGAAGACGGGACCCTCGGACGGGCTGGCGGGTGGCGGGACCCCTGCACCCCCACTCTCCCGGCCTCCATGCCCGCCCTGACGTGCAGAGAAAAGTACATTCATTGTTTCAAAATAAACGTTTTTCATAGACATGGAACTTACAGCTTGCTAAAAACAGTTACTGCTGTTTCCTATTGGGATTTTTCTGGGAAGATAAAGGTTTGTTATAATGAAGTGTCTGTAATTAAAAACTATCCTTTATGAAAGACAGCCGTTGCGTTTTTATTTGCTGCAGCCTTTTTTATTAACCATTTACAGAGTACATTTCGTCTTTAAAGTACTGTAGTAAACAGTAATTTTTGAAGTATTAAAGGTCGTATCATCTGCATTTTTCAAGCTGGTTCGTGAGAAACTAAGGTTCAGTGATTTGCAGGTGGCCGCGGAGGGGGTGTCGGTCAGGACTGGAGGTTTTCGTTTCATCTGCTCTTTCCACCGCGTCCCGAGCACTATAGGAAGGACTGAACCTTGCGGCGGATTTTTAACAGTTCTCCAAGCAGGAAAAGGAGCAATGATCGTAGGATATTTTGGGCTATGTACAGGGAACCCCGAGAGACAACCTGAGAGGGCCGCAGAGCAGAGGTGGGATTGAAGACCGAGGGCGCTGATGTGTCACCACACAGGGACACCAGGGACGGCTCCCCGGGGCTGGGCTGGGGACAGAAGGGAGCCAGGTGGGTGCGAGGCCCCTTTGTGCAGGCGGCAGAATGAGAGGGTGGAGGCTCTGACGTGTTACCACACGCTAAAGCAGACAGGAAAATTAAGCAAAGGTCTGCATTCATCTGAACAGCCTGTTTACAGTAGTAATAGGTGTTAACTAAACCACCTTGTGTTTGTAAGTCACTAATTTCGTTTCTTTACAGAACGTGCTCTGGAGATACAAGTTCTCTCAGCTGAAGGGATCCTCAGATGATGGGAAAACGCGAATGAAGCTGCTATTTCAGAACCCGGACACCAAACAAATTGAAACGAAGGTAGGAGAGACAGCCCACCCTGCCGCCCGGCCCCCCGTGAAGTGGGACCACGTGGGCAGCTGGTGAAACGTCCGTTCCTCCCACACGTACGTGGAACGACAACCATGTCCTGGAGCGTGACTCCTCCCCAATAATCAGACGTCAGAGATGTCGGAAAAAGCCCGTGTGGGTTGAGTGTCCCTCTGTGGAAATGCCTGGGGCCAGGACTGGTGTGCACTTCAGATTCTTTTCAGGTTTTAGAATATTTGCATTATACTTACTAGCTGGGCATCTCAAAGGAATAGCATTTCCTTTGAACTCAGAGCTCAAAGTCTGGGATTTTGGAGCATTTTGGATTTCAGATTTGGGATGCTCAACCTGTGTTATGTTTTCTAGTAAGACTTTTGCATCCTAAAATTGTGATCATGGAAACAAATTATTTGACTCTACTAAAAATCATAAGTTTCTTAGTAAATAATAGCAGGAAATTAATATTTTAAAATTTTAATTTTAAAATTTATACTTTAAAATTTTGATTTTAAAAATCAAAATTTAAAAGAATTTCATAAACTGCATTCAGTGCATGACGATTTGTGTATAATATTGAGAACAAATTGCTCTGTTAATTAAAAGGACTTCAAAGATAACTTTCAAATTCATTGCAGAGAGGCCACTCTACTATCAGTGGTTATTGATTGCTTTTATATTTTATGCATAGATATGTCATCAGCAAACCAGTTTTAATATAGATTAAAGACAAACTATAGATTTCATACACTGAGAAAAATAATGTTAAGAGGTATGAGAAGCTTGGGCACTTACTGTTTGGAGGCAGGATGCCGACATTTGCGTGCAGTGTTCTGTGACGAAATTAACCTGACACCACGTCACAGGTGCCGTTGCGATATGGGAAAGTTTAGGGTCAACTCGTATCCTCTTTGTTGACCTCAACAAAATAAGGTTTCGTCGCTGCTTGTTAAGGACAATTGAACGTTACGCAGCTGCTTGACACGCTTCTGTTTTGGGGACGGACGAAAGCTAAACCTGACGGAAACGCAGGGGGCTGTGGGCTCCGAGGTGCTGAAGGGCCCCCGGCCGTGGTCCTGGGCTCTGGGCGGGTGGACGGCTGCCCCCCCAGCGCTGCCCTGGGCGGGGCCCGGGGGGTGAGACGGCAGCGAGCAGGGGCGGGAGGGAGACTTGAAATACTTCAATGTCTGGTGTTTTACTTGCATGGATTCGGCCAGCACGGGGGGGGGGGGGGGGGGGACAGAACTTCCTTCCTCTGGCTTGTGTATTTATCGCACCACCTACCCCGGGGAGAGGGACAGGGGTTGGTGGAGACAGGCAGGGACCTCAGCTGTCCTCAGTGAAATAAGGACCTGTGAACACCTGGCTGGGCGCCCCCCTCACCCCCGGCCCTCGCAGGTCTGTGCAGGTGCAGGCCCTGGGCTTACACAGGACAACGAGGATAAAAATAATTCCCGTATCGTCCCATGGAGCAGCAAACGTGCACGTCGATGAGCACAAACGTGTCACGTGTGGACCGCAATGGCCACCGTTACACACCGACATTTTGTGTTTGCTACAGCCTGTGAGATACAGAAGAGTTAGAATGTAATGATCTGGAAATGCATGAAAATTCTTGGAGTTAGTGCGTGACTTACACGAAGAGCTTAGGGACTGGATTCCGTGTCAGGGACACGGGGCTCCTGATCCCCTCGGGCTGCTGAGCTTGGGGTGCTGGGCCGTTGGTTCACAGGTGACCGTGGACGCTCAGCCCCGAGCCACAGAGCAAGGCCTCCTGCAGGGCTGCCTCTTGCCTGCGTTTCCCTCATGATTACAGATGTTGAGCTCTGTTTGATACGTTTGCTGGCCATTATTCTGTCTTCTTCAGAGAAGTTCCTGTCATGTCCTTTGCCCACTTTTTAATGGGGTTGTTTGATTTTTTTTTCTTGTTAATTTTCTTAAGTTCTATATAGATGCTGGTTATCAGTCCTTTATCGGATGTGTAGAAAGCAACTATTTTCTCCCATTCTGCAGGTTGTCTGTTTGCTCTCGTGATAGTTTCTCTGGCTGAGCAGAAGCTTTTAAATTTATCAGGTCCCATTTATTTATTTTTGTTGCTGCTGTGATTGCCTTTGGGGTCTTCCCCATAAATTCTTTGCCTAGGCCAGTGTCTGTAAGAGTTTTCCCAACATGTTCTTCTACAATTCTTAAGGTAGATACACAACGTTTTATTAGCCATTAATTTACTGATAGACACTCTGAATCATTTCTCCCTCTGGCTGTGGTGACTAATCCTGCAGTGCAAATCTCCCGAGTCCTTGTTTTCAGTTATTCCGGGTCATATACCCAGGAGTGGGACCGTTGTCTCGCACGGTAGCTCTGTGGCTAACTTTTCTGAGGAAACACTCAACTGCTTTCCACAACAGCTACACCATTTTTACATTCCAGCCAGCAATATATGAGCATCCCAATTTCTCCACATCCTTGCCAACATGTTCTTTTTTCCTTTTTTAACAATTACTACAGCCATCGTGGTTGATGTGAAGTGGCATCTCATCGTGGTTTTTGTCTGCATTTCCCTGATGTTAGTGATGTCGAGCATCTTATCGCCTACTTACTGGCCATCTGTGCATCTGCTCTGCAGAAATGTCCGTTCAAGCCCTTGCTTATTTTTTAAGTGTGTTTGCTCTTCTTGTTGTCAGGTATACGGATTCTTTCTATATTCTGGATATTAAACACTATAAGATATATAACTTGCAATATTTCTCCCCTTCTGTAGGTTATCTTTTCACACTCTCTTGAAAATGTTCTTTGATGCACAAGTTTTTAATCAAGTCCAGTTTATCTATTTTTACTCCTGGTTGCTTGGAAGCCGTAAGTTAGACTCCTCAGTTCATGATATAAAACAAACACTTGCCACCGTCAGCTGGGCCTGCAGTCCCCAGGCAATGCTCACGCTGACAGGAGGAATGGTTTGTGGCCGTTTCTGCATCTTTCCAGACCACAGCACAAGGGCCTCGTCCCACTTTGCCTTCCAATTGGGTGGAAGACTTGTCACACCTCGTAAGTAAAAAGATTTGTGCGTTGAGAGAGGGCAGGTTATTTTTTTAATCTGTGAATTTTAAGCTAATGAATATCAAGAGGAAAATGCAGACACCTCTTCTGCACCTCGACAGAGTGAGTCGTGACTGCTTAACCCCCAGAGACCACACGTTCCACGGCAGCCCGGAGCCCCCGTGCTGCACCTGCAGGCTGGAGTTCAGGGCCAGTGAGGGGACAAGGACAGGAGCAGCGAGCTCGCCAGCAAGTCAGAGAATCAGCCGTGCTCTCCCCTAATCTGCAGGCTGGACATGCTTGAGTCCATGCAACATCCTCTTAACAACTAAAAATACATAGAAAAATTAGCTGGGCGTGGTGGCTCATGCCTGTAGTCCCAGCTACTCGGGAGGCTGAGGCAGGAGGATTGCTTGAGCCCAGGAGTTTGAGGTTGCTGTGAGCTAGGCTGACGCCACGGCACTGTAGCCCGGGTGATAGAGCAAGACTCTGTCTCCAAAAAGAAAAAAGAAAAAAGCAGGTTAACAAGAGAAAAGTGTAATGAATTTATTAGGTGCACATGCGTGCACAAGTCATACAGCATATGAACTCCAAGGGGGGCCGGGTGATTGGGGCTTAAATGCTCTCTTCTGAGGGGCGGGGAATGGGGTCTGCACAGACCTGGTGCTCAGAAAGGTTCTTGGGGACAAAGGTCATGTCCGGAGCTGCAGCACTGCCTGGGCGTGGCGGTGGCTCTGACTTTTCTCCCTTGGGCTGATCCGTCTGGTATCTGATGAGACCCCCAGGGAGGTGTCCCGAGACAGCTGCATTTCTTTAGGAGAGCAGAGCAGCTTTCTCAGTCAGGACCTTCCAGAGAGAGACCCCCCCCCAATACGCCTCTGAGGCAGCAAGGCCAGGTTAGTGACCTTGATTCCGAGGCCTCAGTACATCCAAACTCCAGGCTTTGGAGTGTCGCTCTCTGAGCCCCAATGTGATCTTTCTGTTTTCTCTTAACCAAACAGCATAGGATGGCCCTGGATAGAGCAATCAGGGTCTGGAAGTTCAGTCTTCTTCAGGTTGAAAACCTTCTGGAGGATCTAATCACGGCAGCCGGAGCACAGGCAGCCTTTGTGTGAGCTGAGGTAGGAACTGTACTCCTTACACACGAGGCTGGTTTCTTGCCCCCAGCCTGTCTCCTGGGTGTTGTGCTGCTGTAAAAAAATGCCGTGGCCTAGGCCGGGCGCGGTGGCTCACGCCTGTAATCCTAGCACTCTGGGAGGCCGAGGCGGGTGGATCGTCCGAGGTCAGGAGTTGGAGACCAGCCTGAGCAAGAGTGAGACCCCTGTCTCTACTAAAAATAGAAAGAAATTATCTGGACAACTAAAAAATATATATAGAAAAAAATTAGCCGGGCATGGTGGCGCATGCCTGTAGGCCCAGCTACTCGGGAGGCTGAGGCAGTAGGATCGCTTAAGCCCAGCAGTTTGAGGTTGCTGTGAGCTAGACTGACGCCACGGCACTCACTCTAGCCGGAGAAACAGAGCGAGACTGTCTCAAAAAAAAAAAAAAAAAAAAAAAAATACCGTGGCCTGGGGGCTTGTAAACGGAAATGTGTCTCTCAGTTCTGGAGGCTCCAAGTCCACAATCAAGGCACTGGCAGATTCGGATCTGGTGAGGGGTCTCCTTGCTGAGGGACCAGAAAGCATCTTCTCACTGTGTCGTCACATGTTGGGGGCTCTCTGGGCCCTCATATAAGGACACTAATCCCATTTGGGAGGGCCCCGCCGTCATGAACAACTGCCAAGGGACCCACCCTGGGGGTGAGGACTTGAGCCTGTGGACCTTTGGGGGGGCACAAGCATTCAGACCACAGCTCCGTGGCACGTCATGGCTTCTCCAGGGTCTGGAGGTGGGGCCGTGGCTGAGACACCCTGGGGGAGGGAGGAAGGCTGTTCTCATCCGACCCCTTCAAGTGAGGGTGGGACGGCTGCAGACAGGCTCACGGCCGACAAACCCCAGGCCCCCATGCCCTGGCACGGCCACGAGGCCACTGTGGTCCAGGGACATGGAGGCCATGCGAGGATCAGCCACTGTCATTCCGGGAGCCCAGCCTGGGGCTAGGAATAGTGAAGGTCCACCCGGACGCGGTGGGCAGGTGGCGGGAGCGGAAGCCGCACTGGGCACGGTGGCCACGGTCTTCAGTCCCCACCCTCCATCAGGGGAGCTCAGGTCGCGTGTGACTCAGGGCCTGCCGGGGTCAGGTCTCACCGACATTTGGAAATGAGTATTTCCAAATAAGGAATTGCAAGATTTTTGGAAGGGATAATAGATCACAGTGTCTGTTTAAAAATTTAAGGTTTTCTATTAAAATTTTATAAACAACAAAAGAAGTGTGGCCCCTTTAGACATTTTGATAATCAGTCGCCTCCAGAGGTCTCCTGGGCTGGGCCTCGTGGGCAGGTCCTGCGTCCAGCCGGGCCCCTGTCCCCGGACGTCCACGGTGGCCTTTCAGTAAAGGGCAACTCCACAGACACTGAACACAGAGGAGACTTGGCCGAGAGAGGAGGTGGCTCTGCCTGGAAGGTGGGGCTGGGGGGACCACGTTAGGGAACTTCCAGACATGCGGCAGGAGGGCACCCGGCGTTCCTGCGTGAAGGGACGTCACCCGCAGCACCGCTGCCCGGCCACGCGCTGGAACACTCGCTGACGCTCACGCTTTCTCTGCACCTTGAAAAGGCTGCCCAGAGTCGCCATCTGTTTATTATGGTCCATGTTATTAATGTCTGCGGTCGTTCTTGCCGGG
>CM052437.1:455036-470544 GCA_028533085.1 Varecia variegata
CTTAAGCCCAGGAGTTTGAGGTTGCTGTGAGCTAGGCTGACGCCACGGCACTCACTCTAGCCCGGGCAACAGAGTGAGACTCTGTCTCAAAAAAAAAAAGAAAGCTACTGAGATATAGTGGTTAAAATAATCACATATCAAAGTCTTTGCTTTTCTTTTGCTAAAATAAACAAATAAATAAATTCAGTCCCAAACCCTGAGGACAAGTTTCACTGATGTGAAACTCGGAGGGCGTTTGCCTAGAAATTCCAGCCTGTGGACACTCTCTGGCCCCTGGGACAGTTGACACCTTGCTGGTGCCAGCGCCCCAGCCCCGAATTGGAGGCCGCCTGTCTTCCTCCTCCCCCAGGCCCTACTGCCCCCTCCACCGTCCACACCCACCCGGCCTCCTGCTGGCAGCCACAGGTGTTCAACTTTCCTGAATACGGGAGTCATGGCATCGCACAGGCTGTGCTGAAGGCCCTCACAGACTTGGGCACCCAGGACAGCCCCCTGCCCACGGCCCGGCCCACTGGTCACACCACTTTGAGGTCAGGCCAAGCGGGGGTCCCTCCTGCCAGCCCGGCCCAGGGGCCGTGCGTGAACTGCAAATGAGGAAACCGGAGAATCAGCCATCACAGTCCTGATGCGAGAGCACCTGTGAGACTCTCCACTAAAGCAGTGCGCGCACCGCCCCACCGGCCACCACTAGCAAAATAGAAACTGACGCCTGTGTCAAAGTTCCTCAAGGAAGAGTGATTCTACATCTTCCCCCAGTAAGTCAGTCTCTGGAACCAGGAGCATGGTCGGTGTTCAGCAAGTGGCTTGTGAATTAATTACTTTGTCCTCTTATTTCATGTTTGTTACAGTCCTAGTGCTATAAAACAACAGTAACAAAAGTCAGAAGTGAAGTAGCTAGTTCTGAGCAAATTGCTATGCATAAGAGATACGCAACAGCATATAAAAACATTGCATACCATATTTTTTATTTTAGAAATTGTATTTTTTTAAATGTCAGGATAGGCAGTATCTATAACTTTACTAGAACTATTTTTTATTATAATTTCTCCATATTTGAGATACTTGACTTTTTTGCTTAAACTTTCAGTAAATATATAAGTAATGCAAATACAGCAGTTGATAATAATGCACTTTGGAACACATTTTACTGTTCATTAGACTATTTTGGAGCTGACCCACTGCTTGCTTACTTTGTAAATTACTTATTAAGAAAATATTATTTGTCCCACAGTGTTTCAATTTTATATTCTTTGAGATTTTTTTTTCCCAGTTTTAAATTCATCTGGAAACTGACACTAAGTAATTCTCTGTGTGTTTGGATTTGTGTCACTTGTGCTCACAGACTGTGAAGCAAAACTGTGGTCATTCTGTACCTGCTGTGCAGAGCAAACCAAAGACCGGCAACGGCATGGCCACCGGACCCGGGCTGGGCTGGGCCACGAGGATTGCTAGGTGGCCAGTGCTCCTCGGGGGTCCCTCTGCGTAGGCGCCCCTTTGTAGCGAGGTCCAGTGCCTGTTTCACAGATCAGAAAGCAGAGGCCGGGGGTGGCGGGGGGGCAGAGCTGTGCTCAGACTCACTTCACACCCTGCCCTCGGCAGAGAAGCTGCCCACGCTCAGACTGAATCCGGATAAGTACGCGGTGGAAACTCCAGTCCTAGATGCACAGTTCAGGTCTCACCAACCAGTTTGAACATTGTAGAAACGTGCAGGCACCAAAGAGAGGCCTCTGCACACCCTTAGACTTGTGTGGGGACAGTAGAAATTCTTGTTCAGTGAAAGTTCCAGAGTAGGATCCCCCGAGAGCCAAAGCTCAACGAGAAATACACTTCAGCACCTGAAACTACTGTACCAAAAATATTTGAAGATGGAAAAATATTTCATTTCCCTCCCCAAAATATGACCATTGTAGGACTAAGAAAAACGTGATATAAATCCCCTCTCAAGGATCCTGAAGAGACTGTTTGCCACGGAACCCCACGTATCCATCGCCGATAGGCTGAGGTGCATGTAGCGTTTGTGCAACATCAAGATTCGTGTGCTGTTATCTTTACGGCAAATGCTCCGTGAGCTGGAGGAACATTCAAAGAAAACAGGACGCCAGAGAACAGCAGGGACAGAGGCTCTGCCTGCAGACTGGGGAATTTGGGAAGATCGGCTAATGAGTGAATTTGTCCAAAAAGGAAAGTTGGCAAACTCTGTTCTAGCTCTCTGGGCTTCAGCAGCAGGGACCCCCGACGTGAGCAAAGCACAGCCCCGTGCGCAGCCCCCGGGGCCCAGGCTTGTCGGGGCTCAGTGCAGCCCCTGGGGCGCAGGCTTGTCGGGGCGCAGGCTTGTCGGGGCTCGGTGCAGGGCCCGGCTTGGAGAAGGCAGGTTCTGGCTTTCCCGTGTGTGTCTCAAGTAAACTCTCTTTGAAACAAGGTAACTTCTTATTCTTTGTGAATGTAGCATTTTTTTGCACAATGCCTTCCTGAATTCCAGCCCTTTTGTATGCAATATGAATATGCATGAAGGAGAACTTCTGGGGGGGCAGTGCACCCTACCAGAGCCACAGCCTTTTGGGGGGCACACCCCACACGGAGAGCCGGGGGCAGGGGTGTCCCCAGATCAAGCGATTGAGGCTCATGGCTCTCTAGAGTTTAGTTTTCAGTTCTGAAAAAGTAAAGGGTTAGTTTTGAAATCTCTAAGTCTGTGAGGCGTCTGCTCCGGACGGCCCCTCACCCACCGCTGGGGCTGCGCTGCGCCACGGCAGAGACCACGGGAGGAAGAACGTGATTGCGGGACTGCGGGTGCTGTGTCGGGTTCAGAACCTGCGGCCCCAACACCCCACGGGGGCAGGAGACCGTTCTGAGCTGTGGCAGCTGGCAGGAAGCAGATACAAGAAACGCTCTCTGCCCTCCGCATTTGCTTAAAAGCAGGACACAAATTGCCAGAAGAGCCCGCTCCGCTCTCGGCCAGGAAGGACAGAGGCTCCTCGCCAGGGCACTGCAGGCCCTGCCCGGCCTGGGGTCCGGGCGGCAGACTCCACTCCGCAGCCCGTCTTCCCCAGTCCCCTCCTGTGTTCCTCTCCTCACAGTCACCCCAGGCCCGCAAGGTGCTTTTCCTCTGTCTTGCCCGGTGCCTAGCATGTGTCGTCCTTTGGTTAAGATGGGACGGATGTCCCAGTTCTAACCACCCTTTGAATTACTCACCTCCGGGCTCCTGTCTTAGGCACGATGCCCGTGTTAGCAAACTGCCCGGGCGTCTCCTGCCACTCTGTCTCTGCCAGTCGCTGTGCGCGGCCCAGAGAGCTGGTCTAAGACGGGCAGGGAGAGAGGACTCCTCCCATCGGTGGACGTCGGCCGTCTCCGTTCTGCCAAGAAGTAACTTCCTTCAACAGCCAAGATCCGCTCAGTCCCGGCAGAAATGTGAGACCGTCGTAGACGAGAACTATGTTTCTGTGGGGGAATCTTTTCAATACAAAATGCACATGTATTTCCTTCATAAAATTTAAAAGAATAATGATCTGCTAGTCTATAATGATCTGCTGGTCTATGAAACTATTTTTTAAAATTCAGTAAAACGTTTTAATAAGAAAAGAACCAGAGAATGGGCAATATGTGACCGGTTAAGCTTAAGTAACAGTATATTAGTGTCAGTGTAGGTCAACAGCAAGATCTCTTTAGCAATTGCCATTTCCAAGGGCGCTGGGGAGAGAGAAACACATTTCTCTATATTAAATCAGTTGGTGCTTGAATAATTGCCAAGCACCTGCTAAACACCCGCGTTTGATCTCAGCAGCACGGGAGGACCAGAGAGAGAACATGCCCAGCCCCAGGGAACCGTGGTGACGGGTCCGCGTGCACAGGCGCCGCGAATGTGCGGGCTGACGTCCCTCTGGTGCCTGCAGACAAGGAGCGTGAAGGTTTCACGAGGAGGAGACGGGAGCTGGAGCTTCCAGGTTGAATGTTCCATGAGACGGGGGAGGAACTGGGCTCCATGTCCGGAGCCACCGACATATGCAAATAGTCTCGGTGAAGTTGTGAAGGTCGCGATTCCGTACGCAGAGCCCGGACACAGCTCCGTGGGCGCCAGGAGCTTCGGGCGCTTCCGTAAAGGCACAGGCAGGAGTGTCCTTCATCTCAGCAAGGTCACCGGTGACAGCGCAGGGGAGGACAGGGTGGCCATCAGGGTGGCACCACCTTCTACGCGGGCGGCCGTAACGCCCACCCTTCCCGAGAGCCCTACGGGGAAATGGACCCGCCACGGGGAAGGCGAGGAGAAAACCTTGCCCTGTCCTGCTCAAGGACCTGCCTTGCCGGGGATACCCAAGGCCACAGGCTCGGCCGGGGCCCCGAGGACCAGGACCATCCAGGGGAAGGTGCGAGTTGACGGTGGGTGTCTGGGCCAGGCTGAGAGGAGGAAGGACCAGGAGAGCCGAGAACGCAGGTGGGCGACGCTCGCAGGGCAGGGGGGCCCGAGCCCAGCACGGGCGAAGACGAGAGCCCCGACATCCCGGGAGCAGGCAGGGTTAGTCAGACCCTGTGCCAAGCGTTGTGCAAACCTCTCCTTGGAACAGTCCTGGGCAGTAACTGTGCTCAGGCGAGAAACGGAGAAAGGTTACGTGATTTCCGAGTCGCTCAGCGCTTTGGTTTCAGAGGTGGGAACCGAATGCGGGTCTAGCTCCAGCGCCCTGGCCTGTGACCGCTGTGCCACACAAGGACACGTGACGCCCAGAGGTCCAAGCGCACGGTCATGATCACATCTGGAAAGCAAGGCACCGAGGCTGACCTCAGGAAAGCAAATGTGAGCTGGGCTGTTTCGGCAGCTGCAAAGCGCCTGGAGGGGAATGAGAGTGAAATGAACGACCATCCCAAGCGTGTTAGACCCCAGCTTTTGTGTTTGGGGGTGGGGTTCCCTGTGCGTGAGGTCTGAGGGTCTTTCCCCTGCAGCCCTGGTGGGTGGTCCCTGGAGTCCAGTCTCCCCGGCCGGTCCTGCCGTGCCCGGGGTCTCGCCTCCTCTCTGCGTGGCTCTGCCACCCCCCCCCACCCCGAGCCATGCACACTGGCGGGAGCGGGGTCCCTGGTGCAGACCCCAACCACGAGCCCAGGCCGGGGTAGTGGTGCTGGACCCAGGCTGCACCCAGCCGCTCCCTCCCAGCCCTTGCCTACGGGCATCCACTCCGGGGGACATGACCTTGATCCCTCTCTGCCAGGCCCGAGGAGGGGACCCTCCGCCCCAAGCACTCAGTGGCTTTGTCACAGATCCCCAAGAGATGGCCCGGGGTGGGTTCTGTCCTCACTCTGTCATGCTGCACTTTATGAAACCAGGTGGCCACAGACCCGCTGGAGCAGGGTGGAGATGCCAGAGCAGAAGGGACAGTGTGGACGGTGGCCAGGGGCAGGGAGGGGTGTCAGAGGTGCTGGGGCTGAAGCTCTGCACGTCCTGCAGGCGCCTCTCCAGGGTAACACCTGCGGGCGCCAAGCTGGGCGCCAGGAGGCCAGGGCGCCTGCTGGGGTCTCGGCCCCGGGAGCTGGGGGTCTGCAGGGCCTCCCACTCTCGCTCGTTCCTGCTCACGTGAAATGATCACTAATAGACATGTAGCACAGAGGCAGTCAGACAGCCAGTGATGCCAGGCTTACTCGTCAGCTTATTTTCTGGAATATGCTGTGATACTTAATTCTAAAGATAAATAAATCTACCTTTTAAAAATAGTTTTATTTCTATATAGATGTGTAATGCTCAAAAACATTCTGACATTCTCTTTATTTTTAGAAATAAGTGTGTTTCCTTTGATGAAGTATTGACTACAAGAAAGTTAGTTCAGCAACTCAAGTCACTCTGCACCTTATGCACTTGCCACCTTTCTGTCATTCATGTTTTAACCTGGAAATGGGACCTTAACCTGCTAAACATTCCAGGTACTAAAACAAATAACAGAGTGTTTCCACTGGAAATTGCTGGTATATTTGAATAATTTATCTTTTGTTAAATGTACAGACAGGTGAATATGATTATGAACTTTATTACTAATTTAGGCAACTACAATATTCAGAAAAGAAGTATCCAGAATCCCTGGAAGGGGTCTGGGCAGGTCCTCGCCCGTCCTGCAGGCAGCTCTGCCAGGCGGGACTAAGGCCCCTTGTGCTGGGGACGGGGAGATGCCTGGAGTTAAACAATCTCCCCGGGGCCTCATGGTTTGCCAGCCGGAAGTCCCGTGGCTGCCACGGCCTCAAGCCGGACCTGGGGGACAGAGCTAAGAGTGACAGAGCACTGGGGTGTCAGCAGCGTCTGACTGTGGGGTGTCCCATCCCCAGGGAACACCGAGGACTCTGACGTCATCAGCGTCGTGGAGCAGAGCAGGCTCCTGGTGGACGGTGCCATCCGCCGCACGATGGAGAGGTGAGAGGGGGTGGGGATGCATGACACAGGGGGAAGGGGGGTGGGGACGCCGTGACACAGGGGGAAGGGGGGGTGGGGATGCCGTGACACAGGGGTAAGGAGGGGACAGGTAGGGCAACTACCTACCCGGCCCCCAGCAGCAGGTGGGGCCAACCCGGTGCCCACCTCAGCCTTGTCAGCTGTGCTGAGTCCCAGATGCAGCCAGTGAACAAATCTCCAAACCCACCAGGGTCCCCCCGAAAGGCGCTTTCTCCTCACGTCTCTGCAGGGACCTTTGCACTTGGCCCAGGCTAAACCCGCACGCAGGACAGAGTGGCGGCTCCACAGACTCCTCCTGGCCCCCCGAGCTGACTGGGGCGATCTGTCCTCCTACAGCCTGGCCAGGGGTCGAGGCCGACTGGGGGCTCCAAGGTCGATATCATCATCCCACCAGGAGCAGAGAAAACCGGCACAGGCCAGGGCAGACGGCCGCACGTCTGCAGAGAGGGGCCAGGAACGGCCACCTGACATCCTGGGGCTGCCGGGCCCCACACGCGGGCTCCGTCTTCCTGTCCTAGAAGCCTTTCGAGTGGCCGCCCCTCACTCCCCTCTGCACACGGGACAGGAGCCGGTCACAGGGAGAAAGGAACAGTCCCGGCCGTGGGGTGGCCAGAGTGTCGCAGGGAAGACAGGTCCTTCTTTCCATGGAGTGGGTGGAGGGGGAGAGGAAGAGGAAGAAAAGGAGGAAGAAGAGAAATAGGGAGCAAAAGAGAGTCCAAAAAAGCAAGGGGAAGGGAGAAAACCCCATACATCTGCCAGCTGCCGCCACATGCTTGTGGCTGTGACAAAGCCACACCAGGCTCTCTGGAGCGAGGTGGGGGCAGCTGCTTGCAGTAGGCTGGGGACACTCCCGGAGGCCTCGAAGCCAGACAGGCGTTAGCTGGGTGCAGGGTGGGGCCATGCAGCCGACGAGACTCTCTCTGGAGCCCAGACATAAACCTACACGAGTCTAAGGGTTCGCACCCCAGGGGCAGGACAGATCGCAGGTGACAGCAGCCTGCAGGATGGGGCCAGCAGGGCAGAGTTTCGGGGCGGTGGGGCTCCGGCTGCACCAACACCAAGGGTTCACCCGCGACACCCAGACCCCGCCAGGGTGGCCCGTGGAGGCAGGATCTGCCTGTCGGTCCTGGCTGGGCCACCTGGCCAGGTGTGGCTGGAGAGGGGCTCCCGGAGGGCCCAGGTGGGGTTGCAGAGGGCAGAGGGCAGAGGGTGCAGATGTGCATGCTGGACAGATCTGCCGTGGGGAGCAGAAGCCCCCTGACCTCACGCCGCCCCCTGACCTCATGCCACCTCCCGAGGGGCCTCACCACGACCCCGCTTGACTGGGGAACCAACCCCTAAATGAGTCAAAACTTCACGTACCTGCTTTTACAACAAAATCTAAACCGTACTGACTCTTTTGGTGGCTGGATTTTTCTCACTCTGGCAGCAAAACTGAGCACAGTGTCTACGTCCAACTTCAGCCCTGGGTGTGGCTGCGCCGTCTCCCTCCCTTTCTCCCGGGTCGTGTCAGCCAGGACGGGTGCATTCACACCAGGGGCGGCAGGGCTCGGGGAAGTGGGGACCCAGGCCCAGCTGCCCCCCTGGTCCAAATCAGGGTCCAACCGCAGCAGCCTCAGGGGTGCTGGTGCGTGTGCTCAGCAGTGAATCTGCTCCTTTGCAGCCTTGGGCAGCAGTTTCCAACATGCAATTTTCTGCGAGTTCCAGAATGTGTTTGGCCTGGGATATCTGTACCTAGAGTGGGTGCCAGTGGGTGTGTTTATGGCCGGTGGACACGGTCCAGACATTGCGGGGGGTGGGCGGGATTGAACAGCTGGGGGAGCGTGGCTGTTTCACGGAGACAGGTGTGCTCAAGCCTGAGACATTCAGACCGTTGATGGGGACACAGATCTTGGGCATGGCTCTCCCCCCCCCCCGCCCCCCGGCTCTTCGCACTAAGAACACTAAGCCAGCTGGAGTCAAAGTTCCTCAAATTTGAGCTCAAAATCAGATATTTTGCTGCAAATAGGAGCATCTGTCATTCTTAATGCCTTACTCGTGTTCGGAAGCTGCGGTCTGGCCCGGGGTTGCGGAGTCGGGGGAACTTGGAGTGATGGTGGCCGCCTCTTCCCAGAAAACGGTGGCAGGTGAACAGGGCGGACTCTCGCTGGGAGGCTGACGCAGGCGCCTGGCCACACACGCAGGGACTGTGCGCCGCGGGCTGGGCTCCTGGGGACGAGGTCTGGAGGGACGAGCGAGGGTGCGTCAGCAGAGTCCTGAGGACCAGGCTATCTGGGGGACCGTCCCCTGAGAAACCAGGTGGGGGGGGCAGGGCGTGGTGGGAGGTGGCAGAGGTGGCAGGAGTGAGGAGGTCCAGCTCCAGGAGGGAAGGTGGGTGGGCACAGAGCCCCAGCGAGGCGGGAGGGAAGCCCGGCCGATCGCAGGGCAGGATCCTGGCCATGGGGGCCCGGCAAGGCTCATTAACTTTCAGTGAATTAATTTCCTCATCTATAAAATTAGTGCAATTATAGCAGCTATCTCATAAGGTTTTTCAAACTGTATTTTATTGTATGTATTCGGGTGTGCACCACGATGGTTTGGTATATTAATATATATGCATGTTGGGATGATGACTAGTCAGACAAAACTCACACACTCATCATCTTTCATAGTTGCCCTTTTGTTTGTGGTACGAGTTACAAGTTAAAATCTCTCTTAGCAAATTTTTAATGCACAACATTGTCAACTACAGGAGGAATAAAGGTAAGTGCTTACCACAGCACCAACACTATTTTCACTCAGTCAGCACTTTGTGTTTGGGGTTATTATTAATAATAAATGAAACACATAAATAATTCACTTCATTACAGCCAGCAGAACCGAAAAGAACGATGAGGTCATTTTTCCCCAAAGCCACAGTGCTGTCACTCTGAGCCCTCTGAGCCCTGTGTCCAACTCACAGCAGGAAGGGGATTTTCCCGCCGGCTCCTAGCTGTGCCCGGTCTCGGCACTGGCACACCTGCCATGGTCCTCACCTGGAGAGGCCCCACCCTGCAGGTGAGGCAGCCTGGGCAGGTGACCTGTGCAGGCATCTGGAGCCCCCAGAGCACAGTCCTCTGTGGTCACTCTGTCCCTCTGCCATGGCCTGGCCCACGGCAACCTCACTGTCCCAAGGTGGCCAACTGCTCCGTGGGACTTGGGTGTGCTCCTCCAGGAGGACGGCGAGGCTGGCTCCGTCCTCGGTGAGGCCACGCCGCAGGTACTCAGGCAATGCTCTGAGCCGCGAGGGTGCTGGAAGCGTCATGGCAAAGGTCCCCTCTGTCCTGCCTGTCCAGGGACCCTGGGTCCTCACATGCGAGTAGTCAGGTCGGTTGCCTGCCGTGGGGAGCTGCGGAGAATCCAACCGGGCCAGGCAGGCACCTGTGGGAGAGGACAGGACACCGGCAGGTGAGGCAGGATCGTGTTCCACGGGCGTGTTTGTGGCTCTTACCGTAGACAGCGCCGTTGCTCCACGGCTGCGGCCGGTTCTCTGCGTTGGAGCAGAAGGGTGAGGTTTTCGAGCCAGGTCACCTGCAGCCTGGGCTGTGAGACCTGGACGGGGCTGTGCGCTCCGGTCCCCTGTCTCCCGGGCTGGGACAGAAAGAAATCGTGTCCAGGGTTGGGTGAGACGGACGGCCTCTCTCAGCAACTGGTGTGAAAACCAAAGCAGTTCAGACATGGAAGTTTTACAAGGGCAAATATTAGCCGTTTTCTTACCCGTTCAATACTGAGCACTATTCACACTTTCCCACCCCTCTGCCAAGCCCAGTAGCCCTGCGGACGGGGCTGTGTGGGCTCCACCCCGCACACCACACGGGCCTGGCACATCCACTGCGGCGTAGTAGTTACTCAATAAAACCTGCTTAATTAATTAGTAATTACGTACCAAAGCAACCGTGAGTAAATACTAACTTTACATCTCCTGTTTGTGCTGCAGAAACCTCAGGAAAAGGGAAATCCTTTCCCCAGCGCAGCTTCTGTCTCTCTCCAAACTGCCCGAGCCGACGAGCAGCGCCGTTTCCCGGGCAGCAGAGATCATGGAAACCTCCATACGGGCGATGAGGCTCCAGCAGTCGCGGCGTCCAACCGGTGAGCGCCTCGTGCGTGGGAGCGGCAGCCCCGGCGAGGACCCGCCGACGGGTGGCTGCTTTGGGGACGTTTCCTACCTGTCACCGCGCGGGGGGTGGCTCCAGCTCCCGCACGGCACGGAAGCTGCAGTTCTGTAAAATGCTTCCCGGTCAGTCTCGGCTCTGGTTTGTGTTAGTCTGGAAAATAGCTGCTCCTCTGCTTCTCACACCAATCTGGAAAACCAGTTTAGTAAGTGAAACACCCTGTTTTATGGTATGAAACAATTCAGAGATTTTCCCGGAGCCCCAGCCTGGGTAAAACTTGGGAGCCCGTCATGGAGCCCTTCCAGGACACGGGCTTGCGTGGGACGCGTGTCGCGGGAGCAGGGGGCCAAACGCAGGTCTCGGCTTCCCGCTGGGGAACCACGGCCTTGCGGGGTCACCCGGGGTCTTGGAGCCCCGATTTGTCTGCCAAGCGAGGACGGTAACGGTGGCTGCTCGCTCAGACAGCCAGCGCAAGACCAAAACATAACGAGGGGCACGTTGCGCTGGTCTAGAGCACCCTGTGGCCGTAAGGCGCCGCGGCGACAGCGAATGCGGCGCAAGGCGTGTTTGCAACTCCGGTGACGGGAGCTAGAGAGCAGGTCTCTTCTTAATGAATGTATCGAGGTGTTTTCCACGCAGTGCCGTGAACTACTGGATCTCTGAGTTCCTTTTCTAACCAGCTCTAGGTTAATTAGTGCTCTTTACTTCACTTTTAGAATAAGACAAACTTGGCAAAACCAGGATCAACCAGAATTCTCAGATCCTAAACGTAACAGTTAAGTTTAATCGATTTTTTAGCAAAGGCTCATTTGAAATGGTTTTGCTTCCAACCACGCGGCTGAGCGATGCTTCCGGGGACTGTCGGTCCACTGTCCCCTCGCGGCACGAGCCGGGACTTCTGCGGAACGCCACTGCCGGTGGGGATGACGGGTCTTCCCGGCTCACGCCTGGTCGCAGTGCTGCCCGCCGAGATCCGGGGTGCAGGCGCTCGGGGAGAACACGCGGATGCAGGTCCCGGCCACTGTGTAGAATTGTTTTCACTCTGAGCACGGCCCGTCTGGAGGGTTTGGAACGTAAGGAAAGTGACAGGAACCGGGCAGAGTCCTCACTGCTTCAGCGCCAAGCAGGGCCTGCGCCCAGGCTGCTCCCAGCACGGGCTGTCACTACGCAGCTGTGGTCACTGGGTTCTTTTTTACTGGGCGTTTCCCTGTTGTGAGGGTTCATGCCTGTTTGAGGAGCACGCACTCTCCTCCGGTAACTGAGTGCCCGTCACAGTGGAGGTTCACTGAGCTGTTGCCGTAGCGTCATCCACATCGAGGTGGTCCCGTGAACTTTCGTCACTGAGAGACTTGTTTTGTTTCTCTCCTACCTGCACACGGAGGGCTCTCCTCCCTGGGTGTTCTCCTGCCGAACATCTCAGTTGCACTGGTGTCTGGTTCATCGTGGTCGTGAGGCGTCATCTTCAAAGATGTACACAAACCGTCTTGGAGAAGTAACCGATAACTACTGCTACTGATGGACAACAACACTGCCCTCACTTTGATTTGTTGAAAAACATATAAATAGTCACAGAATTGGCAAAAAATATACAAATAAATAAACGAAGGAGGGAGACTGTTTTCTGGGGCCTAATCTAGAAAGATTTGCAGGAAGGGAACCAAAACTCAGTGCAAAGGAAAAAAGAAGTGTTTTGTAGAGGATGGGCACAGTGTGGACACTTTGTGCCAGTGCTGGCACTTTGTCTAGCAGGAGCAGGGTTTGCAATGGTGGGGGGGGCACTGGGCACTCACTCTCTTCCTCAGACCTCAGGGCCTTTGCTGGGCACCCAGGCCTCACTGCACAGCTGCGATAAGTTAACACTGACACGTCCCATGAGCGTCGGTGACAACTGGGAGGCGCGGCTTGCCAGGCTGTCCCCTGGGGATGGGAGTGCTGAGGTTGCTTTTCTGAGAGATCACAAAGCAAAAACGAGTTGTAAAAACCACATCCCAGCAATTCGGAAGCTCAGGGAATTACGTTAGAGAGCAGTTGGTTGACAGGGAGAAGGTAGACTTGGGCAAAAGAATGATTTAGGTCACACACGACCCCAAATCCAGGTGCCGGGGCCACTTGTAAGACTAGAGTAGAACATTTATTGGCAGATCTGTGATCACAGATGAGAGTCTACGGTTTTCTTCCTTTCTCAGATGTCTTCTCGGAAGATCTGCTGACCGTCATCGCAAATGTGTCCGGGTGCCTCCCCCACATGCTGCCGCCAGAGTGCCCAGACTCGTGCCTGGCCGGCAGGTACCGGCTCATCACGGGGGCCTGCAACAACAGGTACTGCTGGGCTTCCCGGCCTGCTCGGGACGTGGGATGGACACGCTTAGCCACCGTCGTGAGGGCCACACTGTGTGAGCCTCTCCTCCCCCCGGGAGCCCCTTCCCCGCTCAGGGGATGGGCTTTGCCCCCCACATCCTGGTGGGCGCCTCGAGCACAGCGTGGCCCCTCGGAACTTTCATTCCCAGCAGCAACACCCTCCTCTGTGCCACCCGTGACACCCGTGCCACCTGTGCCACCCGCCACTCTCTCAAATCCCGCAAACCCGCAGAACGGCCCCACTGTCCATCTGACGGACGCTCAGGCCAAACACCCCGGCGTCGTCCTCCCCGTCCCCAAGCCCCGACCCACTCCTTTCAGAGGCATCAGAGGCGCTTGGCTCACTCCCACCCTGGACTCACCTCCTCCCCACTGGCACTGCCAACCTCAGCTGAAGTCACATGAGTCAGCTCTGCGTGACAGAGTGCCCCCCACTTCTACTAACCTACCTGCTGCTTCCAGACAGTCACGCTCCCCGCTGGACCCCCCTTGCACCCAGAGCGAGCTCTGCCCTCTGCCTCACGCCTGACCGTGTCCCTACAGGGCCTCCCCTCTGTCACCAGTGCTCCAGGCTCCCCCGGCCCCGCAGGTCTGAGTCCTTCTGGCCCCTCCACCAGGAAACTCCGTCCCAGGGGCTCCTGGTGACCCGACTCTGGTCGTGCTGGTCTCAGCCCCGAAGCCTCCGCACCAGAGCCCCACCCAGCACCGGTAACAGGGTCCCACCCACAGCCTTCTGCCACGTGCTCTGCTGGGATTGCCCCGTCACTTGTCCTATTGTCCATTTCCTTCTCCGAGTTCCCAGCCCAGCCCTCCCCGCGTGTGCCTGAGGCTGCGTCAGCTCTGCCTGCTGTGCCGGGGCTGGGGGCTGGCGGGGCCAGAGCAGGACGGTGGGAGCCGGGGAGGGAGCAGCAGCCCAGGGCCGCCTGTGGCGCGAGCCCCTCAGTGCACAGGACGGGCCACTGGGAGAGGCTGGACCGGATTCCCAGGAGCTGAAAGAGTGCACCCGTGTGCCCCTACCTGGGCGGCCACACCTGGCAAACACAGCGACCTGCGTCTCCCAGCGTCAGTCCTGAGCTCTGCGCTCAAGCTCTCTCGAAGCTGGATGTTTAGAATTTCCCTTCTCTTAGAATTCAGAATGTCACAAAGTCCCCAGTGCCTGGCGCCAGGAGAGAGGAGTAGCTGTCCTGGCTTATGGTGCTTTGATTAAAGGATGTGGAAATACCACAATATTTCAAATGTTCTCTATGTTTGAAGCCTCAGAAATTTCTTTCCTCCAGCGAAGTGCCCGGGACATTCTAGAAGGGTGACAGACTGGCTTTGAAGAAAAAGTGGGAGAGAGCTGCAGGGAGGGGACAGTGGGGGCGTCCAGGGGCAGCACACCCCAGACAGATGGTGCCGACTCGGGGTCCCCTGGGACCAGCTGAGTCCCTGCCCCCGGTGCACCCAGAGTGGGTCCTCTTCAAGCCTAAGGTCTCAGGGAGGCCACTCGCTTATGTCCCCTGAGAATGGTGCTTGTCTGGGGACTTGCCACGTCCCTCTCCTCCCGGCTCACACACCTGCCCATGTTCCTCTCCGCAGAGAACACCCCCGCTGGGGCGCCTCCAACACGGCCCTGGCGCGGTGGCTGCCGCCCGTCTACGAAGATGGCTTCAGCCAGCCCAGGGGCTGGAACCGCGGCTTCCTCTACAGCGGGTTCCCGCTGCCGCCGGTGGGTACCTCGGGCTGCCACACGCTGGAGTTGGTCCCCACGTGCCGACACGTGTCCCTGGTGCCGGTGGAAACCGACCTTGCCTGAGGTCTCATGGACGTGGCAGGCACCGCGCTGTGCTCCACCCCTGAGATCCGCACCTCCCCGGGGTGGGGCGGGGTCTCTGCCGCGGCCTAGGAGCCCCCGGGGGCCTGAATGCCGCGAGTGGAGCAGTGTAGACTCAGCTACCTTCATCCGACTCTCACAGCTCTGAGATTGACGGTCGCTCCAGTGTGTTCAGATAAATTCCTGTATCCTCAGGTAGGCCAGGCACAGCCAGAGACGGTTTTTAGTTGTCAATAACGAATGCGCTCGTTTATATAGTGGTGAAGATGATCACTTCACTCCCAGTGGTGAATTTCTTTGCGAGACAGTCAGACCCCATCTGCTGGTCCATGTGGTCCCAACTTGACCATCCACTCCAATGGATAAACCAGTCTGTTTGCTCTTATCCTGTATTTAGTAATGGAATTGTCCAGAAACAAAGCAGTGGCTCTGTTCAGCCCAAAGAACGTTCTGGACTAGCTCCACCCACCACTTGGCAACCTTCCCAGATGGCTGTCTGGCGAGAGGACCCTGAGCTCCCGGAGCTGCTGGGGACCAGGGCGTGTGGCTGGAGGCTGGTGTCAAGTCACGTCCGCACCGCCCTTAGCACACCGCAAGTTGGTGGCCTGGATTGGAGCGTCCCTCACGCGGGGTGATGGCATCTCGTACCTTGTGCTGGACACTGAACCAGTTCAACTCCTGAGATTTTTTGACTCTATTATGAGGCTATGATTCTATAAACTCATATTTGCTCAGATTAAATAGCTATTTAGACAAATCAGAGCCCAAGTACCTTTCCATGTGGACTGT
>CM052437.1:471044-486065 GCA_028533085.1 Varecia variegata
GCTGGGGGCCACGCACTTATCCCGGGGCCCCTGCTCTGCCTCCCTGGTCTCAGTGCCCGGCCCTGTGCCCTGCTCATAGAGAAGTGTTTTACTCATCGTCACCCTTAATCATGCTGTAACCGTGTGAGTAGACCGTGCTGTTCAGTAGGCAAGAGCCTTTGTCTGGAGTCTGTCCAACCACTATGACCTTGTGACCTTGGGCAGGCTACTTTACCTCCCTAAATCTCAAAGGCACAAGGATAGGTGGGACACAGGTGACCACGGGAAGGTCCAGCCCCGGGGCAGGGCCCACCCTGGGCTCACCCACGTCAGGTGGTGTGGTGGGCGGACGTGGGCACCCTGTGATTCCTGGAGCTTGGTCACACCCAGCCCCGTGGGACTCACTCGCCACAGGAAACCTGGAAATGCGGCTAAACGTGCTTTAACTTAGCTCTCATAGCACAGACGAGCTAGGGTGGACCAGGGGCTCCGCACTCCCCCGCAGTGGTCTCTCCGCTAAACGGCGGTAGGTGCTCCCCAAACCAGGTAACTGCCCACTGCGCTCCTAAAGGAAGCCCAGATCATTGGAAAGAGGAGAGCTCAGCTCTTCCAAAAGCCGGAAAATAAACAAATGTGTGGGGATTCCAGACAGCCAGGACAGGTCCAGGGGGTAAGAGGTGAGGTCGGTCTGAAAGGGTCTGAGCCGACAGGAGCCGGCTTGTAGGAGGGGACACCCCGCTCCAGGTACGGTCTCCCCGGGGCAAGAGAAGGCCAGGAGGGCGGGGCAGCGGGACCATGCCGCAGAGGTCTGGACGGCACAGAAGGCTCGAGCCCTAGGTGACCTGGATGTCCCTGTCCCCATAGCTCGCGGAGAACGCCCCGGGGGCACGCCCCGCCTGTCTGCCGTTTTACCGCTCGTCTGCCGCCTGCGGCACCGGGGACCAAGGCTCGCTCTTGGGCAACCTGTCCAGGGCAAACCCGCGACAGCAGATGAACGGGCTGACGTCCTTCCTCGACGCCTCCACGGTGTATGGCAGCACTCCGGCCGCGGAGAGGCAGCTGCGGAACTGGACCAGCGCCGAGGGGCTGCTGAGGATCAACGCGCGCCACCGGGATGAGGGCCGCGCCTACCTGCCCTTCGCGCCGCGCCCTGCGCCCCCGGCCTGCGCGCCTGAGCCCGGCGCCTCCAGCGCGGCCCGCGCCCCGTGCTTCCTGGCCGGGGACGGCCGGGCCACCGAGGTCCCCTCCCTGACGGCGCTGCACACGCTGTGGCTGCGCGAGCACAACCGCCTGGCCGCGGCGTTCAAGGCCCTCAACGCGCACTGGAGCGCCGACACCGCCTACCAGGAGGCGCGCAAGGTCGTGGGCGCCCTGCATCAGGTACGCGCACGCGCGGGGGTGCCGGCCAAGCCCCGGGTGCCCTGTGGGTGCGCAGAGTCAGCCTAGGTGCACTGCACAGGCGGGCGCGGGATCGTGGGCCCCTCCTGGGGGCGAGGGCTGACCCGGGTGCCCGAGGACCCTCCCGGGCCCCTTGTCCGAGCCGTCCAGCCTCTCGGGCCGGGCCAGGGTTATCCAGGACGCCACCGGCAGCAGCCGCAGCAGCTCAGCCACACAGCGGAGCCCCTCCAAGTGCCTCCCAGATTTTAGCTCATTTAACAGTTATCCCAACAATCTTCATTGGTGAGTGGGCACCAGTGATTCTGGTATTTGTGTATTTTGGAAACAATGGAGAAAATGAAGAACTTATTCTAGTGAGATTTCTGAATTAGCAAGTTAAACTGAGAGACTGTTTTAAATCTCTCTTCATTTCAGACTACTTTAAATATTGTATCAGAGGGTTTTGAATGGGGGTTCAAGCTGGCCGTTTATTCACTGTGTGAAGTTGAAGAAAATTACTTACAGCTGTAAAATACAGTTGCTGGCTTTACTGTTCTCACTGGGTTGTATGAAGGACTGAGTGGCTGTACAGACAGTTCCCGCAGCTGTGCCCTGTTGTGGGCACCCCACACCCCCTCAGTGCACGGTGACCTGGGGGAAGGGGATGCGAACCCCGTTCTACAGAGGAGGAGGTTCAGTCTCGCCTGAGTTTGCGCAGGGCCGTGGGTGGAGCAGGCTTCTTCCCCTGCTCCCGCCGCCTGTAGGTCCAGGCACCCAGCGGTCAGGCCAGAGAGTTCCGGGCACCCCTCCCCCACAGCCGTACCTGGCATTAACCTTCTAGTTGCTGGGTGCTTCCTTGAGGACACAACTCTGCAAATGCCAGCGTGTGACGCGGAGCTCCTCACCCATGGGGCAGCCGACAGGGGACTGAAGCGCCAGCCTGGGGACGTCTGGACGGAGCCTTGCCCTCCCGCATGTCCAGTCTGGGGACGTCTGGACAGAGCCTTCCCCTCCGGCACGTGCGGCCCTCAGAGGTGAAGGTGGGACCACCAGGGCTGGCCGGGCCCCTCAGCTGGAGGCAGAAGCCGGGAAACAAAAACTCCCGCCACCTTGGTCCCCCAGAAGTCCCCAGTTGCGTGCTTAGGAAATGCATTTTCTCACTTGGAAGGAATGTGTGACAAGTATATAAATGACATTTATTATTTTTTAAACAATCTGCTCGCCTTCCTGAACTGACAAGCCAATGTAAGACTCCAATTTCCGGATAGAGTCGCTCCTGCTACACTTCACTTGGGGCATATTGACCAAAATATTCCCCACAAACACCAAAACAATTTCACACTGATTTTTCTGGCTGAAAACAACATTGTTAAATCTAAAAGCAGAATCCTCGTACACAATTCTCCTGAGACCACGCGTCAAAGAGTAATTTCAAGACCCTTTGATTGTGCGGAGATTTCCCACTGACAGAGCTCTGCGCCGCACAATATGCCCTGATTTGATCCCCACGAAGCTCCTGGGATCAAGTGCGTTGTTGCTGCACAGTAATACTGACAGGAAACTGCTCCCAGCTGCAGGTCACCCAGCCAGGGACACAGCTGCCGCCTGGGCCCAGTGAGCGTCGTCGGCACCTGGAGGACCAGGTGTCCCCGCTGACGTGCTACCGCCGCCACCAGCTGTCCCCGTCCTGGGGGCCGGTCTGTGGCTGGCCTGGTAAACGCACCTCCCCAATATCCACAGGAACAAACAAACAAAAAGCATTTTCGAGAAGTTCAGTTCGAGGCCTTCACTGTAGGGCAAGAAAACACTGTTCACAGACTCCAGTCAAACCGGCCACACGGTGCCTGCCTGTGACATGTCACGGGCCGGTCACACAGGCACCTCCCAGCTCCCGACTACTCCCACGTGTCGATACGCTGTGTGTATTTACTCTGTGCTGTACCTGTGTCTGATATTGTATACTAGACTGTGTACATAGGCCTGTGCATGTCTTTTGTTCCTGCAAAAACTCTGAACGCGGCTTTTCCACATAAGAAAACAGAGGCTCAGGAAGGTCGAACGAACCTCTTAGTCACACAGCCAAGAAATACAGGAGCAGGATTAGAATTCAAGTTGGTCTCAAGCCAGAGCTTCTGGGCCCAGGATTCCTTGATGTGACCAGATTTCTCACTGATGTTTTCCGTCTGGGTGTCGGTGGATCGCTCCTAGGTGGGGGAGGGGAAGGGGAGAAGACAGTTTGTCATGGGATGTTCTATGTTTCTGACGTGGTGCGCCCTGCCCTGCCCAGGCCCCACCTGGAGGGTGTCTGGGGACGTCTCTGACACGCTCCGTCAAGTCCCATAAATGCTGAGAGCTCCGGGCTTCCCGGGACCGGCTGGCGTTCCTGTGCCCACAGACGTGTTGGCCTCTTCCCCTTGCTGGCTGGCGTGACCCCTCCTGTGACACCTCTGTGAGGCGACATCAGCCCAGGGACGTCCCTTCTTCTCTGTAGCTGTGACACAACCCTCATCCTGGGCTTCGCCGAAAATCTGCCCCCGCTCGGACGCTCACCTGTCTCCCTTTCCGCACAGATCATCACCTTGCGGGACTATGTCCCCAAGATCCTGGGCCCCGAGGCCTTTGAACAGCACGTGGGTCCCTATGATGGCTACGACCCCACCGTGAACCCCACCGTGTCCAATGTGTTCTCCACGGCCGCCTTCCGCTTCGGCCACGCCACCGTCCATCCCCTGGTGCGGCGGCTCGACGCCCACTTCCGGGAGCACCCCGACCTCCCCAGGCTGCACCTGGGGGACGTCTTCTTCAACCCCTGGAGACTCATCCAGGAAGGTGAGCGCTGCCGCCCCAGGTCTGTGGTCAGACGCTTCCTCCTTCCCGTGACCGGTCTCGCCCTGGGAGCTGGGCAGGTGCTCGTGCCCTCTGTGCACCTGCGTGGGGCTGGCGCTGTCCACGTTATCAATGCTTGTGGGGAAAATAAATTTGTTTAGAGCTTTTGAAAAGGCCAAACTGTTCATCAAAAATGCTTTCTTGCACGTTGCTGAAATATTCAGAATTCACAGGATAAACTGTTCCAGGTGCAGGTTCGCTCTTCACCCTTACGTCTAAAACCTGGGCGTGGAAATCTCCGTTTGTTACTGTGCGCGACAAGCACTGCCGTGACCCCGGTGTCTTTAGGCATCATGCTTGTTCCGTGGCTACGGTCCACGGTCCATCAGCGTTAGAGGGTTAGAGGTCAGGTTACCTTCCAAAGTGAATCTTGGGAAGAAAACATTCCAATTCCCTGGTGCGTTTTCCAGAAGGGTTGTTCTTACACTTCCCTGGTCCTTCCTTCCTGTTCCTAGTCCCAGTTCCATGTGTCTGTCTGGAAGCTTCTAACCCCGTCTCAAAAGCTGATTGACTCTGGAGTGGCGAGTGGGGGACAGTGGCTGGCAGGGCGCTCTGTGACCCCGTCTAGAGCTTGTCAGAGAGGTCAGGCTCAGCCTGGCCTCACCGGGCCCCACGCCTGCTGCCCAGGTGGTGCCGTGGGGGCCCCTTGAGGCCAAGTCACATTGCACGTGACTGAGGGTCCACATGCCACCTGGGGGCAGTCCCCGAGGGGGATTTATCCATCTCCCATGAGGGCTTGGGGAGCTGGTGGAATGGGGGTCCCCAGGCGCCCTGACCCCCCTTAGCTGATTCTCTCCTTTTACTGTTCTGGAACTTAGCCTTCAGCAAAGGGCTCCTCTGGCTGTAGTGTTTCTGCTGCTGAAAAGCAAGACGAATCCCTCGAGTGTCTCCCGGCCCCTCTCCAGGGCCCCTTGGTTCCGAGGTCTGTCCTCCACGAGCTGCTAGTTGGTGCCAGCTCGGTGGTTAGTCCACCAGCACCGGCAGTGAGGATGTTTGGGAAACTGGAATCCCATGGGGTGAATTCACAAATGTACACAAAGACATTTGCTAAGGATGAATGCACTGTAGGAGTGAGCTTTCCTGCCTCTCCCGAGCTCGGTGGAAGCCGCTTGCCTCCGCGTGGCGTCTTCCAGGTGGCCTGGACCCACTGGTGAGAGGCCTCCTCGCAAGCCCGGCCAAGCTGCAGCTGCAGGGGCAGCTGATGAACCAGGAGCTCACGGAAAGGCTCTTCGTGCTGCCCAACTCCAGCACCCTGGACCTGGCGTCCATCAACCTGCAGAGGGGCCGCGACCATGGCCTGCCAGGTCTGGGGACCCCTCCCATGCGCCCACGTCCGCAGAGCGTTGGCCCAGTGAGCGGCCTGCTCGTTCAGGGACTGACCTAACAGAAGGCCTATCTCAAATCCACCACCAGCTTGTAAACAAAGGGCTTCCAAACACTGTAGTTCATGCAACCGAACGGCCGCTGGGCTTCCCGTAGACAACACAGTGGCAGAAAGAGGTCTGAGGAACAGCCAGTCCCGGGAGAGGGAGCAGGAGCCCTCTGGGCAGACAGTGACAGGTCTGTCTGGTGTCCCGGGAGCTCCGGGGGTGGGTAGAATGTCCGCCCCTTCTCAGCCCCAGCCCCCTGTCCTGGGGCCCAGAGGTCATTCTGCGGTCCTGCCTGGCCCCTGGCATGAGCGACGGCTCTTCTCGGGCCGGCAGCCCCTCGCCCCGACCCTGCCTCCCCTGCCCCAAGGCCTCACACCCGCCCTGCTCTGGGCGCCTGAGTCGTCCACCTTGTGGCCAGCCGTAGCACCTGTCCTGGCTTCCTCAGCCGGTGCGTGCGGCTCTGCCGTCCCCGCGTGTCCTGGAGCTCAGAGGGTGCCTCCTGCATAGTGTCGGTGCCGTCCGTAGACCCCCCTCGGGGGCAGGCCCCACTGTCACCAGGACTTCCCACAGCCAGGAGGCGCGTCCTCCAGGGCTCTCTGCAGGGCCCCTTTCCACACCTCATAGGCTTGTGCAGCACCTGAGGTTTCTCGGAGAACCTCTCACTCAGGGCTCTGCTTAGCCCAGTTACCCACGGGGTCCCGCCAGCAAGCGCACTGGAACCTGTGCGTCTGCGAGGCGGGCCACGCCCCTCGACACGCCCCTCGACACGACACGCCCCTCGGCACGGCAGGCCACGCCCCTCGGCACGCCACGCCCCTCAGCATAGCGGCTGTGCAGGGCCAGAATCTAGACCCGGTGAAGCCTTAGCGTCCCAGACGCAGCCGTCCTGCCCTCTCTCCCGGCACGTTTAGGAACAAGCTCTTCAGCAAGAGCCCTGAGGTCTTGCCGGCCCGTTCTAGCCTGGTGAAGGCCGTGGGGCACAGGGCAGTGCAGTGGCTTCTCCGTGGCTGGGGAGTCTCAGGACCCTGGCGCTGCACGTGCGGTTTCGGGTGGACGGGAGTGCTGGGGGCCGCCTGGACCCCAGATCTCGGGGAAGGACAGGCCCCAGCCCCTCCTCCCCGGCAGGCTACAACGCGTGGCGGCAGTTCTGTGGGCTGCCCCGGCTGGAGACCCGCGCCCACCTGCACGCGGCCGTGGGCGACGGGAGCGTGGCCGACAAGATAATGGCCCTGTACAAGCATCCGGATAACATCGACGTCTGGCTGGGCGGCCTGGCCGAAAACTTCCTCCCGGGGGCGCGCACGGGCCCCCTGTTCGCCTGCGTCATCGGGAAGCAAATGAAGGCCCTGAGGGACGGCGACAGGTGGGTACCTGGGCCGGGTCTCTGCCGTTTCCTACGCGGGGGTGGCTGTCACTCGGGTTGTGCTAGGAGCGGCCGGCTCTGGGCTCAAATTCTGGCTGCAAGTTTCAATGTTCAGGCAACCCGGGCAGGAGGCTCGCCGTGCAGCTGCCGTTACAAAGGTCGGTGCACGCAAATCACGGAGCACAGCCTCCCAGTGCTTAAAAGTGAGACGACTGCTGATTTTTCCATGTCCAATCGCACGAGTAAGCAGGGGGCTACTAAAACAAGCTGCGTTCCCAGACCGTCTGTGACAACGTCCTGGTGGAGACTGACCCGCTGCTGGGGGCTCCGGGACAGACCCCGCCAGGGCCGCGCCTGCTCCCTGCTGCTCCCCGACGCTGCCCGCTGTGCAGTGCAAGCCCATGCGCCTGCCGAGCTGGGATTTGGGAACCACACAGACAAAAACAACGGAAAAAAGTTTTCTTTTTATTTTTTAATAATCCCCACATATGCAGTTCTCTCTCCCTCTCTCTGGTAGTCACTGTGCCTCACTGGGGGTGGGCAGGGCAGGCCGTTGGCTTCAGTGGGGGCAGCACCTGCTGCAACAGCTGGGGGCCCCGTCCTCCCATTTCTGACACGGCTGTCCACGCAGCCCAGTGAGGCCACACAGCAGGTGCTCCCAGCCCATGAGGACAACGGCCTGAGAACCTCTTCTGTCCCCACGGCCGGTCGCTGGGGAGCCCTGCCTCACGCCTGCTCTGTGTCCTGGCACCTTCTACCACCCACCCCACCCCGTACTCAGTGGGGCCCCGGCTGGGCCGACCCCCAAGGGGCAGGGAGCCCGCACAGACCAGGGGGCGGTGTTCAGTGCGAGCTCCCAAGAGAGTCGCCCCGAGGGTCCCCGCGCACCTGCCCCTACGCTGCTCTCTCCCTCTCTCTGGAGGTTCTGGTGGGAGCACGGCCCTGTCTTCACGGAGGCGCAGAGGCGGGAGCTGCGGAAACACACGCTATCACGGGTCATCTGCGACAACACCGGCCTCACCCGGGTGCCTGTTGACGCCTTCCGCGTCGGGAAATTCCCCGAGGACTTCGAGTCCTGCGAGAACCTCCCTGGCATGAGCCTGGACATGTGGAGGGAGACGTTTCCTCAAGGTGACTTTGCGCCTCTTCTCACACGGCAGTGCAGAGTGTAGACAGCACAAGGACAGGGCAGCTCCCCCAGAAACCGGCCTTAACCTGGGCTGTTCAGACAGAGCCCCGCGCCCTGCCACAGGTGCTCTGGGGGCTGTGGCTGCATCCTCCTGAAGGGAGGCAGGAATCGGGGGTCTGGGGACGTCACTCAGCCTGGCCCCTGAGGCAAGGACACCTGTGTGCTGCCGTGCAGGTGCTCGGGGGGGATGTGCACCCCAGCCTGGCACCAGCCCTCCAGGCCTTGGTCCCCGCTGTGGGGTCTGCACTGTGCACGGGTGGGGGGCGTCCAGCGGCTCCACGGCCTCCCCCGCCAGATCCAGGGCACCTGCCGCGCTGTGGCCGCCACAAACGCGCACACAGCCCTGCGCAGTCACCCCGTGGGGAGCAGCAGGCGAGATCACACGCTTTTAACAGCAAACAGGGATCCGCATTTGGTTTTATAGGAAAGAAGTCTCCTGGGGAGACGTAGGACTTACCCAGAACTTGGAGGTTATTTGGGATTTAGTTTAACAGAGCAGATGTTCTGACCTCAGTTTTGTTCTGTGCTTATGACGCGGATCAAATTACACCTCACAGATCCCAATCGACGTGAAACACTCTATTACCACGCAGACACTGGCTCTGTGCGTGTGAGACGGTCCAGACACCGGCTCTGTGCGTGTGAGACGGTCCAGACACCGGCTCTGTGCGTGTGAGACGGTCCACGCGGGAGCTGGAGAACTAGTCACGGTCCTCTTCACAGGCAGCGCTTCTCCAGGGGCCTGGGGGCCACTCACAAGTAGTGATACACTAACACAGACACACACACACACACACACACACACATGTACACAGAGACACACACAGCACACACATACACACAGGCACACACATGTGCACAGAGACACATGCTACATACACATGTATGCACACACACTACACACACACACCCCTTCGCACACTCTCGCTCCAGCACAGGGAGACAGAGGACACCGAACCCCCTGCGAAGCCCTGTCTCCAGACACAGCCAATCTAGGGCCCGGGAGGTCGGCAGGAAACGTGAATTCTGGGGACACAGTCTGGCCACGCCCAGTGCGTGGTTTCCCTTTCTGGGCTCTGACTGCGTTTCGACCTGTCCACGTTGCGCAGATGACAAGTGTGGCCTCCCGGGGAAGGTGGACAACGGGGACTTTGTGCCATGCGAGGAGTCCGGGAGGCGCGTGCTGGTGTTCTCCTGCCGCCACGGGTACCAGCTCCACGGCCCAGCGCAGATCACCTGCACCCAGCGGGGGTGGGACTCCCAGCCCCCCACCTGCAAAGGTCAGTCGGTCAGCAGGTATGCGTTTTAACAACAATCTGCGTGCTTCAGACATAGATTAAGAATGAATGTCCTTGAGTCTCCACTCTGTCACTGATGTGCCTCTGAGCTGGTTATCTGCCCAGAGTGCTCCGGGCTGGGGAGAGGGCTGTCCTCCTGGTTGGCCAGGTCCCAGGTGAGCATCTGTCTAGACAACCACTCATGGACCCAATTGCACCAAATCACGGCCCACAGGGTCGCAGGCCCAGGGAGGGCACAGGGTCGCAGGTTCCAGGCAAGGCTGTGGTGAAGAACTCATGGAGCCCGTTTCTCACACGGAACACAACAGACGTTTCCACTCCAGGAACCCACCGAGTAAGGCCACCTCTGTCACCGGGCAGGTGACTTCCAAGCCCGTGACCGCAGCCCTTGGGCTCCTCTCAGGATCTCCCTCATGCTCGGGGGACAGGGGAGAAGGCGGAGGCCACTGGCAGGGCACACTGAGATACGTGCCCTGAACCCCTCCCCTCCAGGGTGTCACCCGGGCACCTGGGGGCCACGTGTGTCGGGCAGCAGGGCCTCAAGGCAGAGCCCCGTCCCTGGGTCCCACCGGACTGCTCTGTGAAACAGGGTGACACCCCCAAAGGCGAGGACCCAGTGTGAGGCAGCCCGTGTCCCCTGACTAGTTCAGAAACACCTAGGACAACCTGAACTGCCTGGGGCGGGGGTGGTGGAGGAACATTCGGCAGCAGTCACTCGGAAGTCCGGCCAGTCCTCCCGGGGCGGCCTGCAGGAGGGGTTGGCGTCAGACTCGGGGCCTGGCCGGGCCACTCCTGACCAGCGGCAGCAGGTGACGTGTCCGAAGAGAGAGATGAACTCAGGCAAGAACGCGGCTGGTTTGCAAGCAGAAATAAAAACAATGTCGAACTTTTTTAGTTTTTGCTCCAGCTGTGTTTGGGGTTTGGTCACGAATGATAACGGACAAGGAACAGCATTAGACAACGCCCCAGAGAACAACAGAGAGCACGCTTCTCCCAGAGAACTTTCCGGAAGCCTCACGTGCCAGGAGCCCCAATGTTGTCTGTAGTTGATGTGAATCCAGCCACCACCCCTCCTACCCCAGCTTGTCCCGCTCTGGAGCTGATCCCTCCGTAGCAAGAGTCTAACAACGTGGAAGTTTCCGTGTTGCTTTGGCTTAGGGCCCGTGCACACCTGACGGGCCTGTGACACCTGACGAGCCCGTGCACACCTGACGGGCCTGTGACACCTGACGAGCCCGTGCACACCTGATGGGCCTGCGTCCCCCGCAATTCCTGGCTTCCCATGTGGCCACAGTCAGGAAAGGCGGCGTGTGCTCCAGGTTTGGCACACTGCAGGCTCTGTGTCCCTCGAGCCTCCCTGGGCTGTGCCGTCACTTGCTCACCTGTGTCCTTTCTGCCTAAATGTGGCCGTTGGTCTCAGGAGTTCACAGCCCCAGGGCTCTAAGCAGGAGGCTCCGCAGGTACGAGCTGCAGAGCAGTGACACCTGCCAGGGGCCAGCAGAGGGGACCCCGCGTGTCCCGGGGTCCGTCTGTGCAGACCCACCTGTCATGAGGTGACTCACTCGGACTGCCCAGCCTGGCCTCCGAAATGTGGCGTGTCCTTCCAGCCTCCTCAACTTTACACATGTCATCACAGTCATTCCCCTATGCCTGACATTTTTTCATGCCCCGTCCCCTCGCCGTCTTTTTTCTTCCTTGAATTTTCATTCCAAAATCAGCAGCTCCCTAACGCCAAGATCAGCTGCACTAAGGACTATTTCTAGCCAGTCTGGGTGCTCCCCAGGGCACCAGGGCCCACGCCCAGAGTGAGCGCCCGGGGTGGGCTCAGTGGACGGCAGAGGCAGCGTCACCTGGGAGCCTGTTAGCGCTCAGGCCCACCCCAGCCCCAGAGCTGGGACCGACGCTCGCCCTGAGACTGTCAGCGAGCGCATCAGGGGCCGGGACCCACCTTGGGCCCAGCGTAGCTCCGCCTCTCGTGCCTGGGCCTGCTCAGTGGCTCCTGAATCTGTGGCCCCAAATGCTTGGCCTCCGCACGCGTCCGTGTTTCCAAATGTGAAGTGGGGACAGGAATAAAGTGTCACTCATCGGTGTTTCTATTTAAATTACCTAGTTAATGCACAGTGCAAAGCACAAGGCGCAGACCCGTTGTTAACACAGTCGGTGCTCGAAAGCCACAGCCAAGACTGGGATCCACACCGCGGACCTTCTCGCTGCAGTGGTCTGTCCGCTGACCTGGATACTGCCCGTGACCTGCCACGAAGTACAGATGCAAGTGACGGCATATTGAGTATACTGAGAATCATTTAGGTTTTTTAAAGCAGTGAAATGTATTTATGTGTCATGTTAGTGCTGTAAGTGCCTTCTCGAGCCTGAGGGCCTGGCAGTGCTGGGACCGGGGACAGTCGCTGCCACGGCAGAGTGGGACTGGCAGAGGGACCGAGATTATTCACTTTTCATCTGTGCACCTCTCCAGTTTTCAGCTTACTACATCGGTAGTTAAAATACAGTATCTTAAAAAGAAACAAATGACAAAAAGCTCAGTGAGGAAAAGCCCCTGGGGTAAATGCACTCATTTACGTACACAAATATCGTTGCCGTGTCTGCTCCCTGCACTAGACGTGTCTAAATCAAGAATTGCAAGAAAAAAAAATAGACCCAGTATAGCGTCAGGGGAAACTTCACTTCCGTGCGAAGCTGATATGAACACACGTGTTCAGGCTGATCCTTGATGAAATGCACTTATCAACGCGTCCACAGCTTCAGAGAGGAAGCGACAGGCCTCCTTCAATTTTTAATACAAAAGTCAAATGAGATTTGCTGCTCTTTTCTCTGTTTGAATGCTACTTATCCTCTAAAATCCATCCACATAAAAACCTGATTAAAAAAAACAAAGCTAGCAAATGAATTGTAATAAAGTCTCATTTTAGAGCTTTGAAGTTGTGAATTCCACGTAGATAAAAAGCTTGAGTCTGTGGCCTTTTATAGCAGCTGTTGCCAAGAGGTTATGCAGTGAATGAGTGTGAATAAATGTTTTGTGTCACTGTGGAAAGTGAGGTTTGCAGTCAACCCAGATTTGCTTAGAGCCGTGGAAACATGCAGATGTGCGCTGGCTGGGTGTGGGGACTGGGGGCACAGTCTGCTGCTCCTCCTGACATTCAAGGTCGAGTGGCCGCAAAACGCAGCCTGGACCTCTGTGCGGGTTGATGCGGGAACCCTGACGCTGTGGGCTGAGGCTGTTCTTCCGTCTCTGCTGCGAGGCGCGAGTCACCCAGCCAGGGCGGGTTTGTCACACTGCTCGGTGCTGACCTCGGGAGGAGACCTGGACGGCACCAGCCCTGGCTCGGGCTTGTGGTCAGAGAGAACTGACCCAGGAAGACTGCTGCAGGCTGACCTGTGTCCCCAACAGTGATATGTTCACGTCCCAACCCCCAGTACCTCGGAGTGCGGCCGTATCAGAAACAGGGACCTCGCAGACGCTGTCGAGTTAAAGCGGAGTCATCAGGGCCCTGATCTGTGCCTGGCGTCCCCCTACGAGGAGGAGACAGACGCCCAGGGGAGGTGACCCCGTGCAGGCCGAGGAGCGGAATGAAGCGTCTGCAAGCTGAGGAGCACTGAGGACCGCCGAGGACCGCCGAGGACCACCGAGGACCACCGAGGACCATGGCAACCACCAGCAGCTGGACAAGACAAGGACGGGCCCCCCGAGGCTCTGGGGGGCAGCATGGCCCTGCCGACACCTTGATTTCAAACTTGTGGCCTCCGGAGCATGAAGGGCAAGTTTCCGTTGTTTCGAGCCACCGGCGTGTGGTGATTTGCCACTCTCCATGGGATGAGTGTCAGCTCCAGGCCGGGGTGAGGTGGAGGAGCTCGGAGGGAACCCCAGGAAGGGATGTGTCACCAAACGTGAGCAGTGGTCGTGGCAGGGCCACTACGACCAGGGACTGCCACTCGGGCCCCGTGGGCCTCCTCTCACCTCCCAGGGCATGAGGAAGAGGAGGAGAGCAGCCTTCGTGGGCGGTGATGTAGCTCTTCCGAGTGACAGTGACAGCGCCACTGTCCTGGGCAGGCTGCAGACTCCTCCCCCCAGCTCAGCTCCAGCTTCCGGTTCACACGGTGCCCACGCGGGCCGGTGCCGGGCCCAGTTTCATCCAAGAAAGACGTTGCGTGTTAAAGGCTGTGACACGGTTAACCATGAACAAGGCGTGTCAGTGACGGCTGCCACGTGAGGCGACTGACAACAGCTGACGCTCACACGGCTCCAACTCCCCGAGTGCCCTCACCTGTTATTCACTCTCACGTGACGCTTCCATCGCCATGGTAAGGTGTGAGCGGTGACGTCCCCGCCCTGCAGGCAGCCCCTTCTCCCGCGCTCGTCCTCGGCTGTCACTTGGCCTTCGCAAGGCCCCACAGCCAACCCATCTGCGCCTGCGGGGGCCGGCGGGGGGCTCGGGCCTCGGACCCCCCCTCAGGAGCAGGAACCCCAGGAACACGGCCCCCCGGGAGCAGGAGCCGTGGGCAGCGGACCCGCCCCACCGGCCTGCGAGGCCCACATGTGTCACCCACACGGGTCACAGAAGCTGCTCATGTCCACATGTGCCCCTGGGTCCCTGGTGGCCGGAGTCTGGGGCTGAGTCCTGCTTTGCCCTGAGACCCTGGGCGAGTCCCCCCACCGACTCGGTGTGCAGGGGCACCAGGGTCCCGAGGTGGGGGGCACAGCCACTTTCAACCCCTCCCAGCAGAACCCACCTAAAAGCGCGACACGCAGGGTTTCATGGGGACGCTGTTTATGGAACACGTGTTCAGTGATGCGCAGCCTGGTTTCTTTGACATTCTGCTGCTGGTTTCCTGGAACTGGCCAGAAAATAATCATTGCCTGGAGAAAAGCTGCGTAGTAAGTTATTTGGAAACACGAGCCTCAGAAATCAAGTAGCAGGTCAGAGGTTTCAGGTGTCAGGAGGCCTGGGCAGGTGGCAGGGTCCTTACCTGAGCACGGGGCGGAGCCGCGTCAGCACACCTGGGCTGCATCAGCTGCGCCAGGATGGGAAATCGAGTCACAGCTGAGCCCAGGCAGCCTCAGCGGCAAACTCCACGGGATCCCGACAGGCGCTGCGAGCAGGGGCTAGAAAGAGCCCTCGTTCTGGCCCTGAGAGCACCTGCGGCCTCCGTCCCTCTGCACTGCTGCAGTCGAGCCCTGCACCCTCCCTCCAGGCGGCCCAGGCTCCTGGGGAGGCCCTGGCACCCCAGGTCTGAGGGGGCCCTGGGTGGGACTGCGGAGACCCTGAGGGCGCGAGCTGCTGCCCGGCGTGCGCTGGCGCGGCGTGAGGTCGGTGGAGCCCAGCGAGGCCCAGGGCTTGTCTGCAGTTGGGCAGGAAAAGCAGGTGCCGCCCTCGGGGTCAGAGCCCGGCCGCAGATGGAGCCAGTGACCGCGACGTGGGAGGCCTGGGGAGGACGCAGGGCCAGGGGAGGACAGGGTGGGCCGGGGGAGGACACAGGGCCAGGCTGGGAGGACAGGGTGGGCCGGGGGAGGACGCAGGGCCAGGCCGGGAGGACGGGGTGGGC
>CM052437.1:486165-536901 GCA_028533085.1 Varecia variegata
ACAGGGCGGCCGGGCGAGGGCCTGGACCCCGGGCAGGGGCTCCCTGCACAGACGGGGGTTGCCGGGCCCCCAGCGCCCCCTCACTGGCCGCCCCGGCCTTGCTGCAGATGTGGACGAGTGTGCGGACCCCGCGCGCCCCCCCTGCCAGGCCCCCGCGCGCTGCAGGAACACCAAGGGCGGCTTCCGGTGCGTCTGCGCGGACCCCTACATGCTGGGGGAGGACGGAAGGACCTGCGTAGGTGAGGCCCTCCCTGCCGGTGTCATGGCGATTTGGGGGCAGTGGAACAGCATGCGCTGCAGGTCGTCACCTGTCAGTGACTGTCCTGCCGGGCGGGAAGACACGGTGCCCAGGACGCTCCCGCTGCGGTGACGCAGGGCGTGTGCGCCGCGGGCTCCAGGCCGCGATGCACTAGGGGCGTCCTCTGGCGGGGTGAGCCAGCAGAACAGAGCCCCAGGTGCAGTCCCCAGGCGCACACCGTCCGCCCGGGGCACCTCCGGCCCTCCGTGCCGGCTGGGCTCTCCGTTCCCACCTTCCCCACGGCGTAGCCGCGCCTGCCGTGTGCTGGGCACGGTGCAAACATTCATCTGCGAATCCGCAGTGTGTGGCCTCTCTGGGGAAGCACCATTTTAATCTCCACTTTACTGAAGAGGACACTGGAGAACAGAGAGGTTGAGCGACATGCTCAGGGTCACACAGCCACTCAGTTGACCCAGACAGGGCAGTGCAGGTGTGTCCCCGAGTCAGGCAGGGCGAGGCCCCTGCAGGCTCTGCTAACCAGGTCTCTCTCCTCTGTGCCCCAGACTCCGGGCGGCTCCCCCAGGCGTCCTGGGTCTCCATCGCGCTGGGTGCTGTGCTGGTCGGCGGCGTGGCGGGTCTCTCCTGGGTGGCCGTCTGCCGGTGGTAAGTCCCACGTTCCCCAACTGCCACCCGGACACGCGGTTTCCTGTCCCGTGGGCACGACTGGCAGTGAAGCCTCTTCATTTTTCTGAAGCTCGCATAGATTATTGTGTCTCCAAGCATTGATTTCAGAGCTATTTGCACCATGTGTTAGCCTTTCCGGCTCTTTCTTTAGGCTTTAAAGGGTGAAGTGGAACGAGCATCGTGCTCCTCCGGTGCTGTCAGGCGTCTGCGGGGGGAGATTGGTCGGGTGCTCCGTGAGCATTGAATGATCGCACGGGATATTCCCTCGCTAAGAATACAGATTCTTAAGCAGGTCTCTCAGAGAAAAAGGTCATTTCTGGATAAAAAAAGTCTATTCTTCGGTCGTACCCTCCCTAAGGGCAGAAATTGAAAGTTGAACTTTTAAGTTAAAACCGGCACCGCCGTTGCAATGTCCACCCTCGGAATCTGAGCTCTGCAGGGGAGGCCTCGCTTGCGTCCCCTGGGGGTCCTCTCCCAGCCCCCCTGCGGCAAACCCCCGTGTGTACAAGATTCAGGACCTTGATGGATACAGAAAAAATAACAGTAGAAACCTAAGACCCCTCTAGATTGAAATGAGCATGGTGTGCGTAAACAGTGGTGAGCAATGAGTGCACAGCGTGTTTAGATTCTATTGTGTGACGATGCCGTGAAATGTGGGGTCTTTTTCCAACCTTTTCAAGACGCATTCTTTCAGGAAACGGCCTTCCCCCCCCCCCACCCCGCACCTGTCACCTGGGGCGATGATGCGTGAGAGGACGGGGCAGGGGGGGGGGGCGGGGCCTGGTTGGGGGCTGTAGCCGTCCTCCCACCGGTTTCCCGGTCACCGCCCTGCAGGACGTGGACACCACGCGTCCCCCACCCGGTCAAAGCTGGACGCTGGGAAGTCCAACGGCGCCTTTCCTACAACTCACACAACTGTCCTCCTTGGCCGGGCGCTGGTGCAGGCGCCGGGGACACCACCAGGAGCACAGCCACGTCCCTGCCCTGCTGGACCCTGGCTCCCTCAGACGCCCCTGCAGAGGGCCCGGGTCACGCGTCTGCACGGAACCCTGCCTGAGACGGTGGCCTCCGCCAGGACTGGCTTGTCAGTGTCTCCTGGCCCAGGAAAGTGTCCAGTGGTCACTGGAGAAGGATGCGCCATCACGTGGCCCCCCAGCTCCACGCTGGAGGGAGACATCCCAGGTCATTTCTCTGGTATCCCGAGGGGCCTCGTCCCGCCCAGCGCCCTTATCTGCCCAAGCCGACGTCACACCGCCCAGACTCACGGGGTTTCAGTTCGTCCGCCGTCAGAGGAGGAGGTTGAGCAGGAGAAATCCCGAGTTCGAGCATCCGATTTTTTCTTCTGTCTGCATCACCGGCTCTGGCCGATTCTCACCCGGCCTCCCCGCCCGGCGCCGTCCTCCTCACGGCCTCTGCAGTCGACCTCCGGAAAGGGCTTGATCCTCCAACGGCTCGGTTTGCTCCTTCCCGTAAAACAGCAGGACCCAAGTCTCATCCCCTTGTGCCTCTCCCTTCAGAAAATGAGTAGACTTACAGGAGGGGAGCCTTGTATTCTAAAACCTCGGAAGCCACTAAAAATGCTATTACTGATTCCTACGGAAAGCATTTGCATCATAATTACGTGAGGAAGATAAAGAATCCAAAAAGCAAAAGCTCACCGCCGTAATCCTCCATTGATGGAAAACTCTTTGTGTTTCTTTCTGAAAGGAGAGTTTACGTTTTCCCTTTTGTCAGATTGCTTTCTCGGAGAACGTTAAGTCCTACAGAGATCGGTGCCAGTGCTGTGTTTTGTCACGTGCGCTCCCTACGTTTCTAGACATGCTTTTAAAGCACCCAGTATCTCCGTGTCAGATGGTGTCTTTGCAACAATAAAATCAAACCCACTTGGTGACAGCCGCAGTTGTCATTGCCATCATTCCCGGATAGAAAGGTGACAAAAAAACTAGGCATTGAATTATGTGATGTGGAATCTCATTAAACACCCCCGTGGGGGGTAAACTTCTCCCCAACTGTGCTGTGGAGTTTCTGGATTCGTTTTCTTGCCCAGACTGTTCATGTGAGTCCGTGAGACCTTCTTCCCTTTGAAGGGAGACAGGCTGGGGACGTGCCCATGGGGTCGGTGGGCTGCAGTTTCCTCCCCACACGCTACCTGCGGGCGCAGGTGGCCTGGCCAAGCTGCTTAGCCTTGCTGGCAGCTCCTCTGATGCGTAGGGACAAGCCCATGACCCTGCATGGCTGCTCTGGATCAGAGATGACGTATTTAAAGCACTGGGTGCATTCCAAGTGCAGAGTGAGCTCAGAGCAGTCTCGCCCAGGGCTGGCAGGCCTGCGGGACTTCAGGGCTCTGCTAGAAAGGAGAGGACAGAGGCCATTCTCTGCCCATCCGTCCTGGGGCTGAACCGATGGCTGTGCAGGCCAGGTGTCATCGGGTGACAGAGTGACAACAGCTCCTTCTCCTGTGGCCTCTCTAAGCCTCAGCCCACTGCCGACTTACCCACACTGCCATGCACAGTCTTGGCCGTGACATCCTCTGACTCCATTGTTATAAGGAGGAGAAATTCCACACCCGCATCTTAGTATTTTTTCTTTTACTTCTTTTTTTTGCAAGTTGTGGTAAAATATAACACTAAGTTTTTCATTTTAGCCATTTCTGAGTGCACGGTTCGGTGGCACTAAGCACATTCCTGTTGCCGTGCAGCCGTCCCCACCCTCCGTCTCCAGGTCCCCTTTCCTCTGGCAAAGCTGAAGCTCTGTTAAGTGACAGCTCCGGTTTCCTCCCCAGCCCCCGACAACCCACACTGATGACCGTAAGTCTGACGCGCTGGGTGCACTCGTGCGTGAGTCACGCCGTGTTTCTCTTCCGTGTCTGGCGTCACGTCCTGGGGTTCATCCGTGTTGTAGCCTGTGTCAGGATTTCCTTCCTGTTAGGGAAGAACGTTCTCCCCAGAGGTCCCCTGAGCCCAGGAGCTCCCTCAGAGTCATGAGATATTTTGAGAGACGATGGCGGCACCTAGAGATGTTTCCCTGGAGAAGAGAAAGCAGCTGGAGCAGGACGGGGGTCTCGAGGGATTCCAAGGGCTGCGGCGTTAACTGGCAGGAGAGCTCTGAGGCCAACGTCAGCCGCAGCCACGGTGAGCAGGAAACACGATTCCACGTGGGCGTTGTTGCAGACACTGCGGTTTGTCTGGGGGCTGCATGGCTGAGCGGCGGGGGGTTGGCACCAGGAAGGGGAAGGATCACCAGGAAGCCACACGCAGGGCAGGCGGGAGCAGGCGTGTCTGGGGCAGCTCCCACATTTGGAAGTAGGTGAGGTGCCTAACTGGGCCGGAGGAGAAAGACCAGCTGAGAGGGTTCGGGAAGTCTGGCGCGGTTAGGAGAAAGTCAGGAGCGGAGGAGATGTTATTTAGTAACAATGCTGTGCAGATAATGTGTGGAGCGTGAAGTTAGACTTTTCCTTGTGGCCTCCGTATTTAACTAGGATCAAAAGCAAAGACATGACTGACAATTCAAGCAGATCGAAGACATGCAGACGTGAGTTTCTTATCACGGGAAATGCTCAAGGGCGGCAGAACCTGCCAGGGACACAGAAGTCGGGGAGGGTTGGCCTGGGTGGCTCCACAGGACGTTTGCTAGTGAGAGTCTGGCCCCCTCTGTCTACCTGCTGGGGTGTGACTGTTGTGTGTGACGAGTCTGTAGAAGTCTGACCACACAGGAGTGCCAAGGACAGTGAGCGGATACAGACGGGCATGTGCTTGGAGAGGGCCGGACCTTCGCCCAGCGAGCCTCCCGGTCACCTCTTCCCAGACGTCGGCAAGTGAGACGCATCCCGTCTGCTGGAGAGAGGGGCTTGCCTTGAGCCTGCACCCACGTGCCCAGGCGATGCGCCCTCTCCCTGCAGGCCCTGGGGGCCGAGTGGTGGTGAGAAGCACCTTGCTGCGCCTGGGGTCCTCCCCTGAGGTGTCACCGCACATTCACGCCAATGGCACGTGTGGGTGTCTAACTCCCTCACCTCCGCCAGAGACCGGAAAGCACCGGGCCACACGGTTGCATGCCTGGGACCCAGACACTCTTCCCTGTCCCTGCCTGTGAGTCCTGCACGTCTTCCCCGCCTCCCTTTTGCTGTGTCTCCATGGAGAGGAGCCCTGCATGACACAGTCAGCATTTCTGGCCCTGTGCGGTTGGAGGGGGGCATCTCACAGCCGCCCCCTGAGGCAATAGCAGCCTGAGGACCCGTCTTTGCCCAGAGTCACTGTTTGTTCAGGTGGGTCTGAGGGCTCTCGTGGGTTCTCAGTCATTTGGCATCTGCAGCTCCCAGGAATGTTTGGTGCTGGGACAGGCACCAGGGCTGCGTGTGTCACAGGCCTCCGCTGGGGCATCTCCCCCACAAGGCACAAGGACCCCAAAGCACAGAGCGTATGGCTAAGGTGTGCAGACGAGCAGCTGGCAGCGTGGAGAGCTCATGGCGCATGGTGCTCCACCGTGGATGTGCTGTGTTGAGAAGGGGCCTCCCAGAGCTATGCATGCAGAGGGCACCGAGGCAGCAGTCATTCTGGGACAAGGCCAGAGACCAGGAAATCAGCTGACAGTCATCGGCACCCAAGTGATAATAGAGTCAGCGAGCAACTCTGAGGGCCCAGCCTCTGCCTGGTGGACCCGGATCCCATCTCGCCCCAGCGTGATGCCAGGTGGAGCCTGTGGCCCCAGTTGACAGGAGAGGACGTAGGCTCAGCGACAGCCCCGGCTGCAAGTCACCTCTGGAATTTGAACCAGATGCGTCTCCCTCCACAGCCCCGGCTATTCGGATTGAACCGCAGGGCCGTGGGTGGAGGAGGAAGAGCCGTCCACCACGCCCACGCCCACCCGACACACTCAGGAGGCTGCACCTGCCTTTGTTCTGAGGCGTCACTCCCACTCGCTCGAGGATTAACACCTGACTCCCCTTTGTGTGCCTGCAGGTGCACCCTGGGACTCTTTCTAGGGATTAAATCAGTATTTTGGTAAGAACCTTTCAAAAATAATTTATATTATTTTTGTCAATTAAGGATACTCCTTACATCTATGATTTAAAAAAGACAAAAATGGTCACGACACAAGCATTCAAAATCTATGGGCTCCAAAAAAAACAGTGTTAAGAGGGAAGTTCATAGCCTTAAATGCTTAGAGCAAAAAAACAGAAAGATCACAAATTAACAACCTAATGTCACACCTCAAGGAACTAGAAAAAGAACAAACCAAACCCAAAGCCAGCAGGAAAAAACAAATATCAAAGCTCAGAGCAGAAGTAAATAAAATGAAAACAAAAAAACAATACAAAGGATTAACAAAACAAGTTGATTCTGTAAGGTTTTTTGGAGTGGCCGGCGCCAGAGAAAGAAAGACGAGCAGAGTTGAAAGGGGTAAGTAAAGAGGCTTTATTGGGGTGCTCCTGGGTGAGGGTAACGGGTCCCAAGAGAGGGGCCTGGGCGAGATTCTCGGGTCCCGGGAGAGAGAGACAGACAGACAGACACACCCGAGAAGTCACCCCGCCCGGAAGTCTGGGTGGGCTTATATAGGTTTTTAGGGCTGGGGGATGGGAGTTTCTCTGGAGGGAAGGTTTCTTCGGGAAGAGTGAAGAATTTTTTTTTTTTTTTGAGACAGAGTCTCGCTTTGTTGCCCAGGCTAGAGTGAGTGCCGTTGCGTCAGCCTAGCTCACAGCAACCTCAAACTCCTGGGCTTAAGCGATCCTACTGCCTCAGCCTCCCGAGTAGCTGGGACTACAGGCATGCGCCACCATGCCCGGCTAACTTTTTTTTATATATAGTTGGCCAGATAATTTCTTTCTATTTTTAGTAGAGACGGGGTCTCGCTCTTGCTCAGGCTGGTCTCGAACTCCTGACCTCGAGCGATCCACCCGCCTCAGCCTCCCAGAGTGCTAGGATTACGGCGTGAGCCACCTCGCCCCGGCCCTGAAGAATTTCTTTGTTTCAGCTTTAGGGCGGGTATTGAGGAATAGGAGGGGCTTCTTGTTTTTTCATTAGGGAAGGGAGGGGTACCTGCCACCAGCCTTACATTCCGGCCTTTTAGTGATAATAGGGCGCCGCAGTCTTTCTGGCTACTTCCTGCTTTTGAGGGGCGTAGTGGGGGCTATGGGCCGGAGTCGGCTGGTGGAGGGGTGACTGGAAGAGGAGAGTAGGGATGAAGAAGCATCTGATTTACTGTCACTCTGGATAATTCCTGCAGGCGGTGTTGGAGAAACTGTAAAAGACAGGGGGCAAAGAGAAAGATTAGGTAAATGATGATACTGAGTCACTGGGCTGTCTTACCAGTGTTAGAGACATCAGTGTTGGTTTCCAGCAGCTGAGGCAGATACCTGTCCGCATAGGCACGGAGAAGTTGCCTGAGGAGAGAAAGATATGGGAACTAGGAGGCCAAAGGTGGGGGCTGGGCTGGAAGATGATGGTTAATGAGAAAAGGCCGGCCGTACAGGAGTTTGAAACGTCTGTGAGGTGGCATATGAGTGAAATCGACCTGCCAGTCTCATCTGGGGAGGTGACTACGTATCTGATAGGGGGACATGGGGGGGTTGAGGCCCCCTGGAGGGTTAACAGAGGCACAGATGTCACAGTCCGAGCAAACAGTTTTGATGAGAGAATATAGGGAGGGGTGTGAAAATAGAGGCTGTAAGAGGTGGGAGAGGCCCCTAGTGTCAATATGAAGTGAGGAGTGGACCTGGCCAACGAGCTCCAGGGCCTGTGCCATCCAGGGAGAGTTTCAGGGCCTCTCTGGTGAGAGTAGTGGCCGCAGCTAAGGCGTGGAGATAGCAGGAGGCAGTAGGTCCCAGAGGTTGGGTGAGGACGCTGAGGGCCAGGCCATGGAGCTCATCTGTGTGGAGATAAAAGGGTTTGTTAGGATGAGGGAGTCTTAGAGTGGGTGTTTGTAAGAGAGAGTCGAGAACTTTTAGGAACGCACGTCAGCCTGAGGGTTTAACAGAGGGCCAGCAGAGGCATCACGTGCTGCCTCATAGAGGGGTTTGGCAAGGAGAGAAAAGTTGGGGATCCAGTGTCGGAAGAAACCAATGAACCCGAGGAAGGGTGGAATTTGTTCAGCACAATGGGAGGCTGGAGATCACGGAGGGCCTGCTGGCGATCAACGATCAGATGACGGGAGGATGGAGTGACAGTCCGAGGAAGGTAACAGTGTTCAGATAACTGAGTTTTAGCTGGAGACACTCGGTAACCTTTAGAGGCAAGAAAGTTGAGAAGGGAGGCAGTCTGTGTATAAGTGTCAGGGTATGAGGGTCTGCAGAGTAATAAATTATCCACATATTGGAGAACAGTGCTTGGTTGTAAGGGGCATTGAAGATCTTGGGCGAGAGCCTGACCAAAGAGGTGGGGGCTGTCCCTGAACCCCTGGGGCAGGACAGTCCAAGTGAGTTGTCGAGACATGTTTGTGTCGGATCTTCCCACGTGAAGGCAAAGAGATTGTAGCTGGCTGGGTCTAAAGGAATGGTAAAGAAAGTGTCCTTGAGGTCCAGGACAGAGAAGTGGGTGGTGGAGGGTGGAATATGAGAAAGTAAAGCGTAGGGATTAGGCACCACAGGGTGTGTGGGGACAACTGCCTCGTTCATGAGTCTGAGGTCCTGGACTGGCCTGTAGGAGCCATTTGGCTTTCTTACCGGGAGAATGGGTGTGTTATAGGGAGAGTTTTTTTTTTTTTGCACAGAAGACGTTCTATGATGGGCTTTAGACCTCTGCGGTGGGTTGGTGAAATAGGGAACTGTGGCCGGGAAGGGAAGGATGAGGGGTCTTTGAGTCGAATGAGGATGGGGGTGTGGTGTGTGGCCAGCACCAGGGTGGAGGTGTCCTAAACCTGGGGGTCTACGAGTTCTGGTGGGAGGGGGTATGTAGGACTTGGTAAAGCACGAGAGGCTGTGGGCGGAGCTGAGGAATCTGGAGAGAGAGAGAGAGAAGGAGGGCAGAAGTTCCAGAGGAAAAGTGGAGGGTGGTGCCCAGCTTGGTTAATAAGTCCCTTCCCAATAGTGGAGCGGGACAGGAGGGTATGATAAGGAAGGAATGGGTGATGGGACGGTCATCTATTAGACAGGTTAGGGGACCGGTGGTGGGGGGTCAAAAAGGATTGCCATCAATACCCACGGTCTACACCTGGGAAGGATAGGTAGGGCCTGAAAAGGAAGGCAGGACACAGTAGGTAGCCCCCGTGTCAACCAGAAAGGACACTGCCTTACCTGCTACCTTGATTGTTACCCTGGGCTCAGTGCGGGCGATCGGGGTCATTGAGTCGGGGCCTCTTCAGTCTTCGTCAGCCAGACCCAAAACTGCCATTGGCAGGTCTGGGGATGGAAGGACTGACCCTCTGGACTTCTGTCTCAAGGGGCAGTCACTTTTCCAGTGTCCCTCTTGACCACATGCCGAGCAAGGTGTGGTGTGTGGAAGTGGCTGCGGGCACCACTTGGCCCAGTAGCCTTCCTTACCGTACTTGAAGTAGGTGCCCGGTGGAGTGTGGCTGGTCACCTTAGACCAGGTTGATGGCTTCGTGGGTCCCGCTGACCTCAGGGCTGCAAACAAGGCTTGGGCCTGCTGGTGTGTCTTTTGGTGGACACAGGCCTCCTCTGGGGCCTCTGCCTGTTCATCTCAGGAATTAAAGACTTTAAATGCCATGTTCACCAGGTCTCGGATAGGGGTGTGAGGGCCCTCCTCTGCCTTTTTGAGTTTCTTTCTGATATCAGGAGATGACTGGGTAATAAAGTGGATTGTAAGGACAGTAGTCCCCACAGGGGAGGTAGGATCTAGGCAGGTATATTGGATAAGGGCATCTGTAAGGTGGCTGAGAAAGGCTGAGGGGTTTTCATCTGCCCTTTGAGTGATTTTCCCAAGTTTATCATAATTTACAGCGCATGCGCCGCAGCCTGGAGGCCGGCGAGGACACACTGCAACATGCAGTCCCACCGTTTCCTGCCTTTCCTGTGTTAAGTAACAGAACTCTTTGGTGTAGGCTGTAGGGTCATTAGAAAATGAACACAGGCATTTTTCAATCTGGGAAAGGTGAGAAAGGGAGAAGGGAACATGCACCCATATGACCCCCTCAGTGCCTGCCACCTCCCATAACAGATAAAGGAGGGACTGGTCTGAGGGATTTGCGTGAGAGCGAGTGTGATGGCTGACAGGAGACATCGGCGGCGAGCGGCTGGGTGGCGCAGAAGGGTGAGGGGCTGCATCCAGGTATGGTGGAGGTCGAGTGGGGGGAGAGCTGAGAGAGTCAGGTGGATCAGAGAAAGCAGAAGCGGCATCTGAGATGCCTGGTGGAGAGTTAGAGGGAGAAGAGGTGGAGGGGGGTGGGGGACCCCTCGCAAGGAAGACCTGTGTGGGGTGGCAGGTCAGAGAAGGACAGGAGCGCAAACAGAAAAAGGCTTTTTCTGTTTCATATGGGATCTCCGACCATTTGCCGTTTCTGTGACAGAAATTGTTTAAATCCTGGAGGATTTTTAAAGTCAAAGCTCTTGTTCTTGGGTCAACGGGAGTCATAGTCCAATTTGTACATTGGCCAGGCCATGTTGCAGTAAAAGACTAGTCGCTTTGGCCAAATGTCCAACCCCAGACCCTTCAAATTGGCCAGGAGACACCCTAGGGGAGTCTTGAGAGGAATTTTGGAAATTTGGCTGCCCATTGTGCCAGACGCACAGCAAGAAGGAGAAGAAGGGATCCAGGATCCCAAGAACCAACGAGACGTTCCAGGAATGAGTGCAAGGTTGGATGGTGAGTACAAATGGAGGGACATCTCCACTCAGATTACACGGCCACGGACTAAAAGGGAAGAGAGGAATCGGGCGTCCCCAAATTCCTCAAATCCCAGGCCGGAGCTGGGGAGTACCTCTGACTCGGGCCCCACAATTTCTGGAGGGATCCAGGATCCCAGACAGAAACAGAGGTCTCCGGAAGGAACTCTGAGTCAGGCAAACACAGAGAGGACTCACCATTGACGGGGAACTGAAGAGGGACCCTCCAGCAGTCAGATGTAGTCCCGATTTAAGCGTAGAGGTTGTCTGAGAGGCCGGCGCAGCCGTGGGCCAAAATGGCCCAGCGCAACCAAGACACCCCTCTCGGGTTTTGGCACCAAATGTAAGGTTTTTTGGAGTGGCTGGCGCTAGATAAAGAAAGATGAGCAGAGTTGAAAGGGGTAAGTAAAGAGGCTTTAATTGGGGCACTCCTGGGTGAGGATAATAGGTCCCAAGAGAAGGGGCACAGGCGAGATTCTCGGGTCCCAGGAGAGAGAGAGAGAGAGACCCCAGAAGTCGCCCCGCCCAGAAGTCTAGGGGGGCTTATATAGGTTTTTAGGGTTGGCAGATGGGAGTTTCTCTGGAGAGACGGTTTCGGCGGGAAGAGTGAGGAATTTTTGTTTCAGCTTTAGGACGGGTATTGAGGAATAGGAGGGGCTTCTTCCTTTTTCATTAGGGAACGGAAGGGTGCCTGCCACCAGCCTTACAGATTCTTTGAAAAGATAAATAAAATCGACAGACATCTTATTAGATTAACTAGAATTAGAAAAGACCAAAATAAGCTCAGTCAGAAAAGAAAAAGGAAACATTACAACTGATACCATAGAAATACAAAAGATCATCTGTGCACACTACGAAAATCTCTACACATGCAAACTGGAAAATGTAGAAGAAATAAATAAATAAGGGTTTTTATCATGAATTTATAAATAAATTCCTGGAAACACACAACCTCCCTGGCCTAAATCAGGCAGAAATAGAATCCCTGAACAGACCAATAACAAGTAATGAGATTGAACTGTAATAAAAACTCTTCCAAGGGAAAAAAAAAAGCCCCAGATCCAACAGATTGACAGCCATATTCTAAAAATAACTGGTACTTATCCTACAGAAATTATTTCATAACATTGAGAAAGAGGGAATTCTCCCTAACTCATTCTATGAAGCCAGTATCACTCCGGTACCAAAGCCAAGAAAGGATACAACAACAACAACCAAAAACTGAAGAAGACTCTCACTTAAGAACATAGATGCAAAAAGCCTCAACAAAATACTAGCAAGCCAAATTCAACAGCACATCAAAAAGATAATCTACCATGATCAAGTGGGGTTCACCCCAGGGGTGAAAGGATGGTTCAATATACACAAATCAATAAACATGATTCACCACATAAACAGAATTAAAAACAAAGACCATATGGATCATCTCAATAGATGCAGAAAAAGCATTTGATAAAATCCAGAACTCTTCATGATAAAAACCCTCAACAAACTAGGTATAGAAGGAACATACCTCAAAATAATAAAAGTCACATACAACAAACCCACAGCCAACATCATACTGGGAAAAGCTGAAAGAATTCCCCCAAAGAACTGGAACAAGACAAGGGTGCCACTGTCACCACTTCTATTCAGTATGATACTGGAACTCCTCACCAGAGCAATCAGACAAGAGAAAGAAATAAAGGGCATCCAAATTGAGAAAGAGGAGGTCAAAATATCAGCAAAATATTGCTGATCATATGATCTAGAAAACCTTAAAGTCTCCTCCAAAAGACTCCTAGAATTGATAAATTCAGTAAAGTTTCAGGTTACAAAATGAATATAAACAAATCAAGAGCATTTCTATATAATGTAGTAATAGTCAAGTTGAGAATCAAATCAAGAACTCAACACCATTTACAATAGCTACAAAGAAAATAAAATACCTAGGAATATATTTAACCAAGGAGGTGAACGATCTCTACAAGGAGAACTACAAAACACTGATGAAAGAAACCAGAGATGACACAAACAAATGGAAAACATCCCATCCTCATGGATTGGAAGACTCAACATTGTCAAAATGTCCATAATTCCCAAGTGATTTATAAATTCAGGACAATTCCCATCAAAATTCCAATTTCATTTCCCAGAGATCCAGAAAATATAATCCTAAACTTCATATGGAACCAAAATACCCCAAATAGCCAAGGCAATCCTAACTAAGCAAAAAGAACAAATCTGGAGGCATCAAATTATCTGACTTCACATTATACTACAAGGTTATAGTAACCAAAACAGCAGGGTACTGGCATAAAGGTAAACACATAGACCAATAGAACAGAATAGAGAACCCAGAAATAAAACCACATAGCTATGCCCAAGTGATCTTCAACAAAGCAGACAAAAACATACACTGGGGAAAGGAAGCCCTATTCAATAAATGATGCTGGGAAAACTGGATAGCCACATTCAGAAGAATGAAACTGGGTCACTGTCTCTCACTATGTATAAAAACTAACTCAAGATGGATTAAAGACTTAAATATAAGACCCAAAACAATAAAAATTCTGGAATAAAAGGTAGGAAAAACTCTTCTAGACATTGGCCTAAGAAAATAATTTATGAGTAAGACTTCCAAAGCAAATACAGCAATAACAAAAATAAACAAATGGGACTTAAACTAAAAAGTTTCTGTATAGCAAAGGAAATAATCAACAGAGTTAAGTAGACAACCTACAGAATAGTAGAAAATATTCACAAACTACACGTCTGACAAAGGGCTAATATACAGAATCTTTAAGGAAGTCAAATAAATCAGTGAGAAAAAAACAAATGTCCCCATCAAAAAGTGGGCAAAAGACATGAACAGACTCTTCTCAAAAGAAGATAGACAAATGGCCAACAAACATATGAAAACATGTTCAACATCACTAATCATCAGGGAAATGCAAATTAAAAATCACAATGAGATATCACCTTACCCCTGTCAGAATGGCAATTAATAAAAAGTCAAACAACAATAGATGCTTGTGCAGATGCGGTATCTGGGGACACGGATACGCTGTTGGTGGAAATGTAAACTTGCACAACCTCTATGGAAAACACATGGAGATTCCTCAAAGGACTAAAAGAGGAACTACCATTGGATCCAGCAATCCCACTGCTGGGGTCTACCCAAGGGAAAGGAGTCATTTTATAAGAAGACACTTGTACCTGAATGTTCATCACAGCACGATTCACAGTAGCAAAGATGTGGATCCAACCTTAGCGTCCATCAATTCAGACAGGTGTCCTCTGTGTTGTAAACTGTTAAAAATCATTTTCCTGTGAAGGGAATAATGCTACTTTTGCAGAAATATATTAAATCACAGTTGACTTGTCTAAAGTGCGGAATGAAAGTGAGTTGTTAGTGATCCCACCAAGGTGCCCCGTGGCAGCCTCTGTGAACGGCACCTTCTTTCTATCACCGGTCATGACGTCGTGGTCTTGCTGACCCAGTGGCTAAAAAGAAAAACTCGTCTCCTTTTAAGAAAACAGAGGTTGTGCCAATAAAGTTGTGCATAAGTGTACATGTCAGTGTACAAATACCTTTGCAAATATCATGTAGCAATACCAAGGATGTGGGACAGTCCTTAATGAACATGATCTCACTCATATTATCTTTCCTAAAGTGCATTTCTGCATAATTATTGCTTTACCAGAATTGGGTTGATTTTTATATATAATTTATTTTTTCAAAGTTTCTGCAGCATATCCTAATGGCATGATTTTTTTTTATTAAAGTAAGCATTCAAAATAAACATTTTGATCCCTTTGCTGCTTAAAAAATACTAAATTAACATGTGATGACAAGTCCTGCAGTCCAGCAATTCAACCTGGTGGCGTCTCTGTGTTTTGCTATGATGTAGCGCTTCTGCAGCCGTTCGATTGTTTCATTGCATTGATCCCTTACTAACAACAAGCGAGATGGAAATGCAAAGAGACAATGCCCTGTGAGGCACGATGCTGGAGCCACGACTCCGGACACACGCTTTTAGCTTTCCGGTGTTTAAGGAAACAAGTCTGTACATTACTTGGGGGAAATAAAAATTGAAAATTTCAACAAATGCAAAGAATAATTCCTTATATCTTGGTAAACAATAAAAAGGTACTGAAATTGGCCACCAGGAACCTGAAGGTGCCTGCTGTGCTGTACATGCTAGCAACATGCCAGTGGGGACCCGTTTTAAAGCAATATTTAAACTCAAACACGTAACATGCCAAAGACTCATAGTGTTAATTCCAAACCCTCCAACTTGAGGTCAAGACCTCACTCTTGTTAGTGATCAAGAGAAAAGTGCATTGACTCACCCTGTGATACCATTTAAACTTACTGAATTAAAAGCACAACGACAATATTAAAAACAGTGATAATTCAACGATGCCGAGGTGGTGGGATGGGTGTGTCACAAGTGCTGGTGGCACCAAAATGACGGGGACGCTTGTGGGAGAGAGGTGAGCTGCGTATGTAACCTGTGTCCTGCGACCCCTCTGTGCTGGGAGGACTCAGACGAGGCGCCTGCAGAAGGTGCTGTGTGCACAGTCCAGGGTTGGACCCAGCGGGTCACTGACGGAAACCAAGCGGGTCCGACAACAGAGCACGGACCCACTAGGGTGGTCTCCCCCTGGGTACAGCACTCCTGCAGGTGCAGAGCCCGGTGACCCTGGGTCAGCAGGAGCACACGGTGGTGCATGGGTGGTGACCACACGTCAACACCATGACACGAGGAGTGAACACGGAAAAGGCAGTGACAGGAGTTTGGGTGAATTCGAGGGAATCTGAGTGGTGGGCTTGTAGTTAATTATTTAATTTTCCCTGATAGTCATTGTGATTTAACAAATATGTGATTTCTTTAACAACTAAAAGTGTGATCCAATAATCTGAGGGAGGCGAGGTTAGGGCACTGCACACTTACTCGCTGCGGTGGGTGTTCCTGGTCCTTACACCGCGCTCCGTGGCCCCGTCCTGACAACACCGTCACTGGCTCTGATGACAGTCACGTGCCGCGCTACGAACAGGCTTGCCCACGTCACACGCTGTGGCCGACAGGCGTGGGGACCCTGGGGGAAGAGGACTCATCGCTGGCGCAGGTCCGGGAAGAAAGTGTCGCTGTGTTTTGGCGCCAGCTTCCAAGTGCAGCCATAACAGGGCGTGTTTGGTGGCCCCTGGGGGTCCTCTGGGTGTGGATGGTTATGACAAGGTGCCTTTCTGTCCACAGGACACGTTCTGACACCAAGTCCACACGGCCAGGCACGGAGAGAGGCGGAAAAGTAACTTCCCAAACGGGATGTGGACGAGGTCAGGAGGTGGGGGGTTCCCAGCGCGGTGTCGCGGCCCAGGACGTGGAGCAGGTGGGTTTGCCTCTGACCTGTCGCGGGTTAGGATGTGCCGGGTCCTTCCAGCCACACCCAGGGGTCATCAAGCAGCACTCGGGTTAGCGCCACGCGCAGCCTCTGCTCCGCACTCCGTGTCCTGCGAGGTCCCCGCTCGGTTCTGCACCTTCCCCTGGGTTTTCTCTCGAACAAAATCGTAGTTATAACAAGAATGATTTGTCAGAATTTGAACCTACTTTATAAAAAGTGTAGACAAAGTAGAATCAGTAAACCAGAGGGGGAGGAGTGGAAATGCCTTTCGCTTGTGCAAACGCCTTCAGAGCTAAGGGGTGTTTGCCTCGTCCTGACCTGAGAATTGGCTGGAAGATGCCAGATTAGTTAGAAGCTGAAACAAAATACTGACTTTTAAAATTTGCTTTTTTAAATTGAATAATTATAATCAGTGTGGGAAAAAATCAGTCTAAATTTACCTTATACCATCTTTACGTTGCATGCCAGACCCCAAGCGATGGCATCTTAAAAAGTCACCTGTGTAAGTTTGACTTTTGAGCTTAAGGAGTGGAGAGCCGGTGGCAGCTTCCAGGTGGGACATTGGTCAGAGGACACAGAGTTTTGTTTAGACAGAAATTTATGTGTTTGAGATCGATTGCCTGGCTTGGTGACCATAGTTAATAATAATGATATATCTAATGTATGTTTCAAAATTGCTAATAGATTTGATTTGATTTTTTAGATTTTAAATGTACTCATTAGAAAAAAAGTATGTGAGGTGATAATATGTTAATTAGTTTGACATAGTCATTCCCCAGTGCAAACATGTATTAAAACATCACATTTTACAGTGTAAGTGTATGCAATTATTATTTGTCCATTAAACATAAACATTTAAATGTAAAACGTCACATATACACAAGGGCCTATCCGACACGATCCACCCACCTTCGATGTTCAGTTCTGAGCAGACCCCGTCCCTGGAGGGGGGTGCAGCACCCTGGACACTCTGCTGAGAGCAGGTTGTCTTTGCACCTGCTGCCCAAGTGTGAACCAAAAATACCCCAACCTGGATGTGAGGCTCTTCGCCAATGTCAGTGCACAAACGACGGCTCCTCCCACCACACGGAGGGCAGGGCTTGCACCGCCCACCTGATTGGCCTGCTGGGCACGCAAGGGCCGGAGCCAGGTGTGTCGCTCATCCGTGTGCCAGCAGGTACTGTGAGCTCACCACGACTTCCCTCCTGCAGGGCCCTGGGGCTGGATCCCAAATCCTTCTCTGCAAGTAGGAACCTTCGCTCCGTCGGGAGGCCCGGCATCCACAAGCGGATCCTCAGGTGGTGTACCCTGGAGTCAGGAACGTCCTGGGCGGTGTGTGAGAAGGAAGGTGGCTGTCCCCTCAGCGGTCCTTTGTGGAAGTCGCTCCTGTCTCCGGCGTTGTCTTGCGGACAGTGTGGGTTGCACCGAAGCCGTCAGAAGTCGGTGTCTGTGTGGAGCTTTTGCGTGGCGTGGGCAGGCGAGGGCCGGGACACTCACGCTGGCAGATGGCCCGGCTGGGACACACTGGCAAGGCAGTGCCATGCTCCCAACATCACCAGTGAGACTGTTTTCCAAACAAAGACGAGTCTGGCGTTGTGCTCTGGTTTCCGTGAAGCACAGACGTGAGCTCGGCAGCCGGAGCGTGTCTGGCCCTTTGCTGTAAACGCGGCCTGATTCGTTCCCTCGGGGCTTTGCCTGAAACATGTACTTACATATTACACGTGTTTATAATCCCTGGAAACATTATTTTCGCCATAATCATGTCTGGTTTTTGGTGACCCCGACTCTGCTCCAGTTTGCACTTTGCCCCTTCGCCGACCTCCCTGTCCCACCCGGCTGTGGGTTTCCCGCCTGCTCCATGACTCATCTCTTCCTCCTCTTCCTCCTCCTCCTGGGAGGGGGGCTCGGGGCTTCCTGCTCGGCTGGTGGGGGAGGGTTGTGATTCTGGGGGACAGGCCAGAGCCTTAAGGACTGAAAATGTGACTGGTGTCAGCACCCAGGGCTTTGCTGAGAAAACGAGACCCAGAACCACGGCCGTGTGCACCCCGCGCGGCACACGCTGGTTTAGCTCCGCCCGCTCTCCTCTCCCTCGGGGAACAGCCCCGTCACCCCTGGGGGCCGTCCCTTCCCAACTCAACTCAGGGCTGTCTGGGGAGCCGCAAGTCGCTGCCACCCTGTACAGCAGCCACCACCGTCACCCTCGTCCCACAGGAGAGGGGACTGAGTCCCAGAGAGGCTCCGCCCTCGCTCCGCCCAGGAGCTCCAGGCCTTCCCCAGCCTCAGCCCAAACACTAAACCTTCTTTCTGCAGAAAACCAAAGGCAGGTGTATCACCCTGGAATTCTGACTCCCTGAGAGCGTGGGGCAGCGAGTCACCGGGACGGAGCCTCACCACCAGGCTGCGCTCCGTCTGCACCGACGGCCGACAACGGCAGGGAACCTGCTCTGCTTTCAGACTTTTTAATATAACTGTAGCATCACGTAGAGAAAGCAGGTGTTACTTTTTGTAACCAAAAAAGACGGGGCTGGTGTTTTTCCCCAGGTGCTGGGCCATCCTATCCTGTGTGTCCAGAACTCGCATTACTGTTAATATAAAATCCTTTAATGATTTAACGATTCAGCCAATATTGGAGAAACCCTGGCAGCTCCCGCCAGTCCCCTGCCTCTCGGCCCTGCGGGACGTGCCTGCCGGGACCGCCCGGCAGAGGGCCGGGGATGGAGGGAGGAACTCGCACCCATGGCTCCGCGCGGCAGCTCTGGGCAAGTTCTGCGGGAAACAGGGTCGGAACAACAGTGACTGGGAACGGCTCAGCTTCCCCCGTCTGAGCCTCACACTGGTGTCAGCAGCCAGGAGACAATCCCGGGCTTCGCTCCCTCTGCCCCGAGGATCTTAGTTTCTTATGTGTCTGATTCCTGGGCATTCAGTGCCCCGTGGCAGTGTTACTGAACCTCTCCAGCCAGAATGAGCAGTCCCATCTTAGCTGTCACCGTGACTGCATTACTGACACCTGCATTTCTGGGTCTGGCTGTGAGGGTGTTTTCTGGAGGAGGCTGGCGTGGGAGCCCGTGGATGTACATGTGGGGAAGACCCGTCCTCAGTGCAGGTGGGCACCGTCCACTCACCTGGGTGCCCGGAATGAACAGAAAGGATCTCTCTCTCCCTCTCTCTCTCCTGGAGCTGGGACACCCTTCCTCTCCAGGCCTCTGGACTCCAGGACTTGCACCAGGGCCCCCGGATTCTAGGCCTGTGGCCTTGGCTGAGTTATGCTATCAGCTTCCTGGGTCTGCAGTGGGGAGACGGCTCCTCCAGGGACTTGTCAGACTCCATAATCCCAGGAGCCAATTATCCTAATAAATCCCCTCTCATCCATCCCGCCATCTCTCCATCCATCCATCTCTCCCTGTCTCTCTCTGCCTATCCTGTCGGCGCTGTCTCTCTGGAGGACCCTGGCTCGAGCACGTACAATAAGAGCCCCAGAATAACCGAGGATTCGTGACTCACCCTCCTGACAGTGTCCAACTCGGCCGACGTGCGCATGGATCTGTCCTGACACGTGCACCCGTCTCCTCGGTGCTGCAACCCTAACACTCCTTGGAATCGGACTGTTTGGGGTGTTCGTTACTTACTGCTGTAATGGTCCCAGTGGATCTGCTGCCAGGATAGGTCATAGTTTTGCCAAGCATTGATCTATTTAGAAATCTAAACTGGAAGACTGTTGCACTTGGCCGGGTGTGTGGGGAGTGGACCAACTTCCACCCCAGGCCTCTCTGTGTCTGCGGCGCCGTCCGCACACTTCTGTGGTGTCTTTTGGGCCATTCGTGGGAGTCCAGCGTGCAGAGCGGCAGCGGTTTGTCCTGTCATTGGGATAGTTGGCAGCATGTGACGTTAGCACTGGACACCACCTCCAATCGCTGTGTGCAGCCCTTCATTTTATGGAGGGACAGCTGAGTTCCAGGCCTGAGAAGAGAGTTTCTGAGAGTCACATACCGATTTAAAGTTCAAGAAGAGAAGAAAACATAGTTCACAGTCAGCACTTAGTGTGACCACATTGGCCCTACTGTGTAAGTAACTGCTCCAAACCTAGACGTTCCACAATTGTGTGTGCTCTTCCCATTGCTGCTTCTTCCTTATTAAAACTTCTGCTGTTCCTTAACAGCTCTGGCCAAATCAACCAGAACCACACCACCTCTTGCCCTTACAATGTCCGTCCTTTGTGGATATTACACACATAGGAACACCTTGACCTGGAGTCACCTGGTAGCTCCGGTTCTGAATGTGTGGAGCCCTGCCCCTGATCCGACCCCACCCTGACCCTACCCCACCCTAACCCTAACCCACCCCCATCCCTACCCTACCCATATCCCCAACCCTTGACCCTACCCCAACCCCTAACCCTAACCCACCCCCAACTGTATCCCCAACCCCTGGCCCTACCCAAACCCTACCGCACCATGACCCTACCCCACCCTGACCCTACCCCAACCCCTAACCCTACCCCAACCATATCCCAACCTCACCCTGACCCTACCCCAACCCCTAACCCTAACCCTAACCCACCCCCAACTGTATCCCCAACCCCTGGCCCTATCCAAACCCTACCGCACCATGACCCTACCCCACCCTGACCCTACCCCAACCCCTAACCCTACCCCAACCGTATCCCCACCCCTGACCCGACCCCACCCTGACCCTAACCCTAACCCACCCCCAACCGTATCCCCAACCCCTGGCCCTACCCAAACCCTACCCTACCCTGACCCTACCCCAACCCTGCATACAAGTCCTGACCGTCTCACTTAGGACGTAATTTCTGAGCAAACTGGCCTTTCCTTAGCAGAAAAGCAAAAGGGAAACGATCCGGGCAAACGCCGCAGTTCCCGTTAGCAGACAGCACCACCTTCTGGGTAGCCTGGAAAATAGCAAATCACTGTTTTCCTGACCTAGCATTTTTGTTCTAAAAGAACTTACATGTCAATTTGATTTTCTCGTGCTTGATTTGCATGGAAACCTTTTTATTTCTCTCTTTGGTTTTTTTCGCTTGGAGTTAACGTCCCACGTTCTCGCTGTGCTGTGAGACGGAGGCGTCTTCCTTCCTGCGCCCACAGCCCCCCGTCCGGCCGCGTCTCAGAAGCCACAGGCCCCCAACACGCCGCGTGCATGAGCCGCTCTCACCAGCCGCTCCCACCACTAACCCACCTGCTCACTCACCTGCACACTTGCTCGCAGCACACGGATGCAGGACAGGGGGCCGTGGAGGACAGGCAGTGGCAGGCGCTGGCCGTCCGGGACCTGCCGGTGGCTGCTCGGTTCAGCGGGTGAGGGTGTCTGACCCCAGGCCAGGGGCCGCCGTGCACCAGGGAGGTTTGCAGCAGCCTCTCCCTCGGCAGAGAGAGCTTCTCTCTGTAAGATGTGTCTGTGCAGCCCCGGCCTCAGGAGCGCACCGTCCTCCCCGGGAGCAGGCGGGTGGGACGTCGCAGCGCTGGGCAGGGGATGGCACCGGCTCTCAGAGAAAACACGGGATGACGAACGTGTGGAGCCGTGGTCAGTGCACACGCGAAGGGGAGAAGGTCGCGGTCTCTCCTGTCACGATTTGCACAGCCAGGAGTGCACCGGAATCCGGACACCAGGCCTGGGGGAGGAGGGAGCCACGCCAAGGATGGTGACTTCTCAGTAGCCATGAAAGTCCATGATCAGTGATATAAGAAAAGCATGTGTGTCATGTGTAATGACACACAGTGCACATACATGCAGACAGATACATACACCACACCATCCAGCACCTGCCACACACACCCCACACCATACACACACATCACATGTACACACCTCACACCCCCGCCACATATACATACCACACACATCACACGGACACACACAGACACCTCACGACACACGTACACGATGTTAACGTTTGCCTCGTGCGCTAGACTCAGAGCCCGCGGAGCTGGAATCCACGTCTGGTCCAAGCACCCAGTGCCACCTCCCGGCGCAGTGCCTGGCGCGTGGGCTCACGCTATACTCTCATCGTGCAGAGAACAACTGCATGAACCAACGCGTGGATGGAGGTACAGACAGACGGGCAGATGAGTGCCTGGAAGTGCAGTGGGACCCAGTTTTGGGGGTTCATTTGGCAAAGCAGGTGCCCGCAGGGGGCTGGATAATTGAATGCTGTCCCAGGGGTGGGCAGGCACTTTCCTGCTATGAATTTAAAGTGAGCAAAAGTCCCAAGTCTTCTAAAGCCTGAAAATTTTGAATCAGAACTTTATTTAACTTACACTAAATATGGACTTTGCCCCTTGATAAATTGCAGACAATTCTGACACGTTTGAAAGGTTGATTTATGGGCAGTTTAGGCGGCTCATTCTTCCTGCCACAAAATGCACTGCGCCCTGAGCTGTGGTCCTGCCGGGCCCTGGCGTGTTCTGTCACGGTGAAGCCCAGCTCCTGCTTGCTTCCCGGCAGAGCCTGGGGTCCCTGTCACCCTCCAGTGAGGGCAGAGGAGCCCCGTTAGGATCGCACGGCGCACAGTACCGCGTGCTTGGCCAGGGGTGCTCAGCTGGAAGGCGGATTTTCTAGTCCGGGCACGACCTGCACCAGACAGCAGAAACAGTGGCTCATTAGAAGACGAGGGAGGCCAGTCCCCAGCGCCTTGAGGGAGAGCAAAGCCAGGAGTAAGGGACACGGGGGTCAGGACACTGGAGTCTTTTTTTTTTTTTTTTTTTTGACCATTAAAAAATATCAAATGCACTTTTTATCAACCAGCTATTATTGTAGGCGATTTCATACGGGTCATCTAACCTGCTGTCAGGGCTCAGAACCCGACACCCCAGAAGTAGCACCTTGGCCAGCTGAGCACTTTACTCTCGGGAGTCCACAAAGCAGGAAGCTCTTTCTGACCTCTCCGCCCCTTCCCCCTCACCGGCATCACAGAAACTGGAGTCCCCTCCCCCAGGGCAAGGCGCAAAGCCAGGAGGCCACTCTCGGACCCCTCCCTTCCGCCCTGCAAGGCCTGGGTGACAGCCCCATGCCCCAGGCCAGTGTCGGCAGAGACACTGCGTCTGGCCCAGCAGGCTGCCAGGGCCCTGGCTCACCGCCATCCATCACACTTTCCGTCCAATCATGTTTCTCCACGACTCCACTTACTTCCTCAGACTTAACAAAAAACACAGTTTCCTGGGTCTTTGGGTCTTCATTTCTGAAAGTGCCCATGTCACGTGGAACTTGGTTGAACAAGGCTGTGCCTGCTCTCGCTCACCTGGCATTGGCTGTGGGGCGTCAGCCATGACCTCGCGATGGGGAGGGACAGGTCTCACTGCCCTGCACTCCCTGCTCTGACGCCATCCTGGGACGGATGCAGCTGCCCACCTGCTGCCCTGACCTCTGGTCTCCAGGAGCAGGAGTCCCCCTTCCTGGGGGCACAGGGTGGGTGCCTGGCACGGGTGGGGCTGCCGCTGCCGGTTGGTCTGGGTGATTGGCTGGGGCATGGGTGATCTAGAGCAGCCTGGAACTGTCACCACTGGAGGGACCCTGAACAACAGGGACCCAGCGTCACCCTGCTGGCGGCTGGAGCCCACCCCCCACCACAGACAGGAAGGCGCAAACCGTCCCATGGGGAGCACTGGGCAGGCGGGCGGGGCCCAGCCCTGGGGGAAGGGGCTGGTGGGCAAACCTAACAGAGGGGACCAGCAGGCCGCTGGGCGGTGCCTCCTTAGGGCAGGGCGGGGTGCATCTGAATTGCCTTGATTTCCTACACAAGTCTCTGCAGGGCGGAGCTCGTGCACAGACTGTGGGGGGGAAACGGGTGACACACAGCCCACCCAGTGGGCAGGAGGGTCTGGGGCACCCCCATGTCCTTCCAGACCGTGGAACCCCTCAGAGGTCAACTCACGTGAGCAGTGGCAGCAGCACCCAAAGGAACCACGTCCCCCTAGGGCAGAAGGACGCTGCTGGGGTCACAGGGTCTGCGAGGCAGAAGGACGGAGCCCCAGGGAGGGCTCACCCGAGGCGGGGAGGGAGCTGGCACCTGTGACTTGCAGCAGCTGCACCTGGTGGGGGACTCAGGCCAGAGACAGCGCAGCACGGCAGGAGCCCCTCCTGTACCGCCACGGAAGAGAAGCCAGTGCCACCACGGGGAGCTGAGGCCCAGAGCCGCCTTCCACGTGAAGGGACATTGTTACTGCAGTGGCCGGGCTAAAACGTGACCGACCACTAAAGCAAGAATCCCATCAAGAAAACATTCAGAGTATCAGGAAACAGAAAGGTCTTTTTGTAGTTGGCTTTAGCAACTTTGATAGAATTTATATCTCCTGTTTTTTTTTTCAGATGCCTCTTAGGATCTAACTGCTACATGTTGTTGTAACAGAGTATTCCTTAAATAGTTTTTAATTTGTTTTCAGTTCCAAGAAAGAACATTGTGTATCTGCCAATGCAGTGCCAAAAACTGTCAAAAAAATTTTTAAAGGCCCTATCAAAACAATTGCATAACTTAATTTTTTCACAACTAAACACATCTGACAGTTTTCATTTCTGTTAAATTTCACTTTGTAATGACTTTCGGTAGAGGAAATATGCACTTCAACAATAGTTCTGAAAGGCCAGTGAAAATTCTTTTGCACATTCTATATTTTCCACTAAGGACTCTATCTATTTCAGTGGACAGTGCTGGAGTGTTGCAGAAAGTGAGGATAGGTAATGTATCCTTGCATCTCATGTCTGGCCCCGTAGCTCCTAAGCAAACAGCAGGTGAAAACACAGTGGGACGTCCAACCCCCTCTACCTCACATCATGAGAAATGTCAGAGTCTGGCTCTCAGCCTAGCAGCAGAGCCCAACACAATCAAAAATGTGGCCAGAAGTTGGTGAAATTTCAACAAAGACAACTTTTAAATAGAAAATGCCATCATTTTAAGTTCAGCTCACACTTAACGGCAAAGTAGCTGCCCGTCTCACAAAGACACCAGCCTGGGACGAAGAACCACATTTCCAAGGGCGTCTCCTTATCATAGCGATGCCAACAAAGGCAAAAAGTCTAGCAAACTTCAGGAACTTTCAGAGAAAATCTAGCTCTGTAGGGGTGATATGTTCATATTTATGATCCGATTATACATCTTAAACTGATCCAGTTGTTCTCAAGCCGATCTTTGGTGAAACAGCAAAGATTACAAAATAACCTTCTGTGGGGCAGGTCACCAGCCGTGCCCATTTGTTTATTTCATCAGCACCAAGGAAGTTTTGTCACGACTGGTTACTCCATTAGGGATTTGGAGAACAAGACCCAACAGACGAGTCGTTCCCCGGTAGGTCGAGGGAGAATATGAAGACGTCACGAGTAACGGTGACGTTCCCGCCACGCTGAAATCTGCACCGTCACTGCCTGGCGTGCAGGTCACTAAACGGTGTTTGCACAGAAACTGTTCACTACACTCTGCACAAGTGGTTGCACCTTCAGTATGCACATTATACGTCAAGACTTTAAAAAGAGGGAAAAAGGAATGGGTTAGACTAAGAGATGTAAAACTAAGAAGGTATTGTTAAGAGAACAAAACATGCAGAAGAAAATGCTGTCTCTTCCTGTTTGTCGGGGAAGTGGGCAGAGGAGCCTGTTCATGCAGGGCGGCCCTCAGGGGCCGGGCAGTGGTCGTCTGTCGAGAACGAAGGAGTGTCATCGAGCAAAGGTAACAAAGAAAAGCTAAAAACTAGTAAAGCAGAAAAATATGCATTGTGTAACAGTAAGTGGAAGTTAGAATACAATTTCTATCTATCTATGCAAATGGTGGAAACGTATAAAATTAAACATTGAAAAATATTAAAAGGCAAAACAGCCCAATGAAAACATTGATTTATCTATAAAATATAATTGGGGTAATTATGCTGCATCTTCCTAATTATTATTTCATGTAGATTTTAATTTTTATAACATGTGGACATTTTTTGTTATTTAAATGTGGATTCTCCACAAAGAAAGAAAGAAAAATATGTCATAATATTACAGACATCTCTCTAAAAGTCTAGCCAAAACGAAGTCTGCCTTCCAAGGAGGACTTGCTGGGTCTTTGCTGGTTTTGATGTGGGGGGTTTGATACGCAGCAGCCACCGGGCCCCTCGGAGCCGGGAGGGGAATCCGTGCAACAGAAAGGCCACGTGTACCAGGTACAGAGTGATGGTGAGCTGTGGACCCTTCCTTTCCCCCGAGAACAAGGAGATCACCACCTTGAAGCTCCAGCACTGAGACCTTCCTCTGAGAGTAACTGGCTGAGCTCGGAGAGGGACCTGCCCACCTGGCCCTGGCAGCCTGACATTGGCAATACACCTGGTCACCCCAGATCTCTGATAGAGAGGCACAAGGAGATTAATGTTGTTTTCATTCTTGCTAATATAGCATCCATCTGCAGCCCATGGATCAAGGACTAATTTTGACTTTCAAGTCTTAATTGAGGAACACATTTGGTAAGACTCTAGCTATGAGGAATCATCGAGGATTCCTCTGATGGATCTGGGCAAAATCAATTGGAAACTTTGTGGATTCACCTTTCTAGATGCTATTATAGGATTCATGAGAGGAGATCAAAATATCAACATTAATAGGATTGAAAGAAGTTGATTTTAACCTTCTTGGATAATCTTGAGGGGTCCAAGACTTCAGTGGAGGAAGTTAGGGCAGATGTGGTGGAAATAGGAAGAGAACTAGAATGAGAAGTGGAGCCTGAGAGTGTGGCTGAATTGCTGCAATCTCATGATCAAACTTGAATGAATGAGGAGTTATTTCTTATAGATGAGCAAAGAAAGTGGTTTCAACACCCTTTTATGATAAGAACGCTTAATAAAATAGGCATGGATGGGGCTTGCCTAAAAATGATACAAGCCATATATGACAAACCCACAGCCAACATCATACTGAACGGGGAAAAACTGAAAGCATTTCCGCTTAGAACTGGAACCAGACAAGGTGGCCCTCTATCCCGGCTTCTATTCAGCATAGTACAGGAAGTCCCAGCCAGAGCAATCTGACAAGAGAAGCAAATCAAGGTATCCAAATGGGGGCAGAAGAGGTAAAACTGTCGCTCTTTGCTGACGACATGATCTCATATCTAGAAAACCCCAAAGATTCTGCCATGAGACTACTGGAATTGATAAACAAATTCAGCAAAGTCTCAGGTTACAAAATCAATGTACAGCAATCAGTAGCATTCCCATATGCCAACAACAGTCAAACTGAGAACCAAGTCAAAGACTCAATGCCCTTCACAATAGCAACAAAGAAAATAAAACACTTAGGAATACTTTTAACTAAGGAGGTAAAAGACCTCTCTACAGGGAGAACTACGTAACACTGAGGAAGGAAATCGCAGAGGACGTGAACAGGTGGAAAACCATACCATGTTCCTGGGTCAGCAGAATCAACATTGTTAAAATGTCTATACTACCCAAAGTGATCTACAGATTCAATGCAATCGGGGCTATTAAAATACCAACATCATTTTTCACAGATATAGAAAAAATAATTCCATGCTTAGTATGGAACCAGAGCAGACAGGCCCAGGCTGGCGGTGCCAGGCTGAAGTTCCCGGGCAGCCTCTGAGTGAACCCAGTGTGGGGCCCGTCGGGTGCCCTGGCGGCTGCCCTGGGGAAGGGGGGCTGGTCCTCCAAGGCCTTGGCCTCTCCCTGGAGTGGGCCCCGCACGTCCTCCTGGGGCTGCAGCCCTGGGCTCGCTGGAAGCCCATCCCCAGAGCTCACCTCCTCCTACACCCCTGGCGTTCTCTGCAGACTCCTGGAAACCCACGTGCACACGGCAGACACCAGAGTCACCTGTGTTCTGTGGTGCCAGGCTGGGCCGTGTCCACCAGCAGGGGCTGCTACGGCCGCACGGTACCACCCGGTCCGCAGGGCAGCCGGCGGGGAGTCTCCCTCCGGAACAGCAGAGCACGGAGCTTCACAGCCGAATGGACGTGTCTCGTGGATCATCCCCACAGGACGCTCTGAGAATGTCTTTTACCAGGAAACATTTACAGCCTTTTTAAAAATCGGGAATAGGTTTCAGAAGCCATTTTTCCTTAAGGTCTGAAGAGAAAAAGAAATATTGGAATGTCCTGTATTTTTCGACCTCTCCCTCTTCCCTGTTCCTGCCCCCCACAACTGTCTCCGTGAAGCGCCCTTCACACGCTGAGCCGGATTAGGGTCCCTGGGTGCCAGAACTGAGTGCCAGGGGCTTCCCAGGCAAGAGTCCGTGCGGATGCACCCCGTATGCAGGAAAGGTGAAACCAGTGCAGGTGCCTCTTATATGCAGGTAAGGTGAAACCAGTGCAGGTGCTGCTTATATGCAGGTAAGGCGAGCCCAGTGCAGGTGCCTCCTATATGCAGGTAAGGGGAGCCCAGTGCAGGTGCCTCCTATATGCAGGTAAGGGGAGCCCAGTGCAGGTACATCCTATATGCAGGTAAGGCGAGCCCAGTGCAGGTGCCTCCTATATGCAGGTAAGGCGAGCCCAGTGCAGGTGCCTCCTATATGCAGGTAAGGCGAGCCCAGTGCAGGTGCCTCCTATATGCAGGTAAGGCGAGCCCAGTGCAGGTGCCTCCTATATGCAGGTAAGGCGAGCCCAGTGCAGGTGCCTCCTATATGCAGGTAAGGGGAGCCCAGTGCAGGTACATCCTATATGCAGGTAAGGGGAGCCCAGTGCAGGTGCACCCTTGGGCAGGTAAGGGGAGCCCAGTGCAGGTGCACCCTTGGGCAGGTAAGGGGAGCCCAGAAGCCTTATAATGGTGTGAAATCCCCTTACAAACTCTGTGTTGTGTTAGCATCATAATTCTAATTGTCTTCATAGTCACAAGGTGTGTGCTGTGCAGGCCCACTTTTTTAGAAGTCTGTACTATTTACTGTGCTGAGGGCTGTGGGAACGTGTGAAATGTATCTTTACACGTCAGGAAGCTCTTGCATTGACAGCTCACCATGTGCCCAGAGCCACTGGCAGGGCCGGAAACAGTAGCCAAAAACAAACAGCAGGAACAAGGCACCTCGGCACCCTCGGGCACCTGCTCTGCTGGGCAGGAGTCGGCGCTGTGGGCTGTAGCCGCGAGCTGGCCCGGGCAGGGCGTGGACAGTGGGCACCTGAGGGTCTCGGGAGCTGCAGGGATGCCAGTGTCCGTCTGGCCGGGCAAAGCAAGGCCACCGCACATCGTGGCATACCCTCTGACATCACGAGAGGGTCCTAGACCGTACCAGGTGGCAGGAAGGGACAGAGGTCACACAGCCACGGAGCCCTCCAAGGCCTGCTGACCAGGTAGATGGAATGTTCAGTTCCACCAGCATTGACCGGGGACCATCTGTGTGGCAGGCCCCGTAACAGACACAAGACATTGCACTCTAGTGCAAAGACACGCATGTGCATGACTAACTCGGATCCAAGTGCAGGCCTCCTGACCTCTGTGACAGACGGACGGTGTCATCCTGTGGAAGCCCCGGTCCTGACTGGGCTCCTGGGCTCCCAGGCAGCGTCAAGAGTGCCCGGAGCCCGGCACACGGGGCTGGGAGGCTGAGGGCGCCCACGGCTTCCCTGTGGTCTCTGCTTCACGGACGTGCAGCCAGGCAGGCTCGAGATAAACAAGCTCGAAGTTCTTTTTACACTCTCGGGCCCCGCAAGGCTTCTCCTTGTCCGTGGCCAGCAGCTGACGCTCAGATTTGCTCCCTGAGTGAAGCAGAGGGACCCGGGTTCTGGAAAGTGTTGCCATATCCTCAATATTAGCTGTTCCCCTGAAACACTGACAACTGTCTGGGGCTGTCTCGGGTCAGCCGGAAGCCTGGTGTCCCAGCTGGGAGTGTGTCCCTTCTGAGTACACCTCCTTTCCATCCATCACACTCACCTGCCCTAACCTCACAGCTCGCCCCGTCTAGGAGGGGACGGAGCTCACGGAGCCACGCCCCTGCCTCCAGGACGACACCTGCTCCAGGCACCACAGCTGTGGCACAAGCTGCCCGGAAACGGTGCGGCGCAGGAGGACCATGAGTGTGTCCGTGAGGTCTTCGGGTCGGGCCGACAGGGGCCGGCGGGGGGGGGGGCTGCCCTCTTGTCCGGGATGGCGGCCTCCGCGGGGAGATGAGGCTCCTGCTGGCTGTGCCGGGGGCCCGGTTCCCGCCGTCACGACTCTCCCAGCAGACTGGGGGTGCGGGGCGAGGGTGGGAGCTGGCCTCTGCCACCTGCCCCAGCAGCCGCGTAGCATGCGGGACACGTGTCCTGGGCTGGCACGTCCAGGGAGGCTGGCAGGCCTGCAGCGTATCTGGAGCGGGAGGAGGCCACGGTGGTGGCCCTGCTTTCCCGGCATGAGGTCTATGCCAGGCCTCACCAGCGCCTCTCTCAGGAATGAGGGAAATGGGTGCGGCTGGGATTTGGGGGCGCAGCAGGCCCAGGGGGAGCTCGGGCTTCAGAGCAGCCAGGCTCAGCGGCAATCTGAGGAGAGGTACGCAGGGTGTGCAACTCTGCACGCCCTCCAGGACCACCCTTCAAGTGCAGATCTCAGCACTGACGGCAGGCTTGGGGACAGGGCACAGTCCACACTCGACACCGAGAAACCGTCACTGATTCACCTTCCACCCGTGTGGCACCCGCAGCCCAGAGCCCACGGGGCCGGCCGTCTGGCAAGAGGAAGCCTGTGCCGGCACGGAGAGGTAGAAGGTAGACGTGTGTGGGGAAACCCTGCAGAGAAAAGGGGAAAATGGCAGAGGGAAATTCACAGTGATGCTGGAAAGTGTGGATACACTGCCCTGCTTTCCCCAGTTTCAGGAGTCCGATGACTATTTTGTCATCCAAGGCAGGACGACCTAACAGCTGAGAAGAGGGCTCAAAGCTCAGGAGGACTCGCCGGCGCTGTGCTGGGGCAGGTTCCTCAGATTCTGCCGACTCTAAACTTTCCGGGAAATCTGGGGGCTGGTTGTCAGGGTTAAAGCCCGAAATCAACGACAGGGGAGACTTTACCCCACAGAACCCACGGCGGACGCCACACGTCAGGGCCCCTCCCACCTGCAGACCCAGGTGCCTCCGAGACTTGGGGCAGGAAGTTCGGCTTCCTGAGTGTGGTCACTCACCTGCAAGGTGCGGGGGACGGCGGACGGCCCCTCCTGCGGGTCACTGTCAGGGTCACAGCGGCGCGAGGAGCCCCTGTGACGGGGCTGACGGCACAGTCAACGCTCACCAAGTATCCTCGCTGCCACCTTGCAAGCGCCACAGACTTTGGGTCACCGGAAACCTTTGCAAAGTTGTGGATCAGACAGAAACCCGAGCTGGGAACTGTTTTCTTAAAGGGTGGAGAAGGTGCCGCAGGATTTTTCCATAGACTGCAGGAAATCGGTTTCTTCCAGTTTCTGGAATTCATTTCAGGGCAGGCAGAGAGCCGGCGTGTGTTTCTCTCCAGCTCGCTGTCCGTCCCACCGAGAAGACGAGGCCCCGCGTGTCCTTCCACCAGCCTCAGCCCTGCGCTCCCTGCCCTCCCCACTGCGCCCAGGCGCCTCCCTCGGCCGCCTGCTGCCGCGCCCACGGGGGCCTCTGGGACATGGCGCAGTCCCCAGGTGGGGCAGAGCTGGTGCCCACCGGAGTGGCCGCGTGTTTTCTGGGAAAAACCGAAGGACCCGGAGCTCTCCGGGACACTCAGGCCCTGCCGCCCCAGCCCCATCGCAGCCAGAGAGGCAGCCACGGGCTCACCTGGCAGCAGGGGGGCACCAGGTGTGCTTCAGAGTTTCCCGCACACCTGCTGATGCTGCCCCAGAGACCAAGGGCTTTGTGGGTGGCAAAGCGCTCTAAGTCATGTGCCTCTGATCTCCTGGCCGAGCCGCACCTGGCAGCCTCCTGGTGGGTTCTCACCAGCTCCAAGGACAGCGCGTGTCAGCAAGGGACCGGCTCTGACCACGCCCAGAGACACCTGTCACTCCCACTCTCTTCTCAGGAGCATAAAATTGCCCAAAATGAAGGGGCAAAAGCAGGCGGGGCCCTCACAGAGCAAGGCCGAGCCCACACAGATGCGCCCCTACTTCCTGCCACCTCCTCCGGGAACGGCCCGAGGGTCCTCACCCAGCCGGGCGACTGTCACAGAGCCACGCCCTTCCTTTCTGAACATCCCAGAGTTCCCGCCTTTCATGCCATCAGACAAGCAAGGGCACTTTTGCTTTATTAAATAAAAAAGATACAAGCATCATGAACTTAAAACCGCAGCCCTGAGGAAACACTGGCTGTGGATCAGAGCATGGCCGGTTGTCTGCAGATTTCTCCAGAAACACTCTGGTTTCGTTCCTGTCTTTCCTTCCGGTGTGACTGGTGATGGAGGAGCAGCGGCTGTGACCGGGAGGTAATTTATAAATTCAGTTAATTCGCTTCTTCTCATGTCAGCTGGCCTTGCCCCGGTGCACCACGCCCAGGTGTCGTGTGTGCGTGTGTGTGTGTGTGCATGTGTGTGCATGTGTGTGCGTGTGTGTGCATGTGTGTGTGCATGTGTGTGCGTGTGTGTGCATGTGTGTGTGTGCATGTGTGTGTGTGGACATACACGCACACCACATCACGGTGGACGCGTCGTCACAGACAACATAAACCCACTTCAGTGTGGACGTCGGGGAACACGCAGAAGCACGGAACAGTCGTGCAGCCACTCATCACGCTGACGGGGACTGCGGCAGGTGGTCACTGAGCTGGTCACTATGAGGAAGGCCTGTCGGTGTTTCTCCGACATTAACATCGGCCGACACGTGCAGGTGGTTCAGCTTCTGCCCACCCGTCCGGCAGGTCCTCCGGCACCAGGACTCGGAGCTCCCGCTCGGGGCTCGGAGCTCGCTGGGGCCCCAGCCCGGGCAGACCTGGGTCCTGCAGACGGCCAGAGCTGGAGCCGTCGCAGAGGGCGCTGCCCACACTTCCCTGCTGGTCATTTCGTAATTGCATTTGCAGGGACAGCCGGGAGAAGGAAACCGCAGTTCAGGTGACTCAGACGTAAAGAATGTCCCCTGGGGAGAGCAGCCGTGGCCCACCACTCCGGCCCACACCCGCCCCGATGGGTTTCCCTGCTGGGAAAGTAGACGGCTCCACCAGTTGTCCCTTGGGTATCTGAGGTCTGTTGGGGACGGAGAGCACACCGCCCGGGTCTCACGTCCTTAGTTCCCAGACGCCGGTGACTCAGCCACCCTCTGCCTCCAGAGGAGCTGGCCAAGAAGTAAAAACAAAACCAAACAGAAACGGCTGCTGAGGGCCCCACCCAGGACCCCAAGAACGTCCCACTGCCCCTCTGCCGGGTAGACCCCGACGGCTGCTCTCCACCCCGACCTGCCTGTGCGATCGGCAACGTGAACGCTCAAGCCAGCTGCGGCTGCCGGAGTCACGGGTGCGCCCGGGTGAGGCCGAGACCGCGGGAGTCACGGGTGCACCCGGGTGAGGCCGACGAGACTGCGGGAGTCACGGGCGCACCCGGGCGAGGCCGAGACCGCGGGAGTCACGGGCGCGCCCGGGTGAGGCCGAGACCGCGGGAGTCACGGGTGCGCCCGGGTGAGGCCGAGACCGCGGGAGTCACGGGTGCGCCCGGGTGAGGCCGAGACCGCGGGAGTCACGGGTGCACCCGGGCGAGGCTGAGACCGCGGGAGGTGAAAGGAGAAGCCCCCACAGAGCCAGGGTCGGGCGCACGCCCGGCAAGCTGGTCCCACTCGTGCTCAACGCCCCTCCCCGTCTGAGCCTGCCCCGACAGGCGTGGGCAGAGTGGGTGATGGGAGACCCGCAAGGCCGGCGGTCAGGGGGCGCAGGGCACCTCGCCGCGTCAGTGGAGCTACCCAGCGCCCACGCCAAGCCCTGGAGTCACCGTCAGTACCGACACAAGGGGACCCGGTGCGTGGCTCAGACCCGCACTCTCGGCAGGAGAGCTGAGTGGGTGTTTGTGAACTTAAAATACACAAAACCGTAAATACTGAATTTTTACTATGTGATAACCATTGAAAAATAATAAAAATGTATAATAATAAGCTAATGAGAGAAATAGAATAATAAAAACCTTGATTAATTCACAATAAAACCTAAGTAAGGAGATGAAGGAAACAAAAATCACATGGGGCACATGGAAAATAAATAATGAGTTTAAAATACATTATTAGTAATAGCATTCAGTATAAATGGATTAAATATACTAACTGAAAAACAAAGATTATCTCTCTGGAGAAAATAAAGGATTCCAACATACGCTGTTTATACCAGAGCCACATTGACCATGAGCACAAAGGAATAACAGAGGAGACGGCTTGACCTGGCCGACCCGGAGGTTCAGAACAGAGCAAATGCTAGAAACGATGTAACTAATGAAGGGAAGAGATAGACTTTGAAGCAGGAAGTATTGTTGGCGATAAAGAGGGATATTTCATAAAGATAAATGGTTCAATTCGACAGAAATATACAGTAATGCTAAATATGTTCAAACCTAATATATAAAGCCAAAATTATAGTTGAAAAATTTAAAATATTTCTCTCAGTGGTTGATAAATACAAAAGGCAAAAATTAGTAAGGATTCAGATTTGAACAACATAATCGACAAATTTAATCGAATTAACTAGAACACACCAACAGCTGCATAGTCCATTCTTTTTACGTTCACACGGAAAATTTACTAAAGTAGATTCTATGCTAAACCTCAGCTAATTTCCAGGTGCTGAACAGATACAGAGCACGTCCTTTGTCAGAAGCGGAATTCAGCTAAAGATCAGTGATAAGAGATAACTAGAACAATATCCAAATATTTGGAAATTAAGCAAAATACTTCTTAGTAACCCATAGATCAAAGAAAAAATCATAATGTGAATTAGGAATATTTTCAACTGATTAATAATGAAATTATGAAACATCAAAACTAGTAGAATGCTGCTAGAGCAATGTCTACAGAGAAATGTATAACCATACATATTTCATTATGAAAATCAATAATTTATAGATTCATCTCAAAATCTAGAAAAAGAACAGCAACCTAACCTCAAGGAAAGCAGAAGGAAGGAAATTGTAAACATAAGAGCCTAAACCAAACAAAGAAAACAAGGAAAATTCAACAAAAAAAAATGTTGTTTGAAAAATTGATGAAGTTGGCAAACTCCTGGTCAGACTGCCTGGGAGGCTGGAGTGGGGGGATCACTCAAGGCCAGAAGTTTGTGACCAGCCTGACAGATGTAGCCAGACCCCAGGAAACAAACAAAAAAAATAGGCAAGACACAAATGACTGATATGCAGAATAAAAAGGCAGACAGACCATTACTACATAGTCGACAGTTATGAAAAAGATAACAGGACATTATAAAAACGTTATGCAAAAAATATGAAAATATAGGTGAAAGAGACAATATACTTAGAAAATTCTACTGACCAAAATTAAAGTTAAAAAAGATAGAAACTCTTAATACTCACATCCATTAAAGACATTGAATCTGTAATCTCCGACTTTCTTGCAAAGAGCTAGATGACTTAACTGGTAAATTCTTCTAAACATTTAAGGAGGACACAAGGCCAATCTTATACAAACTCCTCCAGCGAGTAGAAGAGAAAAGACTTCCCAACTTGTTTTGAACGCCAACATAGTCTCGTTATAAGAAAAGGAAGAAACAAGCAAAACTTACAGATCACTCTGTCAGGACAACAGACAAAACATTCTTACTAAAATAGAAAAAAATGAATATGACACTATGCAAAAAGGAATACTCTGTTGTGCCTCGTGGGGTTTATTTTACTAACGGAAGTTGGCTTAACATTTAAAATCAATCTCAGTAATGCAACATAGTAACAGAATAAAGAATAAAAATTATAGTATCAGTAATTACAGAAATACGTGATAAAATTCAACATCCATTCATGATTCAAATAAACAATAACCACAATTTAAAAAAAAAACACTTCAGTTAACCATAAACAGAAAGGTGTGTTCCGACTGGGATAAAGGGTGTTCCAGGGCTGGGATTCCAAAGGCGCCACCTGGGACGCTGGGAATGAGAGGATTTCCACAACCCCCTTCCTTCAACACTGCATTGCAAGTCCTAAGTGAGGCAGTGAGGTAAGAAAAAGAAATTTATAACTTAGGGCTAGAAATAAATAAATGAAACTGTCATCATTTACAAACAAAATGTGGATATAGAAAATCCAAAAGGATATAATAAAACCTATTTTAACTAATAAGTGAGTTTATTAAGATTGCTGGATAGCACGTCAACATCCAACAAGCAATTACATTTCTATGCACTAGCACCACACATCTAGCAAGTGAAATTTAAAAAAAAAAATAACATTTACAATAGCATAAAAATATCAATAAACAAATCTAATGAGAATGTGCAAAATCTTTACAAAGACGACAGCAAACATTTCTGAAACCTATTACAGACGTCATAAATCCACGTAGGAATGTGCCCTGTTTGTGAGTCGGAGGACTGAACGTTGTTAAAGGTGTCACTGGAGCTCAAATTGATTTATAGATTTAATACGATATCAATCAAAATTCCTGCAGGCTTTTTCTTTGTTTTGGTGGAAACCGCCGAGCTGATATTAACATACGTGTGGAAAGGCCCGGGGGCCGGACAGCAGGCACCCTGGAAGAGCAGGAGCAAGCTGGGCACAGGCATGAGCAGACACCGGGAGAACACCCACAGACCTGCAGCAAGGAACGTGGTGGTGGGTGCAGGACACGCAAACTGAACGCAGCGGGAAGCCCGGGAGCCGGCCACACCTGGGCAGAGCCGGCCACACCTGGGCAGAGCCGGCCACACCTGGGCAGAGCCAGCCACACCTGGGCCGCTCTGGTTACGACCGAGCAGGGGGCAGGGCGGTGGGAGGTTCCCTGGAAGGAGTGTGGGAAGTTTCACCCCAAACGTGACTCCTGGGTATAGAAAGCACTTTGACTTAAAGGCCTCAGAGATCAGCAGGCCTTGGGAGGGCCTTTCCCTCCGTCTGCATAAAAAACAGACCTGTCAAAAAGAACAACTGGCTTCCCTCCCACCCCCATTATCTCAATATGTTACGGGAACGAAGACCAAGATGCCGGGAGACCTGGCCCATCATTTCAACGGCAGCACCTGTCTCCCGGGTTAATTTAACTTCCAAGCAGTCATCTGGGAGCCTGTTTCCCCACCCACAGATCCCCCCACGTGAGTATCCATCTCCCTCCTGGCAGTTTATTGCCCCTCAACGGAATCGCTACATTCCTCCTCCCTGCTGCCCCGCGAAAATGAGAGCTTTAAACTTCTGTCCCCACTGGGACACTGTGCGATCACCTGTGAGTGTCTCATGCACACGGGAAATAAGTCTCTTTCCGTATTAACCTGTTTTACCGTGAGTTGGTCTTCAGTGAACCTCTGGGGGACGGGGAGGCTCCCCCCCAAACCCGTCCCTCGAGGTCAGCCGGGTGAACACGCGTGCCACAAAGCACTGCACGTAAAAGTCACTTCCAGTTACACAGAACCAAATGCGAAAGGTGAAATTATTAAATTTCTAGAAGACTAATAGGAAAGTATCTTAATGTTCAGTGAGGTATCTTAAACAGGATGCAAAAAGCCCATAAAGGAAAAGATTGATGAGTAGGATTTGATTAAAATTAGGATATTCTGTTCAACAGGAGTTACTACTGAGAGAATGAAAGGCACAAACTGAGAGAAGCTATTTGTGATACACATATCTGGAAAGGGACTCATGTCCAGAATATATTTCTAAAAACACTAAAACAAATCCATAACAAAATGACAAAAACTTATTTTAAGTGAGAAAAAGACTTAGCTCACAGGAGAAGACATTCCAGTTCCCGACTGGTGTGTCTGAAGGCACTCGGCCTCGTGAATGATCAAGCCACAGTGACACATATCGATGCCACTCGCTCCTAGACCGGCTGCGTCCGAAAGCTGTGAGCACCGTGTGTAGGGAATGACCAGTCCTGGCGGGAACGCAAACTGGAAAACCCAGTTGGGAAAGCCTTTTGGCAGCGTCTTGTAAAGCCGGACGTGCACAGACTGCGTTACAGCAGCAATTCCACGGCCACGCAGACCGGCTGAACTCACGTGCCTGTGCACCGAAAGACGTGTTCATATCCACATGTTCCTAACAGCCTAAAACCAAAAAAATAAAAATAAAAATGCATCAGTCCTGGGATAGTTAAGTAGCTATGGGATATTCGTCATCAGACTTTGCAACAATGACAAAGGACAAACCACAGACCTACAAAACCACGTGAGTGGATCACAGACACACTATTTAGTGCCAGAAAGAGAGTACACACTGTCTGGTTTTATTTGGCAAAACTCATCTCTGGTAACAAATGTAGGAGTAAGGTCACTTCGCAGGGGAAGCTGCAGGATGCCAATGTTAACGGGAAAAACCCAAACTCTGTAAAATAATTTAAAGAGGTTTATTCTGAGCCAAATGTGTGTGACCGTCCTGGAGCACAGGACTTCAGGGTCCTGGGGAAACTGTGCTGCGGTGGCTGGGCTAGTTTGGCTAGTTTGGTTTTACTCATTCCTGGAGACAGGAACTGCACGTAAGACCCCACGCCAAAATGAGGAGGGTGTACATTGGTCTGGCCCAAAAATGTGGGACACGGGGCTGGGGGGTTTACAGGATTAGGGGGTTTAAAGATGCTTTGATTTGTAATTGGTTAAAGAAAAGCTTTGTCTAAAGGCTTGGAATGTTTTAAGTTAAGATAAGGACGTCTGCTAGTCAGAGACAAACTACTGGATGTTTACTGAAGCTCAAGGGATTTACTAAGCAAACCGATGGCCTGCAGGTGTGGTTTTAGCTTTGTCTCACGTGGCCTTGGGCCTGTTACTGAGTTAGCTCCTAGTGTCACCAAGGATAATCTCCGAGAAGGGAGGGGCATGAGGAGGCGTCTGACCTCCCTTCTTGTGGCAGCAACTCAGCTTTAGGGTTTTTCTGGGGTCCTCTTGGCCGAGAGGGGGTCCATTTGTTGAGTTAGGGGCTGAGATTTTATTTTAGTTCTCAGCAATATTCTCTGTCTGGACTGTGGTGGTTGCTTGCAGGTGCTAATTAACACTGTCGCAATTCCCTGGCGACCGCTGAGCTCTGTGCATGTGCTCTGTGTGTGCTGTTAGGTTTGTTCCGGGTGGGGACCCGGAAAGTATGTATGGGACAGAATGCGGTCAACGGAAAACTTAGGCTTGTAAAACAATGGCTGCCGGAGTCTGCAGAGTCCGTGAGTTGTAAATCTAACCGCAGACGACAGTGGCAGGACCACAGACAGCCGCGGGACCACAGACGACAGCCACGGGACCACAGATGACAGCCGCAGGACCGCAGACGACAGCCACGGGACCACAGACGACAGCCGCGGGACCACAGATGACAGCCGCGGGACCACAGACAGCCACGGGACCACAGATGACAGCCGCGGCCACGCTGGCTTTCCATCCCCCCATAAGGACAAAGCTACCCCCTCCCCCATCTCTGCAGGAGCCAAGGTTCTCCCCTCCCTCGGGGTGGGCCCTCCTTGGCCTCCACCCATCTGCACACGGCGTTTTGCTACACCTGAGGCTTGTGTGTCTCCCTTGGGCTCCAGACCCTGCAGGGCTGCAGCAGGAAGGTCACCCACGGTCTCTCACTCTGGCGTTGGCACCACTGAAAAGATTTTCTTCTTTTAGAGGGGAGAAACTTTTCTAGAAAAAGAAGCCTAGGAAATACCTCTCCACAGGAAGTTGAAAGTCGATGCAAAGAGACAGTGAATAGGAACCAAGCAGAGGGCAGGTGTCCTCTGGCCACCCTGGACGGTCCCTTCTCCCCCACGTGACACCCTGGGCTCCTTCTGGCTGCTCCAGCCATCGTCAGGCGTTTCCTCGAGGGCTCCCACGTGACCCCTGCGGGGACCCGGTGCTGCCGCGGCTGTGGTTAACCCAAAGCGCGGTGCATTCCCATGTTCACACGCACGGCTGCTCACCGCCAACTTAGCAGACCGTGAAGACTATGTTTTCTCGTGCCCAGTCCTCCCCCCTCGCTCCTCCCACCTCCTCCTCTCCCAACCTCCACAGATGCCCTGGCCACTGAACCCCCAGCTGGCGGGTCAGGCCATCTCTGCAGCTTGTGAAGCAAACGTCCCCAGCCTTCTCCCCCCAGCACAGCCCTGTGAACCCACACGGCGGCACGGACCACTCACTGCAGCAGGGACGCGCCAGTCGCTGACGCCAGCCCCCCTGAGGACGCGGTGACGCGACCATCTCGCCCACTTCACCCTGTGGGACCTGGTCTGTGGATTCCCAGGCTCTTCTCAGCAGCCACGTGGTTTTCCTCCGGCTCCTAGAACTGGGGAGCTCGGCGAGGCCTTGCTAGCAAATACGACCGCTTGTTTCTTGGGGACTTTGTCCCACTTCAGCATGAGGACTGTTCTGATTGGCTCATAAGACACGCAGGAAACATCATTTTAGCATGTGCTTTTCTGTAACAAAAGTTTCCTCTCCGGGTCTGGCAGCTGGAGCCCAGCTATAAAAAGCTGTGCCGACTTCCGGTGTCAGCCTGGAGTGAGCTCGGGATTTCCTGCCTGTGGAACCGGAGCTCCAGCCCCCTCTCCCGGTGCAGAAGCGTCGGCCGTCTGGAGCACAGACCCCTGAGGACCGGGCAGGACCGCAAACCCGGGCTCCCGGGTGCGAAAGGCCTTAGGAGCAGGGCAGGGCGGCCTCTGCGTCCCAGGAGACCGTGGCTCCTGCAACCTGAGGGGCTCACCTGTCGGCTGGGGTGGCACCGGACCCGGAACTCGGTCGGCTGCCAGGCACGTGTGGTCACCCACGGTTTTCTTTGGTAGAAGCCACCGCTGTCACCGGTCCTTGTGTGTCTTAGTTTTGTGCCCGGGACAGCAGGCGAGCACCGCCAGGCTGCTCACTGTCCCCACAGCCCGGTGCCCGCCGCCAGGGGCCCCCTCATACACAGCCGCCCAGCGCCCAGCACCCCTGTCCCGCCCTCGTCTGGGGACCAGCTCGCCCACGGTGAGGCCTGTCCTGCGCCTCCCCTGGGTCACTGTGCTCACGGTTCTGAGGCTGCACCTTGAGGCTGAAGGTGCTGAGAGGGGAGGACACGTCCCCCTCCGCAGCCCACCTGCCCACCCACGTGGCCTGTGCTCCCACACCCCTGGCTCCCCCCAGCCTTTGGGTTCCTTCCATGCAGCCGTCTTGGCCAAAGCCTGGGGCTGCGGAGACGATCACCTGACTCAGGATATCCGGCTGAGCAGAGGCGGCAGACGAGGAAGGAAAAGGAAAAACGATCAGAACACGGCAGAAGAAATAGACGTATGAGTCTCTCATTCACAAAAATAAACCAAATTCGTTCCGTTTACCCAGTAAAGTATGAGACTCACGAGCGAAGACTGAAGGGCTATTCCAACAAGCCTGTATCTGCCAGTCTGAAGACGCTATTGTCTCAGACTGTGCACATGGACGAGCCCATTTAAGTCAATTCATTAAAGGCACAGGGCGCTCAACCGAACAGTAACTGCATTTCTGCTCCACGATACTCACTCTCAAATTTGCCTTGTTCTGCTCTGGAGTGTGGTTTCCGTCCTAAACATGCCTCACAGCATGTTTGTCTGTGTCTCGCCCCGGTTCCCAGGCAGACTGGGGCCTCCCGTCCACGCACCTGTGGGCAGCAGAACCCACGCTGGGTGCAAAACGGAAAGCGCTAAAGTCCAAAGGGAGAGTACCTTGTCCTAGATCAGAGGGAGCAGCCCCCACCTGCCCCCTCCCCCTCAGCTGTGCGAAGGTTGCCAGGAGGGAGCCGTCACCCCTTGGTGCAGCCAGCTGGGTTGCAGTGACAGCCACCACCTTGCCGTGTCCTGAGCCCACGCTCGGCCCGACGGAGTCCCGCCTTCCCCCCGCGCTGCAGCCCGTCACCCCTCGGGAGCCTCACTGCCGGCCGGGGCCTCCGTGGCCTGCGGGTTCCCCACCTCTTCCGGCTGCCCCGGCTCCCTGGAAAGCCAGCAGGCCCCGAGCCCGGCCCCACACAGCCCAGGCGCAGAGTGGAAAACGCCCGCACACACCCCTCACCCGGTCGGGAGGGCAGCTACGGACACCAGCGTTCCCCTGTCCTCCGGCGGGCAGGTGCGAGCAGGTGCCACCTGCCAGGCTCGGCCGGGCCTCGGAGGCCCCAACCCCGCCGGCCCCTGGTCTTGGACGTGCAGCTTCCAGAAGCCGGAGGAAATACGCTCCTGTGGTTCTCGCCGCCCAGTCCATGCTGTTCTGTGACGGCAGCTCCAGCTGACCAATGCACGTATCAGTTAAACACCAAAGGCTGCCGGCAGGTGACCCCCACTGTGACAGGAGCCAGGGCGTGGAGAAGAGGGCGGCCAGGCGGGTCATCTGGGGCCCCACCTGCAGGTCCCTGCCCCGGGCAGGTGGCCGAGCCCTTCCTCGCCAGAGGGAACCTCGCCCATACCGTGTGCGCCTGTGTCCCCAGCCCGGGGGACAGTCCCGGCATTGTCCCCAGAGGCAGTCGGTGCCGAGAAGCAGGTGACCCCACTCGTCTCTGTGCCCTTCACGAGGCTGCAGAGGAAACCAGAGCTCAAGGCCCATGAGGAGAAAAAACACAGCAAACCAAGTCACTGTGACGGGACCGATGTCTAGCGTGTCTCAGGCACGTGGCCAAGTGTCTCCCCTGGGGACAGGTGGCCCAGATCCCGCCAGCTGCCCCCCACAGGGAGCTCCAACTCTCCTCCCACCTGCTTTCTACACCTTGGATAGAAACCCGCCCAGGGACGCAGAAGGAATTCCAGAGGACCTGGGGGTGTGCCCCGGGGAGCAGACAGACCGTGCCCGAGGGTCCCACCCAGGCGCCCCGTGGGGACGGTGTCTGCCGGTCAACCCGACGTCAGCAGCACAGCTCACACCACGGCCACCTGAGACCAGACGCAGCCCCGGCTCAGAGGGGACCGTTGGGAAGACCCTCATCCCGAGAAGGCCCCTGCAGGAAGGGGAGGGACTTCTAGCCACATGTCAAGTTGAACTGACCCCGAAACTGTGGCTAAGATAGGTGGACCAGGGCGTGAGCCCAGGTCGACCCGAGAACACAAGCCTCAGGGAAGTGACGCCGGCCTCTGTCCAGGGGACCTAACTGTGCCCCTCTGGGGGCTGAGTGCTGGGGGAGGGTCTCTGCCTGCAGGACCCCCCTCCCTGCAGCTGCCCGGCCGCCTGCGCTCCGGGCCCTGGGCAGCCTCTCGGAGCCTCTGCCCAGCCCAGTCTGCTCTGTGAACAACCCTGGCCGAGCAGCACCCGGCGCCCGGCCGTGCCAGCACCTCTGTGCAGGGACTCAGCCCGTCTGGGTCTCGAGTGAGAGGAACCAGAGGCCCGTGAGAAATGCACTTTCCACTCCAACAAAGGTTCATTGAGAATTTGCCGCATTCCAGACGCCGTGCAAAGTGCCAGAGATTTGGGGAGAACAATTCAGACTTTCTCTTCTTGGAGCATGGATTTCAGACAAAAACAATTTGTGGCAATTTTCTCCTTTTTCTTACTGATAGAATCTGTTTGCCATTACACGGGCAACAATTTGCCCGTCTGAAACTTGTGTTTCTCAGCCCATCTTGCAGACGGGAGTGGCCAGAGCCACAGTCTGGCCAGAGAGGGGTGCCTGGGGGTTTTGGGGTGAGATTTCTATGGAATCTCTTAGCGGGGGACGAACCTAACTGGCAGCACCATTTGCTCTTGGCCCTGTCACTTCCCGCTGCTTGAAGCAAATGCACAATGTCAGGAGCCCGGCAGCCTCCCTGAGGACATGAGGACATGTGGGAGGACACGCTCAGGGACACGGGCCACACCAGCCCCGAATCCCGACCTCCAGGTGTCCCAGCCGATGGGAGAAAGCATACCTCGGCCTCTACAGTGACTCGCTTGGGCTTTCTGCTGCAATAGCCCACTCTTACCTGGGAGTCCAGCGGCCAAACTCGAGCCCTCAGGCAACGCAAGCAGACAGATCGGGAGGGTGAGCTCAGCTTGGCGTAAACGCTGCAGAGGAAACTACTGGAGAGGGAACCGCAGCGGGGGAGGCACTTTGCATCGCAAGGTGGGAGAGGTGCAGTGTGACCGGGAGAGGCACCGCCGGGTCTCACGCAGCTCGGTTTAACTTTCTGGGGAACTGCCTGTTTTCTGCCGTGGCTGCCCCAGTTTACATCCCACTGGCAAGAAGCAAGGGCTCCGATTGTTCTACATCCTCCCCAACACCTGTCTTTCTTACTACAACCATCCTGGGGGGAAGGTGGTATCTCATGAGGGTTTGGTTTGCGTTTCCCTAAGGACTAGCTACCTTGAGTGTCTTTGCACCTGCTTATCGACTATTTGCATGTCTTGTTTGGAGAAAGATCTATTCCAATCCTCTCCCCATTTTTAAATTTGATTATTTGTTCTTTGTTGTTAATTTGTAAGTGTTCTTTATATATTCTGGGTATTAGTCACTTACCAGATACAAGATGTACAAATATTTCCTCCCATTCTGTAGGTTGCTTTTTCATTTTCTTCATAGTGTCTTTTGAGCACTAAAGTTTTAAATTTTGTTGATGTCCAATTTACCTAATTCTTCCTTTTGTTGCTTGTGCTTTTGGTATTGCAGTCAAGAAACCGTCGCCTGATCCCAGGACAGGAAAACTTGTAGTTCAGCTGTCTTGTAAGAGTTTCACGGTTTTAGCTCCCATAGTTCAGTCTTTGGCTCACTTTGAATTAATTTGTATGCAGTGCAGGCAGGAAACCCCACTCCTCCTTGTGCGGACGTGGCGTTGTCTCGGCACCACTCACTGGAGGGTTTGGGTTTCTTGGCATCTTGTTAAACATCCACTGCCCATAAATGCCAGGTTGATTTATGGCTGTTCTGTTACCTGTCTGTCCACCTGCGGAAGACAGCACCGCACGTCTCGGCTGCTGTGCTTCCAGGTAGGTTTTCAAATTCAACTTTGCTCTTTCTTCCTTTCACAGTGCTGGGTCTTCTACTCCACGTGGTTCTATCAGCTGATTTTTATCTGTTGCGTCAACCTTGTATTACTGGGGCTCATCCCGCTCGAGCACGGTGCACCCTGGTTTTTATGTCCTCGGACCTGATTCACTAGTATTTTGTTTTGAATTTTTGCATCAGCTCTTATTAATTTGAGTCCTTTCGGAGATTTTCTCTAATTTTTTCTGTACTCTATTTCCTTTATTTTCCCTGTAATCTTTGTTTTTACCTTCCCTCAGCTTGCTTTGGGCTTAGCTCCTCTTTTCCTAGTTTCTTATAGTGGAAGGTGGGGTTATTGATTCAAGATCGTCTTTTTCAATACACACAGCTGTCTACTCTGCGATCACCGTCCGAGTGCCGCGTCAGCGTGTCCCATGGTTCGGTGCGTAGTGTTTCCAATCTCATCCACCTCAGAATAATCCTAATTCCTCTCGTGGGTCTTGTCCTCACTCCTCGGTTATTCAGGAGAGTTTAATCTCAACCCATTGTGAGTTTCTCACAGGTGTCACGAGAGCAGGGACAGCCACGCAGTCCCACGTGGGAGGTGAGCCCGGCGGTCCAGCCCCATCCGGTCAGTTCTTCCGTGTGACAGGCGTCCTCTCCGACATGCGACACCATGTGCTCATTGACATGCTAATTGTCCTCCCTCCCTCCACACCCCACCCTGGGACAAGGGACCTGATTTTGTCACTGAGGCATCCAGCTGGGACAGTGCCTGGCAAGTAGCAGCCTCTCCACAGAAACGTGTCACATGAGCCAGTTGTGGGACAAGTATTTATCGACACGCTCCTGCGTGTCGGGAGCTAGGCTGGGCCCCCAACGCAAACCCGTCCTCACACTCCTGCTGTGCACACGGATAAGCCGTGGCCAGACCTGTCCGGGGGGTGGGGGAGGGAGGCCGGGGTGCGTGGCCCACAGCAACACGGCATCGCTGGCCGGGCCAGCCCCACCCCCACCCCCAGTGACCGTCCCTAACACAGGCCACATCTGCCGACCCCGCGGCCGGGATGCTCCCTGAGTGGGCTGATTCTTCCCAGATGGGGAAGATTCCTTCCAGAGAAAACTCAGTTAATGTTATTAGCCGCAGACCACAGGCACGCTGGGACCTGCACACGCCCACGTCTGCGGGTGATGTCACTGTGTTTGTGTTCCAGGGCCAGGTGACGTCAGGCGTGTGGAGTCCAAAGCCCCAACCGCAGCTGACTTGCCGTGACCCCCCGGCCGTGCGAGGGAGAGGCCGCGACCCCGCAGGAGGCTGGAGGCTGAGTCATCTGTTTACTGGGTCTGAGCAGCCCCGGGAGAGAGGCCAGAGACGGGCGGCCCCCCGCGGCCCCTCCTGTCCAGGCCCCGCCCAGGGGCTCCCTGAGGACCCCGAGATGCTGCCGGGGTGGCAGCTCCCCTCAGAGTGCCCATCCTGTCCTGCACGGGGACCCCTTGTTGTCACAGGGGTGCAGTGTGCTCTCCTCTGACGGGCTCATAAACACGGATGACGCGGGTAACTTGCACAGAGAAGTACCCACTGCCTGTGAACATGTGTCAGCAAACAGCTGTACATATGTATGTGATAAATATGTTTATGTGCAAATGTGTACTCAAAGTCACACCTGTGTGGATGTGTGACTGTCCGGCGCAGTGCATGGCGGACAGAGGGTGCTGGTGCCGGCAGCCCACCCTGACCACGGGCCTGGCCAGGTGCCCCTGGGAAAGGGGGGCTAGTGTGGCCGCTTCCGCTGGGGGCCGGATCTCGGGGCTGGTCTTGCAGGATGGACAAGGCTTTGTCAGCTCTTTGGGGGGACAGGGGCCTCCTAGGCAGAGGCTGCCGAGTGAGGGGGCCCCGGGAAAGGGAAGAGGTGTGGAGGGAGCTGGGCGGGGGTCGAGGCCGAGCTGCCGTGCTCCTGGACTCCTCTCTGCACTGAGGACGGCAGCAGGAGGATGGTCTGATTCCTTTTGCTTTTTAGAACGGCAGCGAGGGCTGCGGCGTGGAGGGGGCTGGGGGGGGAGGGGGAGGTGAGGTCCAGGTGCGCCGGCAGGTGAGCTTCCCAACGCTTGGGTCAGGAGGGATAATATTAATGTTAAGAATAAAACGTAACGTAAAATGCGCAAGGTGTGGATTTCCATCCCCCACGGTGGGCAAACCAAAGCCATCACTGGTCTTTACTTTCTACAAATCAGCAATGACACCTGGGACAGGAAGCCCCTCCCCAGTTCTCTCAGACCCCCACTTCCATTGGGGTCACGTGGGGTGCCTGGGGCTCAGGGAGGGCGGCTGGGAGCCCGTCGGGGACCCCGCCAGACCTGGGGACGCCAGTCCAGCGGCCTGGGCCACGCCGGACATGCAGGAAGCTCACTCGCTGCTGCCCCTGCTCCGGGGCTTTGGGGACCCCCCTCGATCCTCCGCCTGGGCCACTGGTGCCCCCAGGCACCCAAAGGCTCACGTTTCCTCCGAGCCAGTCCGCTTCCCTCCCCGCCTGCCTGCACCTGAAACAAAGGCAAAAAAACAAAACAAAAAATGAAACAAAACAAAAAACCAAGCAGGGTTTTCTGCCCTCAGCCTGTTATTTCTCCCTGTGGCCATGGAGCTGCGTGGGCTGCGGCCACATGCACACGCGTGAAAGGAGGACACGGAAGAGAAAGGTGGTTGGACGGTGGCCATGGCGGTGACAAGCAGAGCAGGTCTGGCTCGCTGGGCGTCACTCTCAATATCCCACCGCCACTCGCGGGGTCCTGCAAGGAATCCTGGACCTGGGAAGTACTGTCTCTATGCCACAGAAGACGGAACAAAGTTCAGAGAGGTCAAGCAACTTAGCGGGTGTAACACAGCTAGCGAGAGACCGCTGGGGTCCACACTGCTCAGGTTGTCACCTCCACGAGGCCTTGTGATTGTTCCGGGACATTGTCCCTTCCAGAGCCACGAGGCCACATCCCCAACCTTAGGCTACTTTCCCTTCTGCCCCAGGGCCCATGGAGCGCGGCTGTCCCCAGGTGTCCTCACAAGGACCTCACTCCCGTGTCTGGACCCTCCCAGGGTAACGCCAGCATCAGTCAAGGTGTGAGCAATGCAAACGAGGGATTTTAGATCAAGACCTTAAGGAAGAAAGCGGATTAATTCCCCACACCAACCCAGTGGAATAAACCCGCTTTTGGATGACGAGTCATTGCCGAGTTCTCATCAAATACGTCCCCTGCCACGGCCACGCGTCTGGCACCCGGTGAGCTGGGAGGAGCCGAGGTGCCTCCCACGGAGCAGAGGTGAAGGGTGCCCTCGAGACCCCACCACGTCTCACAGTCACAGGGCAAACGTCCGGGACCTGCCCTGGGCTGGCTCGAGCGCCTGGTGCTTGTGGGTTATCCCAGCACGTCGGCCATGGGCTGGGACGTCTGTCCCGTGCCTTCCGGCGGCCTGAGTGAGCTGCCATCCCATTAACCTAGACGCCCGAGCAAAGGAAACGTGCTTGTTCTTTGCATTTCCACTGTCAGGAAAATAAGTTATAACCAGACTGGACTAAGGGCGTCTGGCCTGCCCACATGGTCCGCAGACGGCGGTTTCAACTCACTTTGTCCAAGGCCCTCGTCAGCAAAACTGGGCTCCGTCGAGTGTGCAGAGGCCTGGGAGGGCTCCCCACAGCCCTCTTCTGCCGGCTGTCCCCCCAAAGACGAGGGCTCCTCTGTGCCCCCCGAGGGGCTCTAGAGAAGCCACAGGCCGTGGCAGTAAAAGGAACAGCCGCAGGTGCCAGGACGCTTTCCGGTGAGAGACTTTCTCCAAGGTCTCTTGTCCAGCAGCGTCATATTGCTAAGCCTGGTCAGGAACTCAAACACCCATGCAGGGACACACAAGACATAGACACACACACAGACACACAGATACACACCCAGATACGCAGCTACATGCAGACACACTGACACACACACAGACACACAGAGACACACATAGATACAACCTGACACACATACACAAAGACACAGACAGACAACACAGACACACAGATACAAAATGACACATGGGCCGGGTGCGGTGGCTCACGCCTGTAATCCTAGCTCTCTGGGAGGTCGAGGCGGTGGATTGTTTGAGCTCAGGAGTTCAAGACCAGCCTGAGCAAGAGTGAGACCCCGTCTCTACTAAAAATGGAAAGAAATGATCTGGCCAACTAAAAATATATAGAATAAATTAGCCGGGCATGGTGGCGCATGCCTGTAGTCCCAGCTACTCGGGAGGCTGAGGCAGGAGGATTGCTTGAGCCCAGGAGTCTGAGGTTGCTGTGAGCTAGGCTGACGCCACAGCACTCACTCTAGCCCGGGCAACAAAGCGAGACTCTGTCTCAAAAAAAAAAAAAAAAAAAAAGACACATGTACACAAAGACACACAGACACACAAACGCACATTTAAAAAAAAAAAACGTGCCGGGTCCCAGGAGCAGGAAGCCCACTAGGAGCCACCTGAGAGCACCTCAGTCCTGCACCAGACAGGAGCACTCCAGGTCAGTCCCAGGAACCCCTCTGTGACCACTTGTTTTCCTCTGGGTCTCTCGGAACCGGGTCGCACAGCGGCAGAGCTGCAGAAACGGCTCCCAACAACAGGCTGAAACGCACACTTTCCTCCAGCCACACGCAGAGAGAGAGAAATTCATCCCCCGTGCAGCCAGAGCTCTGCCCACCTCTGCACCTCACCCTCTGGGCTTCAGTTTCTCCATCTGTGAGGAGACAGCCCCTCTCCTTCCCAGCATTAGGGAGGATTCAGTACACCTGAGCGGGAGGTGCACCCGGGTGGGAGATATACCTGGGTGGAGGTGCACCTGGGTGGGAGGCGCAACTAGATGAGAGATATACCTGGGTGGAGGTGCACCTGGGTGGGAGGCACGCCTGGGCATAAGGTACACCTGGGCAAACTCCACACCACCGTCTGGCTAGCGCAGAAATGCCTGGCTCGCGGCCCGCACAGGTGTGTGGGGGCTGACTGCCCGCACCCTCAGCTCTACCTGGCTGCACGGCAGGAATCATCGCGCCAGTTTCCTAACAACCGAAAACCAACATGGGAACGGCCTGACCCTCACACTGCCCAGCACAGGCCACAGGCGGGACTGGTCAGAGCAAAGCCATCCCGGGGGTGGGACGGGGGGCTCTTGGGAATGTCCCTTGGGAGCTGGAGAGGCTGCCCCTCCACACAGGCCTGAGGGCTGAATGTCTTTGCCATATGGTAACATTTTCTCTAAAAAAAGCCTGAGAACCAGTCTCCATTGTTCAGGTCCAGCTAGCAGACGCTTTCACAGCGAGAGTTCCCGTCACCCCGTCCTGGGAGAGCGGGAGACACGCGGAGTCGGGCAGCTCCGGGAGCTCGGACCCTCATGCGACCTCCCTGTGCGTGACCAAGGGTCCCCGAGGAGCTCTGACAGCTCCCAGCCTCCGACGAAAGCGCAGGATGAAATCGGAGAAACGCAGGAGCTGTTCGCAAGGACGGCCCAGCTGCCTTCACGGTGCGAAGAAGTGAGAACCTAAAACTTCACCAGTAGGCCGGGCGCGGTGGCTCACGCCTGCAATCCTAGCACTCTGGGAGGCTGAGGCGGGAGGATCGCTCGAGGTCAGGAGTTGGAGACCAGCCTGAGCAAGAGTGAGACCCCGTCTCTACTAAAAATAGAAAGAAATTATCTGGCCAACTAAAATATATATAGAAAAAATTAGCCGGGCATGGTGGCGCATGCCTGTAGTCCCAGCTACTCGGGAGGCTGAGGCAG
>CM052437.1:537401-551625 GCA_028533085.1 Varecia variegata
GCCCTGAGGACCCAGCTAACTCCTCCCAGGCACGCACGTGCTGAGGCAGCGGGACCCGCCTCCCAGACCGGGACAAAGAGCCCATCAGGGAGGCTGGTTTCGGCTCTGCTTTGCACGTGTTGCCAAGAGTCCTTGGAGCCCGGTTTGGAAACTGTCCTCAGGCTTATAACAAAAGTCGGAATGTGAAGGAGGCTTCCTGCCAGCAACGGTTTGGGAAAACCCGGGACGATTTGCTTGGGGATGTTTAGGCTTTATAACTGCAAAGCAGAACTCTGAAATGCTCCTTTATGAATGAATTTCTTAAAAACAACACATCTGCTGAAACGGACGTAAAACCTTGACCCCACGGCGGCACAGCAGCTCCTGGGCCGGAACTGCCGGCAGATCCGCTGTGTGGCTCACAGGGGGCCCTGGGATGGCTTCTAAAAATTGAAATTGCTGCCCACATTTCCTAAATGGGGTTTTCTCTCTAAAAATTTTTGAAAAAACTATAAAGCCTGGGCCACGCACTTCCAAAAGCCACGTTGTCAGGACGCCAGCTGCCCTTTGAGGAAGGTGTGACACGGGCACCGGCCCTCTGCCCCGGAGCCGGGACCCCAGGCCAACCTGAGCTCTGCCCTGCCGGGGGAAGGGGGGGCACCTGACTCGGCAGCTCAGGGCCTTACAGCCCCCTGAACCCCAACTGCTGCAGACTGAAAGTCTGTGTCCCCCCAAAGTGCACATGCTGAAATCCTCACCCCCAGGCCATGGTGTTAGGAGGTCAGGAGGGTGGCACCCGGTGACGGGGTGACGGGGTCAGGGCCTCATAAAGGGGCCCACAGAGCTCCCAGCCCCTCGTCCCTGGGTGGACACAGCGGGAAGGTGCCGTCTGCCACCCCCAGGGCAGGTCCTCCCCAGACGCCAAATCTGCCCGCCTGGACCTTGGACTTCCTGCCTCCAGGACTGAGGGGAGCAAGTGCCTGCTGTGTACAGGCCGCCCAGTTCACGGGACTCTGCTTCTGTGGTCTGAACATGTGAGACACCCCCTAGAACCGTTTAGCGATGTCAACTGCGTCAGCCAGGACACGCCTGCCTGTCGGTCACGGAAACCAGCCTAAACCCCCACGGGGTAAAGGGCTCATTTGTTGGCAGGATCCTGAAACGTCTCCTGTACCTGCAGCAGAACCAACAGTCAGGGCTCAGGCAAGGTGAGGACTCACCCTGCGTCCCAGGTGGCAGCAAGTGGGGCCGACCCCTCCCTGCCGGGTCCCCTCTCAGCCCCTCCGGGCCCTGGGGAGCAGCCTCCACCTGGGGTGGACCGCAGCAGGGCTGCGTGGACCTGGGGAGGAGGTGCTCCAAGAGGAAGGGGAGAGTGAGGCCAGCACAGGTCACAGATGCCACCACAGTGGCATTTCCTGGGAACCAGCCATCACATTATAGAAGAGCAGGTTAGACATTATTCGTCCAACATTCTGGGGATGCAACGAGATGATGCACTAGGGCCTCGTGAGTACCGACTAAAAACAAACGGAGAAAAGGCAACAGTAATACCACCACCACCCCGGTGTCACCTGGCACCACCCACGGGGGAGAACACCACAGGTCCACACAAGTCCCAGCACCCAGGGACTCCACCTGCTGGAGAGTCGGGATGTCCCAGTTCACCCTGAAAAGGACCTACTCCACTAAAAACTCTCTCTAGGAACGCTGGGGTGGGAGGGGTGAGTGCAGGAGGCAGGCCAAGCACACCCATGACCTAAGATGCAGGGTACAGGGTGCAGCTCCCTCTACCCAGGATGCAGGGTGCAGGGTGCAGCTCCCTCTACCCAGGATGCAGGGTGCAGGGTGCAGCTCCCTCTACCCAGGATGCAGGGTGCAGGGTGCAGCTCCCATTACCCAGGATGCAGGGTGCAGAGTGCAGCTCCCTTTACCCAGGATGCAGGGTGCAGCTCCCTCTACCCAGGATGCAGGGTGCAGGGTGCAGCTCCCTCTACCCAGGATGCAGGGTGCAGGGTGCAGCTCCCTCTACCCAGGATGCAGAGTGCAGCTCCCTTTACTCAGGATGCAGGGTGCAGGGTGCAGGGTGCAGCTCCCTTTACCCAGGATGCAGAGTGCAGAGTGCAGCTCCCTCATGTCCTGGATGCCCAGGGTGGGTGCAGCTCCCCCATGACCCAGGATGTAGGCTGCAGCCCTGTATTTCCTCTGCTCTGAGGTCTGCTGTGGCTCTGTGCCCACGGCCCTGACCACTCTGGTCACAGCAGCTTCCCCACTGACTGCCTGTTTGCTCCTGGCCTCCTGGCAGGGCTGGGGTCAGGGCATGGAGCCACTGTACATGCTGCTGGCCACCCCTGGAGGCCACTGTCTCTCCCTGGTCCAGCTTCTCCAGGGACTCCAGGCCTTGGTCAGACCAAGCACTCAGATCTGCCTGGACACTGGGCTCAAGTTCCCTCCCGCTGGGTTCCTGGGCTCCAGCCAAACCCAGAGACATCCCAGTGTCTCTGGACTTCCCTGAGAGTGGGAGCTACGGGGTTATTCTGTGAATTTGGGAGCTGGTCTGCCCAGAGCGCAGCGATGTGTCTGGGAAGTCCCACTTGGCTGCAGGCCTGCCCTGGGGTCCCCGCAAGTCCTCCAGTCTCTGAGTGGGGAATCGCTGCAGTGACTAGCACACACCTGTCTCACCACGAGCAATGTGAGCATGCCTACTTGTTGGTGGGTCAGTCGGCTGTACCAGATCAGCCCTCAGTGTCATCTGCCCCACGGAAAATACAGCCTGAGATCATGGTATATCGTTTAATCAACCCCAGATGCCTTATCTAAGCCTTTTAAAAATCAAATTGTCAAATATAATCAATCAAAAAGCAATTATAATGTAATCGGATATGTTTGACTTTTGTGTAAATAAACCCACACAACCCAGTTCTCTCCAAACTTTTTCACCCAAATTTTTGGAAGCACAATGTTGCCAAAAGTCTTCCAAAATGGAACAGAATTGCCAGGAAGCAGCAAGAGCTGCCCGTGAGATGACAGGAGACCCCACTGTGCGCCAGGCTGAAACCTGGGGAGACTCGCTCTGGAGTGCCTGAGGCAGCCACCTGCAGACATGCTTCCCCAAGAACAGCTGGTGGCTTTACACAGGGGACAGAAGCCTAACACCTGGGACAGCATGTGAGGACCTGAGTCTCCCCCCACAAGTGCTAGGGACACAGTCCTGGGGACGCAGGCGCTAACACAGGGTGAGGGAAGGAGGAGTCACACCCAGCGACCACAGGCAGAGCAAGGAGCAGGGCCAGGCCCAGGCCGGCAGTGCGGGGCCAGTGGCTTCCCAAGGCATCGTCCCATCTCGGCTGAGCCAGCCCGGGAGCCGCTGTTTGCTTTGGACCCACACTTTTCCCCTCACAGCCAGAGCCGGGTTTGCACACGTGTGCCCATCCACGCACACAGGACGGGCCCGTCCCTCGTCCTCCGTTTCCGCCACTGTGGAGCGGGGAGCAGAGTGTCTCTCACTCTCGGCCGCTGGCTGGGTGCTCCAGCCAACAAGGCTCGCGGGTTAAAAAGAAGGATGTTCGATCTCTCATTCCAGGGTAGGACGTCTTGCTCTGGCCGTGGAGTTCAGCCCTGAGATCGCCTGTGGGTCCCCTGCAGGTCGGAGCCTTCCCCGCCCGGCCCACGGCCCAGGTGCACCCTGCCCTCGGCACCAGGCCTCTTCCCGAGCAGCGGTGAAAACCTTCCGATCCCAGAGTGACCCCCGAGTCCCCGTCACGAGGCGCAGGCGCAGGTCGGGAGCTTCCTTCCTGACCCAGCACGGCGGAGGGAGGAGGAGGCAGGCCCTGACTCAGTTTCCCCGCCGGCACCCCCAGCCCATCCTGCAGGGCAGAAGCCCCGAGACCTCCCTGAACCACGCCAGCCTCCGGGTCTCCTCTCCAGGGTGCGGGCGTTGGCGCCTGACCCCGGCCTTCCAGCCTCCAGAACTGGGGGAAAACGAACGTCCCGGCAGCCCCAGCCGACTCACACCGCCGGCGCCGGGCTTTCTGCACATGACGGCTCCCGCTGGCCGCACGCCTGCTGAGCGTCGGACCCTCCTGTAAACAAGCCTCACCCCACAGCCCCCCAGCTGCTGCAGGCCCGGCGCGCCGACACCTGCCGAGCGCAGACCTGGGCGGGGCTCTTCCTTGCAGGGCCGCGGCTGCACGGCAAACAGGATTCGGCCCTCACCAGACGCCGGACCTGCTGGCACCTTCATCCGGCACGTCCAGAACTGAGGAAACCAGTGTTTGTCTTGAAGACACGGAGTCCGTGGCGTTTGTCGTAGCAGCCGGAGCTCAGACTCTGGGCACAGGTCACGGTGACTACGCGGTGAACCCGCTCGCGGCACAGCTGGGAGGGCGTCGGGAAGAACCGCAGCAGCGTCCGAGCGCAGGAGCTGCTCCCTCCCGTAGTGCCACGCCGTGCAAGAGCAGTGCGAAAACTCCGGCAGCCGGGACAGCGAGCCCACTGAGACAGAGCCACGAGGCACCGCATTCCGGCTCGGCCCCTCTCGGTCCAGCCACGGCGTGGCCACACACGCAGTCAGCCCTGCTCAGCCACAGCCACAAACGGCCAGTGCGCGGTTTGCTGTCCTCGCTGTCGGGGACGGACGCTTCTGTGAAACACGAAATGTCCAGTCGCCCTGGCACCTCCTGCACGGTTCTCCCTGGTTTCTCCCCTCGGGCGGCACCCCCAGAACGAGAGCACGGGGGTGGGGGGGCAAAGGTGCGGCAGCTGTGAGCCGAGGCTGAGCTCCCGGGACAGCTCCCAGCCCACGTCGCTGGTCCCCCCGAGACACGGGAGGGGCGGAAGTGGAGGCTCCTTGCTAAGAACTTGTCTCAGGACGGCTGTGCTTCCCGGTCTAATGCTCCGGGAGCCTCTGAGGGCACCGTGCAGGCCGGGAACAGAGCAGGAGGGGAGCCCCCCACTTGACGGCTGTGTCTCAAGGGACCCCAGAAGTTGGCCGGGAGCCTCTGCCCCGCCAGCATTCTCCGGGTGCCCAGGGACTGAGCGTGAGCACCCGGCACTTGCAAGTGTGGGGACACGGGCAGGGGCAGGAGGCCGGTGGCAAGTGGCCCCCGCTGTCTGCTGGAGGAGCACAGTGTCTCGTGGTCAGACTGCGTTAGCCAGAGAGCCGCGCCTCACCTTGGGGCTCCTGCCCTCCTCTGTCACTCTTTTCCTTTCTTTGCATTGCTCTAACAGGAACACAGAAGAGGGCAGTTTTGGCACATGCGAAGGACAGCTGGGCACAAAGGCCACCAGCCCTGTCCTCCCTGGGCCCGGCCAAGGGGCCCCCGAGGACGGCAGAGGCTCGAGCTGCCCTGAATCCCCACCCGCCTTGGCGACCTGCGGTGACGCTGCCAGGGGGGGTTTGGAAACAGCCCGCAGGCCAGGAAAGTTCGAGAAAGTGGATCCATCACCTTTCACGGACTTCTCCTCCCCAACGGCCATCGGCACGGGGGCGGCGTCGATTTTTCCAGGTGTCTTATTTATTAGTTTCACATCCGCGCTTGGTCACTCTGTCATTTATGTGGATTTACATGTCACATTTGCTGCACACGTCGGCAAGCGCTTGAGGGGCTGATGCCAGCTCAGATCAAGTCCCCAAAGCCCCAGGAGCCCCTCGGCCGTCGCCCACAGTCCCACACACCAGCAAGCTGAGCCCTCCAGCGCGAGGTTGCGAGAAGATCCTGCCTCCTCCAAGGAGCTGGGCCATTTGGGAGCAGGGACACAGTTGGCTACGCTTTGTAGAACTCCCAGCCCCTTTCTCAGCACCACCAGACATTGGCCGGCATCGACCAGGGGTCCCCTCTCAAGGAAAACGCCCCTCCTGGAGCAGGTGCAGCAAGCATGCTCCCCAAAGGCCAGGCAGGGACGTTTTCGGCTTTGCGGCCCAGTCACCTCCCAACTGCCGACTGTCTGTCGCTGTGGCAGGAGAACAGCCCAGCTGCAGCCCAGGGGAGCAGCCATGGCCCGGGGGAGCAGCCGCGGCCCGGGGGAGCAGCCGCGGCCCGGGGAGCCGAAGGGCCCTAGCAAACCTTGTGGCACTCAAGTTCTGACTCCATGGAAGGTTCACCACCCCGTGAAATATTATTCCTTTATGAATTTTTCAATCATTCAGAAACGTAAAATGCACAGCTCTTGGAGTCGGACAAAACTACGTGGGGCCGATGGGCCCGGGCGGAGGTGCGGTGAGGAGGGCCTGTCCAGACTCTGCAGAGCTGGCCCTCCCCACCCACCCCAGAAAATGAACCTCCTTCCAGCACTTCTGTTTGGGAGCACCGTTTTCCAGGCCACGTGCAAACACAGCCAATTCCTGCAAAGGCTTCCCTCTGCCTTACACATAAACAATTAAAATCCATTTGTTCATGCACATACTGTTTCTGCCAGGAAAAAAAACCCAAAACTTCTCCAGTGGGTGCTAAAAATAACATCAGCATTTTTCCTGCTTTCCAGATAAAAACTGGCCAGAACTGCGAGCCTGGAGGCTTCTTCCAAGGTCACTTCATCCCACCCCAGGCAGCCCCCGTGCGGGTCGAGGGTGGGAACAGAACTGTGATTAGAAGGGAAGAGCCAGGCTCACCTTCTAAACACGGGGGTGGAAAACAACCGCAGGGCGAGCATGAAACCCGCCATTTCCCGCGAGTGTGTCAGTGCACACACAGCAGGCTGGCAGCGTCTAACCGGAAACGGCAGAGAAACAGCAGTTCCCGGCTGAATCACGCAAATGAAATCCCAGCCGACGCGAAGGGGAGTCCTGAGTCTGCCGAGAAACTGCACACGCCTTCCTGTTATGAACACAGGACGCACGTGCAGGTCGGCGGCTGCATCTTCTCAGGGAAAGGGCACCCCAGGTGCAGGCTGTTGCCCAACATCAGGGCACACAGAGCAGCCCACGGCCCCAAGACCCTCCGCTCCCTGGGCCCACCCCGGGCAGCCCCTTCACCAGGTGTCATCTCAACATCCCCCAGTTTTAACTTGGCTGAGATGCGTGCACGGACCAAAAGACAAACCGTATTCTAACGTAACTGTCTACCTAGATGCTAAAAACATCCCAAGTTTAATGTCTGGAACACATGGCCATGTGAAATGTCCCTGTGCTTGGCTGGTGAATTCTTGTCCTTCGCCTAACAATAGGGTAATGACCAAACCGGGCTGGAAGGTCCCACAGGGATTGCGCAGCTGTCTGTTCCCATCCGCTATTCAAGGCCTCTTTGTTCTCCGGCCCGGGGTGGGCTCGGTGCCTCTAGCCCGGGGCCATCTCATTCGCCTGGTCTCAGCAGCTTCTCCTGACTGGTCACCACCGACCAGGGGACAGTGGGTCCACACACCAACAGAAAGGCACTGCCATACTCCTGTAAATTCCTATGGGGGGAAAACAACTTGCTACAATAGACTCACCTAATTTACTTAACAGGTGAAAAGTTAAGAATCAGGTCCCCAACTTGTTGATGTGGGAAAGTACTTATTTATAGAAGGTCCTCTAATAAATGCAGAAGGAATCACAAAATAGCTGATCCGGGGCTGAAATCACATGGACTATGAATTACTGACCTAGGGCACTGATGTGCTCTACTCACCAAGTTACCACACTAGTCTACTCTACTAACTTACTGCAGTAACCTACCACACTAACCTACACCAACCTACCATACTAACCTACTCTGCTAACCTGCCACACTAACCTACTGTACTAAACTACCGCACTAACCTAGCATACTAACCGGCCACACTAACCTGCCACACTAACCTACTACACTGACCTACCACACTGACCTGCCCACTAACCTGCCACACTAACCTACTATACTAAACTAGCACACTGACCTGCCCACTAACCTACCACACTAGTCTACCAAACTAACCTAGCACACTAATCTGCCACACTACCCTACACTAACCTATCACACTACCCTACACTAACCTATCACACTAACCTGCCACACTAACCTAGCACACTAACCCGCCACGCTAACCTGCCACACTAACCCACCACGCTAACCTGCCACTCCCACCCGCCTCACTCACCCCGCCCGTAAGCGCTGGCTGATGGACTGTCTGGTGTCCCCACCCAGAGGGACTGAAACACAGGCTCCGGCTGGGAGAGAACGAGCAGTTCCCAGGATGGCCGCCAGCCAGCAGGGTGTCTGCCACCCGCGGGAGCCGGGCAGAGTGACGAGGGCAGAGGGCACGCGGAGGGCCTGGATCCGGAGCAGCAGGAGCAGAGCGCCAAGGGCCCAGGGGTGAGGACCACACCCACGGATCCAGAGTCAGCCACACCAGGACCGCAGGCCTCTCTCCGAGTCCTTCTTTCTCGTGTGACATGGTCAATTTTCAGGCTGACACTAACCCACATGTCACGATTTATTGTTCCCCAGCAACCCCCAAGACTGGTCAAGAGAGGAACTTTCATGACCGTGGGCAAAGCCCCAGCCCTGAGGAATGTGCCCCGTAGATGGCTTGTCAGGGGCACATCCAGGCAGTGCCGACAAGCAAGGTCCCTGCAAAAGCAAACACCTGGCAGGACAGCCTGAGTTCAAGAACAAGAGGAATCACTGCAGCGGGCGCGTCTTGGTTCCCTGGGACAGAAACCGGAGCTGAGGCTTGGGACACTCTCCCTGCATTACTCAGCCACTGAGGGCGCCTCTCACCAACACTCCATGCTGTCCTGTGACTTCATCTGCTTCCCGCACCATCTCACCCTTATCCCCTCAGCTGCCAGCCCTGGTGACGCTCCCAGCAGGAGGCCCAGCAGAGACAGTGGCGAGCTCTCCCCAGAGTCTCCCCTGGGGCAGAGCCTGTGTCCCCAGGCAGAGTGCTCTCCCACCGAATCCATACACAAAGTCCACAAAGCCTTGACACTGCTTGGAACCTCCCAAAATAAGGCCTGTATACACAGAGGGCCTGCAGCACCATGTGGGCCTGGGCCCTGGGCCGGGCTGCCTGTGTCGGGTCCTGGCTCTGGCCTGAGACCCTCCAAGGGGGCCCTGGCTTCACCCCGCACCTGGTTTGTCCCTCACCTGGGGTGGTGCTTACTGCAGCACCTGCCCAGTGGTCTGCAGCAAGAATTCCCTGAGATAAGTGACCACCCAATAGGTGCAGGCTGAGTCCTGGTGAAGACCATGTCCACCTGCCTCAGGGTGGGCAGGGAGGGGTAAGGGACCAGGTGACCACTAGGAAAGATCTCTGCCACACCAACATGATGTCACCACGAGAACACGCCCTGGAGTGAAGCAGGTGGCACAGGGACAGGGTGGGATACCTGTGGAAGATAGGATGGAAGATTGGATGGATGGATAGATGGATGGATGAGTGGTTATGAACAGATGGATGGAAGGATGGAAGGATGGAGGGATGGAAGGATGGATGGAAGATAGGACAGATGGAGGGATAGATGGATAGAAGACTGGATGGATGAATAGATAGATGGATGGAAGACTGGATGGATGGATGGATGGAAGACTGGATGGGCAGATGGATGGATGAGTGATTATGGACAGATGGGTGGATGGATGGAATGATGGATGGAAGATAAGACAGATGAGTGGATGGATAGAAGATTGGACAGATGGATGATGGATGGATAGATAGATGGATGGAAGACTGGATGGATAGATGGATGGATGAGTGGTTATGGATAGATGGTGGAAGGATGGAAGGATGGACGGAAGATAGGACAGGTGGGCAGGTGAGTGAATGGAAGATGGTTATGAACAGATGAGTGGATGGGTGGGGGACACAGGCACTGACCTAAGAAAATTACACAAGGAAAAGTAACATGCACAAAAAACCAAATGTTCGAGATTAGTATTTAGCCACCTGTTGCCATGCCAATACAAACATCTGATGACTAACTGTATCTACTTTAATCGCTATTTTTAAAAGTTTAAAGCACCGCTCTGCTGGTAATAGATTTTTAGAAATATTTGTTTCACACCAGGAAGCAACAGCCTCCTGTCACTCCCCAAAGGAAGCCTGGCTGCCACGAGGAAGAGGCACATAAATTTAATGACAACGACTTCTGACGAGGGGCAGCCTTGGTTTCCACAGCGAAACACACAGACACAGGCACGTTCTGCCTACAGAGCTGCATTTCTGTCCTAGGACATTTCTGAGCGAAAAAATCTTCTTGCCCAAGAGCTATAACGTTAGAAAGAGAAAATATTAACCCAAGAGTTCCAATCAGCGCTGAGTCGCAATCTTCCCATCTCCACCAGCGTCAGCCTTATATTTCATTCAGAGTAGGTCTGAATTTCCATTTTCGTGTCCTTTATTCTTAGCAAATAATTAACATTAGACCTATGTTGGTATGACATTTTAGAAAATGAGAATTGTTTTTAAAAATAAAGAACAGACTTTGGGAAGGGAAGGGCATCCCAATCGCAGATCACTTCCTGTTTCCCAGGACTGGAGAAGGTGCCGTCCTCAAGAGGAAAAACCAGATGTTTCTCAAATGTCTGAGTCTGGTCTGTTAGAGAAAACCGTCGCCCTAAAATGCACTGAAAACTATGCCTTGTGAAAATTTCCTGTTGGCATGAAGGTGTCTGCTTCAGTGACAGTCAGCACACACAGCACTGGGACGACCCAGCCCGGCGGGCACACAGCCCTCTCTCCACGGGAGAAACGCCACTGCCCGGCACCAGCCGTCTCAGCCTCTCTGGCTCCTTGCTGAGCCTGTCCCCCTGGGCCGTCCCCTCCCTGTACTCCCTGGGCAGGGCCACACAGTTAAATTTCCCACACTTGCATCTGCACTGATTCAACACAATCCAGATTTTGATGGTAGAACAGCAGCTTCCACTGCACAAGCACCGACCGTGCCGGGCCGCGTGTTAGAGGATCCGTATGTGCCCGTTACTCCTCAGCACGCCCTGTCGATGCAGACGGCCGGGCTCCGAGAGGCGAGGCCACACAGCCAGGTGCACACGTGGAAAGCACGGAGCAGGCGCCCAGCTGTGGCCGCTTGTGCCCGGCGCCCGCAGGCTGCACCCCCTGCCTCAGCGCTCAGGGGCAGACCCGTCTCTGAGGGCAGATCTCTGGATGTCGAGGTCCTTCCCGTCCCTCTCATCAAGGACAGCGTCCACCACGTCACACCGTGGAGTTCAGGAGTCCGTCCCACGGCCCCTGGACCGCCAGGAGTTGAAGGCAGAGAGGCAGCCTGTCCACCTGCACCCAGGGCTGGCCCCATGGTGCCCCACACAGTGGGTCTTCCTGACTTCCCACGGGATAATTAAATGTAACAACTCTGAAGCTGACGCAGCCTCGAAGGCGTGGCATTTTCTCCCCTGAGGACTAGAGACCGCTAAGAATTTTAAGTGCCTTCTCATTCTGCACAGAGCTGTTCTTAACGACTAATGTAAACTCAAGGCACAAATTCCAGGGAGGTCTCACTTGAGGCGGGTCACAGGGCTGCGGATCCGCCACCCCCAGTTCAGGCCGCCGCTCTCCGAATCCGGGGGGGATGCCGTCCCCCCCATTGCGGCAGATTCCACATTTGTGAGACCACCCACCTGCTAAATGTACACGTACCCCCAAAGTCAGTACCTGGAGCACTCTGGTGGCCAATTGTCACAGGACGGGACGGGCAGGGCTGAGTCACAACACACAGGTCCCAGGTGCGGTGGAGCAAGGGGACATTGGCCTTCCCGTCTCTGCCTCTGTCAGCCGGGTCCTTCAAGGTCTACTTAGGACGTTTTTCACATTTTTGTGCTTTTGTTGGTGATTTTCTACTTACAACAGGCCCAAGCATTGAAGTTTTGCCTGGTGTTTCCCAGCTCGAGAAAGCTGTGCGTTCCACGAGCTTCATTTCGGGACGAGGTGTAGGGCTGCCGGCCACGAGTTCAATGTCGATGCATCAACAATGTATATAATGTGTCTTTAAACAGAAACACACAAGAAACACCAGTATCTGTGCGTTATCTGATTGGCTGATGGGAACTTCGTGGCCAGAGTTGCAGGAACCTAACCCGCACCTGCTCTGGGAGCCACAGTTCAGCGCTCACTCATCCAGCGTCCAGCAACTTCACCGCACATGACTACCACAAACGGCAAGAACCAGCCAGAAGTCACCTTGGTGGCAGAAGGCAGGTGCTAAGGGGACCTGGAGCTCCCCCACCCACCCCCTGCGCCGTTCTCAAGGCTGTGACGTGGCTGTGGGTCCGGCAGGAGCAGCTCACCCCGGGCAGAGACCAAGTGAGCGACAGGCCCCAGGACGGGAGCTGTCCGAGCCCAGGGCAAAGGCAGAACAAACCAGCTCGGTGCAAGACACAAACCCTACACTGGGTTAGTTCTCAGGCACGCTGAGAGTCAAAGCGTGCGGAGAGAAAACCAATTATCATAATCAAAAGCAGTTGCTGTGCAAAGCCACACAGGCACCTGCCCGCGTCATGGATGTGGCAGGTGTCCTCCGCACCTTGCCCTCCTCTCCGCACTTCATCCCAACTGCCCAGGACTCGCCCCATCAGGTTTGTGTCCTGTCAGTTCTGCAGCAGGTGCACGATCAACGCTCAGCTACGGGGGAACATCTGTCCTGGGAAAACACGGACAGTGTCCAGGGAGGAAACAGAACAGGGAGCACACGCAGTGTGACAGCCATGGTCCTCGGAGCAGAGCACACCCTTGCAGAAGGTCACAGAAAAGTGCGCCACAAACACCCCAGATGCAGAGCGCACACAGCGGTGTTTTGGAAGTCCTGTTACAGTAGCAGAAAAGTGGAAACAAAGAAATGACCCATAATAATAATAATAATCTGGTTACATTTGGTAATTTGTAACAAGTCAACACCACGTGGCCATTAACAATGATGATGCAGAACTCTCATGACTGCCCAGATGCCCGATCGTAACACGCTGCCAGATCTTAAAACATACAAAGTACGTTACAGAGCAGGAATATATTGTGACCTAACTTTTAAAATTAGTTCACGTACAGATGCATGACAGACAGACAGACAGACGGAACAGACAGGCAGGCAGACGTGTGCATGCCCATGTGCACACGTAGAACTGTTTGTGAATCTGAGGGAAAGACCCACAAAGTTAACACTTCTCCCCAATGACGGGAATGTGAGCAATTTGTTTCATTTTGTTTATCTGTATTTTCAAATTTTTCTACTATGAATGTGGACAAGTTGCATAAAAATTGCTTTAAAATATGTTCTAAAAGGAAAATAAACAGGATGGTGCAACTAGTGGGTGAAAGGGCGGCTTCCTAATGCCTCAGCTCCAGCTCGTGGCGAGGCTGGGCCCTCGTGTCCAGCGGGACCGGCAGACCGGACACGTGTGCCCGCGAGCAGACCCCTGCCCTACACAGGGAGACCGTGCGGAACGGGGGAGGGCCCTGGGGGGAGGCCGCGGGCGAACGTCCACAGATCCTGCAGATTCACACACAGCTTTGGAGTCGTGCGAGTACACAGGGAGGGCTGGGAACCCTCTGGCCGCAGGGCAGGGGTGCAGGCAAGCTCCAGGCGCAGCCGGGAGGTACCCCGGGCACAGGGGCAGCAGGGGACGCAGGGCAGGAGGAGGAGGAACGTGCAGACCGACAGCTGAGTCCTGGCCCCACAAGCCGACGATCCGACCTGAGGATTAAGCGTCCCCTTTTCCTGTCACTTCACCTGTTACTTCTGCTATGACCCAGGGCAGGCATGTGTCAAACCCAGATCGGGCTCGTCCCCTGGAGAAAGGTCTTCAGTTCCACAGTCGTCCCCTCGAGAAACCTGGCTGTGGTCTCAAGGTTGCAACCGCCGAGACCACTCACCCTCCCCCGACAGCCACTGGGCAACTGTCCACAGAGCACAAATAAAACGCCTGCAATCCCCAAATAACAGTAAAGTTCCTCTTGTTAGAAGAAGAGAGAGAGAGTTTTTAACTGTATTCGTCTGTGACAGTGTTTGCTACGGCCACCTTTGGAGCTGAGGGGGGAGGTGGGTAATGTCACCACAAGCCACAGAACGTAGAAACACAGCTCCCGGCAAGGTCACGGGCATCTGGGGGCTCCCTGGAAAGCGCTGGAGCTCTGAGCCGCTGCCCCGGCGGACAGCAGCCCTGTGCTGAGGACGGCGCGGAGGAAGGAAAGTGCCCTGGCGAGGGGGTCTCGGAGACAGCAGTGAGTGTGCGCAAGTCCAGGACAGCTCCGCAGACAGCGAGGACACGCTGGCCGTCCACCCCCACCCCCGGCCCCGCACACAAAGCTGGACTCCACGCCAGGGCTTTGAAATCTGGGCAGG
>CM052437.1:551725-563009 GCA_028533085.1 Varecia variegata
ATCCGGGAGGCCAGGCAGCAAGGACCCGCAGGACGGAGGACAGGGACAAGCTGCCTGGCCACTCCGGGGAGAGGGAGGAGGAAAACCCCAGGATCTGCAGGCCGCTGAGTGTCCCCGGGCACTGACCAGCACAGGTGTGCAGGTCACTACCCACGGCAGGGGCAGAACCACCAACGGGTTAGAGAAACTGCACAGCACCCTCTCTGGGCAGGATCCACACCCGCCTGCTCCCCCAGCGACGGAAACCCTCAAAATTCACCCGCACCGGGCACAGCACGTGGAAGGGTCTCACCTCATCTGCTAGAAGCGGTTAATCTTAGGCTGAGCACTGCTCTGACCTTGCCTGAAACCTCTTAAAAGCAAGACTGAAAGAAGCAAACTGTCTCCACGGAACTCAACCGCACTACAGAGCAAAGACCAAGGATGATACAAGAACACAAAAAGAGCCCTGTGTTCAACAAGATGAATCCACAATGTCTGGAATCTACTAAAAAGTTTTCAGGCACGAAAAGCAGCAGGAAAGGGCCGGGTACGGTGGCACACCTGTGATCCCAGCACTCTGGGGGGCCGCGGTGGGAGAATCACTCAAGCACAGGAACTGGAGACCAGCCTGGGCAACAGAGCAACACCCCATCTCTACAAAAAAAGCAAAAAGAAAAAATTAGCCAAGTGTGGTGGTGCACACCTGTGGTCCCAGCTATCGGGAGGCTCGGGGAGGAGGATCGCTTGAGCCTAGGAGTGTGAGGTTGCAGTGAGCTATGATGATGCCACTGCGCTCCAGCCTGGCGGGAAAATACAACTTAATTGAGAAGATTAAATTATTCAATCAAAATCAACCCAGAACTGACACAGAGAACAGTTAGCGGACAAGGACATAAAAATGGTTATTACAATTTCACTTATTCTGCAGGCTTAAAACAGTACAGACATGGAAGAATTTTTTTAAAAGACCAAAATTTTCTGGAGGTGAAAACTACAATGTCTGTGATGAAAACTAAATGGGGGGGCGGGGGCCGCATTCACAGGAGGGTGGAAGTCACAGAGAAAGGTGGGGAGGAGCAAGGGTCCGTCCTCACGCCTTTGTCCCAGCATTGACCCCGGGCCAGCCCTACGTCCCGCTATGAGGCAGCGTGAGGCAGTGTGTTACCCAGGGTGGGTAGATGTTCAGCCTGTCTGCACCTGCACAGACTCAAGTGCTGTCAGCTGAGATGTGGGAGTTGGTGGCTGCAGCAGGTTCCAGGGACAAGATCGGGAGTTTGGTTTCGAGGATTTCAAGTACGATACATCCCAGACCTGCCAACTGGAGGCACCAAGCAGGCACCTGGGCATGCCACTCTGGAATTCTGCAGGATCTGGGAGGAAACATCCAAAGGGGCTGAATGACATCCGAGGACGTGTCCATGAACTTCTGCTGGGGGTGGGGGCCTCCCTCACGCAGCCCAGAGGTGTCTGTACCACAATGTGACACGGAGAATGTGGAGCTCATGGCCTCCCTGGGCCTCACACCTCTGAGAGCCCTTGCGTTCACCCAACTGGAGAAGGAGGAAGAGTCCCGGGTGCCCAGCAGGGTGGATGTGACTCCCGTCAGCAGAGCGGAGGATGGGAGGGTCCTGGTCTTGCTTGTCCGTGTGGAGCAAAGAGTGAGGAAGCCCCTCCTAGACATGTAGAGTGGCAGGGCCCTTCCATCAAAAAAGGCTTTTTCCTGTAGGGAACATGGCACAGACGTCCCAGCCAGACTGGGCCCTCTACCACCAGGTCACTGACACCAGAGGGGTTGCACAGGAGCACTGACAGGAGGGGACCCTTCCACAGAAATGCAATCGCTGCAGCTCCTGGAGTGCCCGCTGCACAGAAGCCCGTCCAGTGCAGCCCGGTGGGAAGTCCGCTGGGAGAGGTCTCCCTCCCCAGACACCTCAGAGCCCACCCTGAAGAGAGGCCACACAGATGCCCACCAGGCAGAGACGTCTTAAAAAGGAAGTCGACTCACGACTAAAAGAAGAGTTCACATGGAGGAACATCCACGCATAAGGAGTGTGGAATGGACGGCTGCCACCTGTCTACACTAAGGAAGTGCTAGACACTCCCACTGAGAAAAGCAACTCAAGTACAGCAACTGTGCAGAGCCTCTGTCCACAAATCCACACTTGCGCATCACACACTCATGCAGGAGCAAGGCCTGTGAGTGCAGTGACTGTGGGAAAACCTTCAGTCACAGCTGCAACCTCATCCAACAACCCCCGGAACTCGAGCTAGAGGAAGGCCGCATGTGTGCCTCGGACGCGGGAAAACCTACAGCAGAATCCCCTGCCTCACTGGGCACCAGAGTTTCACACTGGAGAAAGGCCTCACGAGTGCAGCCAGCGTGGGAAAGCCAGCGTGGAAGGGCCTCACTTGCTCGCCACCATAACGTTTGCCAGGTAGAAGAAAGGCCTCCTCAGTGCAGCACGCATCAAACACCCTTTAGCTGCATCTCGCTTGTTCAGCACCGGAAAGCTCACAGCACAGAAAGGCCTTAGATGTACAGGGAATGTGCAAAAGCCTTCAGAAGTAGCTCTCGCTCCATTCTCCACCCCAGTGTCCATACCAGAGAAAGGCCTAATCAGGGCACGGAATGTGAGACGCTTTCAAACGTGGCTCCCACCTAGTCCAGCACCAGCTAGGTCACAACCCAAGGACTTGTTCATGTGGCAGATGTGGGAAAGCCTTCAGTAAACCTCCATCCCCTCGGCACGAGAGAATGTGGGGAAGCCTTCGGCCATGGCTGTCACCTTGCTCAACACGGAAGGGCTCACTCCAGAGGGCAGAGCCAGAATAGCAGCTTCAGTGAGGGAGCTGTCGGCCAGAAGTCACACCATGTACATCTCCTGACTCCAGGGTACCTGGGAAGCTTCTCCGAGCCACGCTGCACTTCTGCCCTCCGAGGGCTCCGGCCCTCGTCCAAGGTAGAACCCATCTCACCTGTGCCAGTTGGCAGTCCCTGCAGTGTGCATGGGTCGTCCCCATGCCATCAGGGAAGCACACTGCCTTGCTCTCTCCCACTCCCTGCAGGGAACCGCAAATGTTCAGGGCCCTTTGGGGAGACAGTGAGTATGCATATGACCCAGCTCTGGCCAAGAGGTCCTGAGCTCGGGTCTGTTGGAGATTTTCAGAGAAAATTTCTGTCTTCATGGACACTGTTGACTCCACACAATGCCCATGATGGACTTTGGTGTCAGGCGGTTTGAGAACAGACTTGGGCTGTATCTGCATGAAGGTGGGTGAAGGGCTCTCGTGGCTGCCCCAGGAGACACGGCAGGGTAGCAGGGAGTTGCTTTCAGTCTAGGTTTGGCCGAACGTGCTTTGCCCCTCCAAGGGCAAAGATCAAAGGGCCGGGAGAGCTGGTTGTGTGCCTAGATGGCAGGACGGCTTGTGGGCTGAGAGCTAACACCAAGGTGGGGCAGTTGATGGGACAATCTTCAGGGGTTCTTGGAGCAGCAAGTGTTGGACCCTCGTTCCCAGCATGGGTGAGAAGAAGCTTTCTCCAAGCACCTCCCCGGGAGGCCTCTGAAGTCTAGAACCCGCAGGCAAGTGTTAATACCGTAAGATACAGTGTCCTCTCCTCGTGGAGCTGGTGCTCCAGCGGGGAGTCAGGCATTCATCAAAAATACGCAAAAACAGTGGGAAAAAAAAAGAAAGAAAACTATATTGGATTAACAGCAAATGAGACATTGCAGAAGAAAAGACTTGTTGCCTTGAAGACATTAACATAGATACTACCCAAAATAAAACACACAGAGAAAAAGACAATAACAAAAAATTGAGCAATGCCTGAGTGAGCTCTGACCTTGTATACACGTAACCGGAATCTGCCAGGGAGAGGAGACAGAGGTGCGGACAGAAAACGTATTTGAAGAATTAATACCCTGTAATTTTCCAAATTTGATGAAAACTATAAACCTGCAGATCCAAGGTTTAAAAAAAGAAAAAACAGGCATGAAAACCATGAAGAAAACCACACAGAGCATATAAAAATCACATTACTCAAAACCAATAATGAGATGAAAATCTTAAAAGCAGAAGTGTATCAACAGAACAAAGGTGAGCATAGGTTGCAGGCTTAGCAGATTCAGTAAACCACGCTGTGGGCAGATGTGCTGTCATCCAGGCCTTGCTGCTGTTCCATTTGCAGCTGTGGTCCCCAACCCCCGGGATGTGGCCCGGTACAGGTCTGTGGCCTGTTAGGAACCACAGCGGGAGGTGAGCGGTGGGTGAGCGAGTGAAGCTCCATCTGTATTTACAGCCGCTCCCCACGGCTGGCATCACCGCCCGAGCTCCGCCTCCTGTCAGATCAGCCCTGGCATTAGGTTCTCACAGGAGCCAGAACCCTACTGTACACTGTGCATGGAGGGATCCAGGTTGCTCCTTATGAGAATCTAATGCCTGATGGTCTGAGGTGGAGCTGAGGTGGTGATGCTAGCACCGGGGAGCAGCTGCAAATACAGATCATCATTAGCAGAGAGGTCTGACTGCAGAATAAATGTGATGCACTTGAATCATCCCGAAACCATCCCCACCCTGGTCTGTGAAAAAACTGTCTTCCACAAAGCTGGTCCCTGTTGCCAAAGAGATTGGGGACTGCTGATCTACAGGCAGAGTAGATTTAGCATTATTCTGAAGTGTCCTAGAGTTTGTGGAATGGTAAATGAGCAGTGGCTTCAACATGAAGTCACCTGCTGCATTAGCCCCCTAATGGGAGAGTCAGCCTGTCCTTCGAAGATTTGAAGCCAGGCATTGACTTCTCCTCTGCAGCTGTGACAGTCCCAGATGGCATCTCCTTCTAACAGAAGCTGTTCCATCCACATGGACAATCTGCTATTTGGTGAAGCTACTTCCAGCAATTATCTTACCTGATCTTCTGGGTAACCTGCTGCAGCTTCTACATCAGCACCTGCTGCTTCACCTTGTGGTTTATGTTATGGAGACGGCTTCGTTCCTTAAACCTTGAGAACCAACCTCTGCTGGCTTCAAACTTCTGCAGCTTCCTCACCTCTCTCAGCCTTCAGAAAATTGAAGAGAGTTAAGACCTTGCTCTGGATTAGGCTTTGGCTCACCGGAACGTCGTAGCTGGTTTGATCTTCTGTCCACACCAAACTTTCTCCACATCAGCAATAAGGCCGTTTCACTTTCTTATCATTCATGTGTTCACAGGAGTAGCAATTTCAGTTTCCTTCAAGAACTGTCCTTTGCAGTCACAACTTCGTTAACCGTTTGGCACAGGAGGCCTGACTTTCAGACTATCCTGACTTCACCGTGTGACACACCTTCCTCACTAAGCTTCATCACTTCTAGCTTTCAACTTAAACAGAGAGATGTGTGGCTCTTCCTCTCACTTGAACACTTAAAGGTCACTGTAGGGTTATCGATGGTCCTAATTTCAATATTGCTGTGTCTCAGGGAAGAGGGAGGTCCAGGAGAGGGAGAGAGACGGGGGGTGGCCAGTGGAGCAGTCAGACCCACACCACAGGCATCGATCAAGTTTGCCATCTGACACTCCGGGGCAGGTGGTGCCAAGACAATTACAGCAGTAACACCAAAGACCGCTACTCACAGATCACCATAACAGATACAACAATAATGAAAAGGTTTGAAATTTTGCAAGAATTACCAAAGTGTGACAGACACAAAGTGAGCACCTGCTGTTGGAAAATGACACGAATCCACTTGCTGGACACAGGGCTGCCACAAACCTCCAATTTGTAAGAAACGCAGTATCTGCGAAGTGCGAGAAAGTGAAGCACAGTGAAACGCGGGTGCCTGAGTCCTCCTGTGAGGTTCCTACACTGTGTCTGTAGCAGTGTAATCGGAGACAAGTTGTGATAAAATATAGCGGTATATAGTATAAATCCTAAACAACCTACTGAAATAACAACAAAAAAAGGTTTACAGCTAGTAGCCAAAAAAACATAAAATAAAATAATTTTTAAAGACACATTTAACTCAAAAGAAGGCAGAAACGTAAGAAAAAGAAACAGAACAGATGTGACAAATAGCAAGATGAGAGATTTGAACCCAACCATACAAATTATCACACTAAAAGTGAACAGTCTAAATACTGAAATTAAAACGCAGAGGTTGTCAAATTGGATAAAATGCAAAATCCACCTACAAGAAATGTACTTTGAATATAAAGACACAAGTAAGCCAAAAATAAGGATGGAAAAATATAGTGTGCTAACACTAATCAAAGAAAGATGGATTGGCAACATTAATACTATACAAAGTAGATTTCAGAGCAAAGACTATTATCAAGAATAAAGAAAACCATTCTATATTGATAAAAGAGTAAATTCATCAATAAGAATCCTTAACATTTAGTCTCCTCATAACACAACTTCTACATACACAAAGCAAAATCTGATAAAACCTCAAGAATAGGCAAATCCACAATTAAAATCAGAGATTTCAATACTTTTCTCTCAATAATTAGAATAACAAGTAGACAGAAAATCAGTTAAGACACTGAAGATATGAACACTATCAACCAACATGAGCTAACCAACATCACATAATGCTCCACCCAAGAGCAGCAGAACACACATTCCTTTCTAGTGCACAAGCACCATTTCCTAATTAAGACATATTCTATGCCACGAAACAAGTCTCAATAAATTTAAAAGGATCTAAGTCACACAATGTGTACTCTCTTTCTATAATGGAATAAACGAGAAAGAAATAGCAGAAAGATGTTTAAAAAAATCCCCAAATATTCAGAAATCAAATAACACAATACCAAATAACCCATGGGTCAGCAAAGAAAATAAAAGGGAAATTAAAAAGAATTTTGAGCAAAATGAAAATAAGAACAATGTTTATAACACTAAATATCTATTAGAAAAGAAGAAATATCTCAATGCAATGGCCTCAACTTCCATCTTAATAAACTGGAAGAGCAAATTAAACCCAAAGTAGAAGAAAGGAAATAGCAGAGGTCGGAGCAGAAATCAGGGAAACAACAAAAGAGGAAAATCAACGAATCCAAAAGTTGGGTTTTTACAAAGATCAATAAAACTGACAAACCTTTAGGCAGACTAATTAGGAACAAAAAGAGAGAAGACACAAATTTCTAACGTCAGCATAAGGGCAGTGACGTCACTACGGATTCTTCAGACGATACGGAGAAACTTTATGATGAAAACTTTAACAACATATGTGGAATGGACGAGTTCCTTGGAAAACACGGCTTACCGAGGTTCACAGAAGCAGCAATAGCCGCCCTGACAGCCTTTCATTCGTGGAAGAAATTGAAATTGCAGTTTAAAACCCTCGCACAGTGACAACTCTCAGACCAGGTGGCCTCACTGGGAAATGCCACCAAACATTTAAGGAAGAAATAAAAGCAATTTTGCCCACATTCTTTCGAAAAACTAAAGAGAAGAAACGGCTTCTCAACTCACTCTGATGTGTCAAGATCAGACACAGGTAACCCAAGCGGGGAAAACGGGGAAAACTGAAGACCAACGTCCTCCGGGAGCCAGAGGCAAAACTGCAAATGCGAGAGAAGGGCTGGGCTGGGGAGGGGTGACCAGGAAGGAGGGAACTGGGGGTTCAAGCACACGCTCACCACCCTGACAGCAGGGACAGTCTCACAGGAGCAGAGGTGTCACAGCTCATCAAGTGTGCTTGAAATACGGGCAGCTTTTCAAATGTCAATTGCGTCCCATAAGTCCAGAGGTCAAGTAAGGAGTATCAGTCCTTGGTTAAGCTTCCACTTCAGGCCTGGCTCTAGAACAAAGGACCGATCACCCCGCAGGCTCCTGGGAAGCCTCTGGGGCGGGGGGTGTCGCGAGGTAAGGCTGGCCTTCCCGTAAACACCCGCCCCTGAGCTCCTCAGGTGAGCAGGTCACCTAGACAGGGACAGGGCAGGGCCCTGTCTTCAGTGAGCTGACATCCAGCCTGCATCAGGCCCGAACACACCACCCTCAAAGGAGCTCAGGAGAAAACCCCGCCAGAGCCACAGAGAGGCCCCGGGACCCGGAGGGTCTGAGCAACCAGATCCCGGTCAGGGCAGGCTCCTCCTGGGTGCTTCCCAGCCTCGGCATCAGGACAGCCGGTGAGTGGGGGAGAAAGCAGCCTCCAGAACAGAGAAACTAATTAACGAGTACCAGGCACAGGGATCCGGGCCAGGAGAGGAATGCCAGGCTTAACCAGGCAACAACCAGCACATTGTTACTCAACTTCTTTGCCAGTCGCAACTTCAGTCACGAGTAACATTCGGGTTGAGAAATCGCTCAGGCTTCACCTATTTTGTTTGCGGACTTTGCGGATCTGGAGGGAAATCAAGTGACTAGGTGAAAAATATGTCTATTTTTCAAAATAACCTCAAGACAAAGAAAACATAAATCACTGGAATTATCAAGTTAGAAAGATTTTAAGCCATCAATATTATTTTAAGCACCAGAAAATCCAATGTATCTATGCTGAGTTGTTTGTGTGCAGGCGGCGTGTGGCACACGGGCTCAGTGTGCAGGTGGCGTGCGGCACGCGGGGTCCCTGTGCAGGTGGCGTGCGGCACGCGGGGTCCCTGTGCACGTGGCGTGCGGCACGCGGGGTCCGTGTGCAGGTGGCGTGCGGCACGCGGGGTCCGTGTGCAGGTGGCGTGCGGCACGCGGGGTCCCTGTGCACGTGGCGTGCGGCACGCGGGGTCCCTGTGCACGTGGCGTGCGGCACGCGGGGTCCCTGTGCACGTGGCGTGCCGCACGCAGGCTTTGACCATTCAGCAATCCTGTCCTCACCCCAGGGAGCTGCTGGCCCACAGGGGGCCATCACTGACATACACAACGTCCCAACCTCTGCGGGTCTGCCAAAGGAGCAGAGGCCTGGCATCCCTGTCCCTGTCCCTGGGGCTGACAGTGTCCCCAGGGACAGGGTCAGGAGAGGGGCATTCGTGGCAGGGAGCCTGCAGAAGGCAGCGTGGAAAGTGCGCGGAGCTGGGTGCAGCCGCCCGCCCACCCCGGGCAGCAGTTTCCGCCTCAAAGCACGTGTGAGGAAGGGCTCTCCTCTCCAAAGAGGGACCAATTTCACAGGGGAAATTGGTGGGAAAATTAGATTCTCCTTAAAGCCAGTTCTGGGGAAGCTCCAAGGAGGATGACAGACCTGGGGTAACCGCGACTCTGGGGACAAGGTCTCCAGGGACAGAGCGAGTCAGTTACGTGGCCCAGAGACTCACTTCTCCCCCGGTGGGTCCTGACCCCCAGAGGGGCCTGTGGGAGGCGCAGGCAGGTGGGGACTCACGAAGTGGCAGCGGGGGACCGTCCACCCGTGTGGACACAGGCTGGAGGCCGGCGTCCACTCTGCCCCAGACCTCCAAGGGTGCAGTGTCCCCAGCGCCCCTCAGCCCCGCCAGTCCCACACAGCCCTGGGAGCACCTGCACAGTCGTCCTTGTCACTCCACTGGAGGCCCCTCACTCCCTAGGGCCCGCAATGGGCTGAGACTCCCATGAGGACGGAATCCGGTCCTTGTTTAAAGCTGGTAGTCCAGGCCCCAGTGCAGCACAGGCCCGGACACCAGCAGGCGGTAGGAAAACTGAGGATGTGGGAACAGCCGTCTGGCAAACCAACGGAGTGGCAGGGAGCAGGCCTAGCGCTGCCGGCGAGGGGCTGCCCTGGGGTTCCCGGCAAAGCCCCTCCCTGGGCCTACCCCGAGCTCCACCCTGAGAGCTCTCCAGCCAGGCCTTCAGTCCACTGACGGCACTGTGGCGGCGCGTGGCCTGGGAGCACCTGGACTGTGCCGTGGATGCTGGTGCGACCTCCACAGTGGAGGCTGCAGAGAAGAGCAAGGGTTGGGAGCGGGAGGCAGGCCGGCATTCCAGCACTGCTGACCGGGAAGGCTTCAAATCTCCTCCCCAAGAAGGCGGGGTTGAGAGGAGGGAAGGAGGGGGCAGAGAGACAGGCTCGCTTTACAGCTAATACTCAACTGTCCTGTGACAAACTTCTGCTGCAGCCTGGCTGTGGAGTAACACCGCATGAAAAACTGAAGCACCTCTACAAAACCTTCCGGGCCGAACTGAGCAACATCCACCGGTCGGGTCCTGCAGCCATCTTCACCGGCTAAACCTGCCCCAGACCCAGATGCCACAGGGCCTCTGCTCCGCTGGCCGGGGACCACGGTACCCTTGCGGCCCTCTGGGGTCAGTCCAAGCCTGCATTACACGGTGCTCTCAGACCCCTGCTTTCCGAAGCCCCAAACAGCAAACAAAACTGTCCAACAGGAGGCCCGGCTCAAACACGCTCCTGAGGCACCGGGGCTGGGGCAGGATGTTTTCCGGTGATTCTGATTCAGTTTCCTCAGGAGGCCGGTGTGGGGACGAGGGCTTGTAAGCAAAGGGACGGTGCAATGGCTAGAGGGCTTGACTTCAGGGCCAGGTTCTTTATTCTCCTATCTCTCTGTTCCCAATTTCCACCAAGTAATGTTTTATAACAGAAAATAATAGCATACACGTGAGAGCAGACACCTGGGAGAGAACTGAAAGTGAACATTAGTGTGTCTGTACGTATGGGACTGACAATGTGACCGTGTCTTGCCCAGCAGCTCCACCCTGGACCCGACCAGATCTGGCCCCAGAACACCCCAGCATGAGGCCCCCCGGGATGGTCTGCCTCCTCCTACCCCCAGGTGCCTCCCACGGGAGTGCCTCCTCTTCACTCCCCAAAACCTGTGCCCCGTGCCCTTGGTCCACACGGCTACACACGCATGTCCTCCCAGCTTAACCTAGGACTGATTCCAGCCAGATGTCGGCTGGAACATGTCAGTCCAAGACCCGACTCCGGCTGCCGGCCCTACCCTCTTCCCTCGTGTCCGCAATACGAGCAGGAGAGAGCTCACTCGTCCCCTAGAGCCTTGTTTCACAGAAACCCCGGGAAGGGTAGGTATAAATTCCTGCCAACGTGCTCTCAGGAAATCTGCAGGTGCTGGCTGTGGTCACCCCGTCCCCTCAGCTGTGCTTGCACTTGTGGCGTTTCTATAGAGCACCAGGCCATGCACAGCAGAGGGCCCGATTTTAATTCTACAAAACACTCCACAACACTCGCATTAAAACATTACTTTCAAAAAGCAATTAATATTTGGGGGCAAAGCATAGTACAAGTATTAGACTTTGACCACATGTAAATAAATGCTTCAGGGTCCAGCTTTTTTCCATTGACTCAAAAAAATACTGCAAAATTAAAGTATCCCCATCCAAAGAATCCCTCCCCCCCCCCCCCGCCCATTTGAAAAGCTTGCTTTTGGCGAGATGCTCTCAGACAC
>CM052437.1:563109-586861 GCA_028533085.1 Varecia variegata
AGTTCGCTCAAAGTTTTACAACTTTTGCAGACTCTCCGGCGGTGCCAGAAAGTCCTCTGGCTCAGCGCAGAAAAGTGAAAACTATTTTTGGCACGCAGGACGGCAGCTGCAGGACGCCGGGCTGCAGTCTGCGCCTGAAGCGCCAGCCTGTGGTTCCAGAGTCCGAAAGTTTCTGATTCAGTTCACAGCAGAACCCAGCGGGTCCGCGGATCCCTCCCCGGGCGCAGCGCGGGATACAGTGTAGCGACGTGCGGGCCAAGTGCCGGGGAGTCCGCTCGTCCGCGCGCGGCCGCCCAGGTTAGAAACGAAAGGGAAGAGGCACCCCGAGCACAAACCGGCGCCGGCCCGGCCCGGTCCAGACCCACACTCGGCGATCCACAGGACGGCCCCTGCCGGGAACCCCGCCCGGCTCGCCCCGGGCGCAGGGAAAGCCCCAGGGAACCCCGGCCCCTCCCGCCCCCCGGGGACCGCAGGCTCCCAGCGCCCGGGGCGGATGCCAGGCCCTAAGCGTGGGGTGCTGCGGCCGCAGGTACCCGAGATCTGCGAAGGAGGGTCCCCAGGGCAGGGGGCACGGGGTGGGCACCTCGCTGCGGAAGAGGGGAACGCGCGGGGGCGGAGGCCCGAGGAGGAGGAGGAGGAAGGGGGAGAGGAAGAGCGGGGGGAGGGGAACGAACAGGACTCGGAGCGGCCGGGGGCGGGGGCGCCGCGCTGGGGGAGGTGGGGGGCTGGGGAAGCAGGGGCGCGGAGGCAGGGAGGGGGCCTCTGAGGGAACCCGGAGGGCAACGGGGCCGAGCAGAAGGAGCGGCGGGAGACCAGCGGGGCTTTCCCTGGCGGCTCTCGGCGGGGATTCCTAGCTCGGAACAAAGGCGGCTCCCCGGGCCGCGCCATCAGGCCCGCCCCCGCGTCCCGGCCAAGGCGGACAAAGGCCCAGCGGGCCCCACGCCCGCCCGACTCCCCGATCCCCCCACGCCCCGAGCCGGGACCCTCCCGCGCCCCGGCCCCCAGGCCCCTCGTGCTGCCCGTGGCCCCGGAATCCCTGGGCCCGTGAGCTCCCTGGACCCCGGACCCACAGGTCCCGGATCCCCTCTGCGCCCCCCGCGCCCCCCGCGCCCCCGCGCCCCCGGCGCACTCACAGGATGGAGGTCTGCGGCGCCACGGCGGGCACCGCCTCCAGCAGCAGATGCATGCAGCGCACCGTGGTGCGGAAGCACAGGCAGCGGCTCGGACACCCGGCGCCCGGCTTCGGGGCGACCGCGGCCAGCGCCCCCCAGCCGCAGCACAGCACGAGCGCCAGCAGGCAGCGGCGCGCGGGGCTCGCGGGGCGTGCGGCCATGGCCGACGGCGCGGACGGACCTCGGGCGCTCGGACCGACGCGGCGGTCTCGGACTGCGCCCGCCTGGCCGCGGCCCACGTCCCAGCTGTGCGCAGGGGGCGGGGGGGCGCCAGCTGTGCACATGCGCGCGGCTCCTCCCTTCCCCCTCCGAATCCCCGAGGGCGGGGCCGGGCAGGGACCCGGGACAGCGGCGTCCGGCTGCGCCCCCATCCCCCGCGCGGCCCCCAGGCCGGAGATGGCGCGGTGAGGGCGACGCGGCGCGCGGACCTCTCGGTGGGGCCGCCCCGGGGTCCGGGGGAGAGCGTCGGGACCCGGGTTGAATCCCGGATTCTGCACGCGGGAGCTGGGGGAGGGGTAAGTCGAGTAACTCCACCTCTCTTACCCGCGGTTTTACGTGCGTGCAGTAGGGCTGTCTCGGCGCGTTGTTGTTTTGTAACGCTTTGGAGTCTCACCGGTCGGCGCGGTTCCCAGCGCGCTCGCTGCTGCTGCTGTCTCTCCCTCTCCCCAGGCCCGTCCCGGGTGAAATCCCTTACCTCTGAAAACAGCCCCTCACTCCCCTGGAGGGAACCGGGGCCGGCCCAGGAGCCCATCCCCGGGCGCCGCGCGGGCTCAGAAGGGGCACCGACTCCGGGCGGGAACCACCTGCTCTCTGCCCCCGCCCGCTCGGGCACTGTTGGGAGAGCAGGATCCTCCGTGCAGGTTCCTCCCCGCGAAGCGCACTGGGGCACCTGGCACACTTTGGTACTCCTGGTGGGACTGGGACCCACCCAAGTGGGGGTGTGTGGAGACAGCGGAAGAGTTGGAAAGGATTAAAAATGCGCGCACTTAATGGTTGCGTTCTGACACCTGTCCAGCAAGGGGAGCGAGGCTGTGTTTGTCCACAGTGACAGGGTTACCAAGCGCCAGATTCGGAAAGCAGCGCCCAGGTCTGCGTAGGTCTGTCGTGCCCCGCAGACTCTGCTCCGCTGCGGTGTGTCTCAAGGCAACTGCAGTGGGACTGGCCAGGGACAGTTCACAAACCCGGGTGTCTTGCACAGTTCTGAAGGCCCACCACCTGGGGCCAGGCTTGCGGGGAGCGCCACGCTCAGGCTCTCAGGAGATTGCAGGTGCCTTCTTGGCCAGGCCACGGCATCTAAGGGCTGGACTTCACTTCCTGAGTGCGGGTCTCTCTGTGGTCTGCACACGGGGCAAGCCGGCAGGCTCCCAGAGCAAGTATTCCAAGGAAGAGAATGAAATTGAGAGCACGGAACAGAAACCACAGTCTTCCAGCCTCTCGGCAGACGTGGCCCCCCAGTCACCCTTGCAGGCTCCTGTCCACACTCACGCCCACGCTCCAAGACAGGGCATTGTTAGGTTGGTTCCAGGTAGGAACTCGAAAAATATGTATGGGACGGAATGCAGTTAATAGAAAACAGAGGTTTATAAAACAATAGCCGCAGGAGTCTGGAGAGTCCCAGAGATTATAAACCTAACAGAGCTGTAGTCAGCACTCCTTCCACAGATAAGGAGGGAACTGTCCTCCTCCCTTATCTCTGCAAGATGAGACTGAGACAGGGGTCTCAGAAACTAGTTATTTAAAAAAAAAAATTATTACAGTGGCTGTTCTGTCCCAGATACTCGCTCCCCCCTGAAAAACCCTCCGTAAAACCCAAGACTTCCCCCTCCCTCAGGGCAGACACTCTTTGGCCTCCCCCATCTGCACCCAGATACTCAAAATGAACATTTGACTACACAGGAGGCTTAGTGTGTCTGTCTGGGCTCCAACCTAACAGGCATCACCTGAGAGGGTGAACCACAGGAGGCCGGACCACTGGGCACCACCTCAGGGGCTGCCTGCACAGGGGACCTTGTTAGGTTTGACTGCTGAGTCTGTGTAGAACCAGGGCCGTGTGCAAGAATAATTTTCCTAAGTTTCCATCAGGGCGGAACACCTGGTGGGCGTCACAGTGGGCCGAGCAGGAGCGGGGGCAGCGTCCCTGGTCAACTGCAGGCACTGACCGCCTGGCCTTAGGGCAGACCCCGCGGGGCACAGGTGGGCCCCAGCAACACAGACCTCCTGTCAGCACCAGCTGTGAGTTCGGGGGGCCCCAGGACACCCACACTCCGACCAGCTGGCTACAAATTCAGAGGTTCCCAGGACCCCCTCTGGGTCGACAACGTGCTAGAACTATTCACAGAGCAAAGTGCCACGTGACGATGGCAGCTTTATTATAGGGGACGCCCACCTGGACCCTCGAAATGAGACACCGGGGTGAGCTCAGGAGGTTCCCACATGCAGAATCGCTGTGTCCTTGCCTTGTGGAACCAGGGCCTGTCACCATCCTGGCACCTCCCCTGAGCTTCGGTGCCCAGGGTTTCGTTAGGGTGTCCCTGCCTGAGCGGGACTGAGGGTCTCACTGGCCATGAGGTCTCCGGCCTCCCTCCCCTCCCCCATGGCCCGTCCTGCTGGGGACCAGCCCTCAGCCTGCGTGTCCCCATCAGTGTCAACTCAGGTGCGGCCACGGGCCGGCCAGGCATAACAGACGCCCCTGTCACCCGGGAAATTCCAAGGGTTGAGACGCTCTGTCCCGGGAAAAAGACCAAATTCTTTCTGACACAGCACAGGCTCTACCAGGTGTCGTGTTTACGCAGGTGGCACCCAGGCTGCTGTGTGTGGTTGCCGCCAGTATCCCTGGAAGCGTGTGATCACCTTCCCGGTCATCTAGGGACACACGTGTCTCCCAGGCTGGCTCCTGGGCACACACTCACTCCCAGACAGCGCCACCCCGACGTCTCGCGTGAACTGCAAGGTTAGCGTGTCAGAAACGCAAAACATCACTCTCCCTGAAACACAGCTTTTCTCTGGGATCGCCCAGGCCTCGCCCCAGCTCTGAGCACAAATCCTTGTTTGCTCAGCTCTGCCCCTTCCCGTAGCTGCTGTCAGGTTCTGGCCTCCCCACGGCCCTGGACCAGCACCGAGAGGCCCCCGCGGGCCCTGCCTCTGGTTGGCATGGGCCGTCCCCACCTGCCGCTGCCCCTGCAGGCAGCTCCGGGCCCCTCCAGTGCAGTGGGGTTGGAGCTCAGGTCCTGGTCCCACGCGCCTCCTCCCCAGCCACCAGACACCGAGTGACTCCAGCATTTCTGCCGGGCAAACTCCTGCTCAGCCTTTAGCCGCAGCTCCACTGGATGCCCTCCCCTCCCGCGACTGCGGCAGGCCCCGTGCCCACCCCCTGCACAGGTTCCTGTCTGGCGGCGCAGCTGCTCGGCAAAGCCCTGAGGTGAGGTTTCCGCCCCCCCCACCCGCCCCCTGTGGCCGGGAGCCCTGGGGAGGGACTAGGACGTCCCATTTTTGAATGACAGCAACAGGCCTGCACCGCGTGCATCACTGCTGGTCCCCAGATGACCAGGATGGCTCTCAGGCAGCCTCGCAGCTCTGCGTCTGCCTGGCACTGAGCCGGGATGGGTGGTGCTTTGGGAACAGCCAGATGAGACCTGGGCACTCTCTGCACCGAGTTTGTTCAGGAGTCGTCAGAAAAACCCCAGTGATTGTGACGCTTTGATCGTGTTGCCTCCACCACAGGGCTCCCGGGTACGGCTGGGCCCTGTCCCTGAGGAGCTGGCCAGCAGCCGCTGCCTGTGCCAGCACCTTGTGGCACTTCTCAGAGGCTCACCTGGCGTCAGTCCACCCTGGCTCAGGTGCGGCGGGCCCACACCCGACATCCCAAAGCCCCTCACATGCTGCCTGCAGGAGCAGTGGCCTTCCGGGGCAGCACGACCCCTCTGTCACTTTGTGTCCCCTCAGCTGGCTGCAGCACCCAGTGACGTGATCAGACACCGATGAATCGCGCGGCAGGTGTTTGTAGACGTGGCCGACTGTCTAATCAACTGCCGTCAGGTGAAGGACCCTTCCGAGTGTGGGTGGCCTCCTCCAACCAGCTGAAGGCCTCAAGAGCAAAATGCGGTTTCCCAGAGAAGCAGGAACCTGCCTCAGGCCTGCGGCAACTGCTCCTGCCCGAGTGTGCGGCTGCGGCTCTGCCCGCAGAGTTCAGGCCTGCCAGCCCCCACGATCACCCAGCCGGTCACAGCCGGTCCGTCTTCCCGCCCATCCTCCACCTCTCCCTCCTTCCTTCCCCCCACCGCCCCCTGCCCACCCCGCCGTCCGTCCACACATGCCCCCCGTCCTATCGGTTCCCAGCCTGGCACACCGGCCACTGGCAGAGCCCTGGCCAGGGGTGTGGCCGTGGGAGCCCAGAGCAGTGACAGTGACGGGGCCGGAAAGAGCCTCCCTGGTAGCATCGAAGCTCCTGCTCTCGTCGGGCTAAATGTCCTCCCGCTGTCCTGTCACCTCCTGCGTCTGTCCTCTGGACAGCTCCAGGCCTTGACCTCTCTGTGCAGGATTGTTGGGGGACGGTCACAGCCCCTGAAGTTCTGTGCTGCCCGGCCCCAGGTGAAATAGCCCACTTCCCTCTAAGCACCTGGCAAATCCCGTTATCTGCCCCAGTCCTGTTACTTGTCCCACAGCAAACGGTCCTGTCCGGTGCAGAGTGCACTGACTGACAGTCTTGTTGTCACGTGAAAGCTTTAGTTACTTGTAGATTCACAGAGAGAAGCAGAGAGTGAAAAGGTGCTGCCTTTGCCCCAGGTCCCCCCTTCTGTGACCAAGACCTCAGGTGCCGCCCTGGAGGTGGGACGACACACCTGTCCCCCTGTGGCCAGGTCGTCACCCGCAGGTGCAGCTGCCTGCGCACAGACATCTCATTTTCAGACCCTCCTACAGCCAGGGAGGCAGGTGTTACGATTTTGCAGAGGAGAAACCCAGCGCTTAGAGGATTTTAAGTGACTTGCTGAGTGAGTTACAGCTGATAAAGGAGGGAGGGAGGAAGAAGGGAAACAGCCCTGGCTGGGCATGTGCAGGCGCGCGGCCTTGTGCGCTGCGCTCTCTGCAGTGTGGACCCCGCGGGGACCCCCCCAGGCCTTGCAGGGCGGCCGCTCTGAGCCGCAGTTGCCATTCCATTCCGTGGGCAGCTGGCTTCTCCGGGAGTTGCCAAGTTGCACCTGGAAAGGCCCGGCGCTCTGCCCCTCCCCCCCCATGGACTCAGGGCCGCCCCGGCCTCGCGGTGGAACCCACGGCAGTGTCCCCCTGCAGCAGCTGAGGCTGCACCACCGCCGAGGCCTCCCCCAGCTTCAGCCCTGCTCACGGGCCCCTCAGCCCACCGTCTGCACGGTCCCAGGTTTGCCCCAGGAACCCGCCCCAGGTGCACAGTGCACGTCTCCTGCCACCGGCCTGGTCTGCTTGCCTGGCGGTCTCCCTGGCCAGGCACTCTCTGCCAGCACGTAGGGAAGAAAGGACAGGGGCTCTGGAACAAGACACACCTGGAGGCAGTCTCGTCACCTCTGTTCCAGTTCTGTGACCCTGCCAACTTACTTCCTTTCTGGGCCTCGGTTTCCTCACCTGCAAAACCAGCAGAGCAGCTCCTACTCACCGGTGCTGTGAGGACCCAGGAGAGTGTGTGGGGCACCGGGACCTCGGCACCCCCAGGAAGCGGGTGGGATGAAGGGGCCAGGGAGACTCCTGGGTCCGGGGGGCCTGCAGTCGGGAGGGCCGGAGCCGTTCCCAGACGGTGAGTCAGCCCCGATCACAGGATCACGGCCTGCTGGGCCGGCGCCAAGACCTCCCTGGGCAGCCGCTCCGCCCTCCACGGGCAGGTTCCTCCCAGCCTACTGCGGCTCAGCCCCTGCGCTGCAGGGCAGGGTCCGCAGGCCGCCAGCGCCCTGGGCTGTCCCAGCAGGGTCACAGCTGGCGGCTCAGATGGCAGATCTCGCCCCCCACCGCGCGGGGGCCAGAGCCGGGCTTGAGAGGTCCGCAGAGCTGGGTGTCCCTGGAGGCTCTCAGGGCGGATCTGCCGTTCCTCTGGCCCAGCCTCTGGTGGCCGCCAGCAACCCCTGGGCCCCTTGTCTGGGAGACACCACACTCCAGCCCCCACCTTCCTGGCCACACGTTGCCCTGTGTCTGTCTGCTCGCGGGGACATGGGCTGTGGTGGCTCAGAGCTCACTGCAAAAACCTCATGCTAATTTAAGCACCAGAACCCCGGGGAACACGATTCACTCCAGTGCACTAGAGATGCAGGTGGGGTCAGGCTCCTGCGCTGTGGCCCCAAGTCGAGTGACAAAGGCCTGCCCGCCTGGCTAGGTGCTGCAGGTAAGGGCAGCAGAGCCCTGAGCCCGGGTTAGGGGTAGGGGTAGGGTCAGGGTCAGCCAGGTGGCTCTCTGCGGCTGCGGTCAGATGAGCTTACACTAACACAGTGCAGCTGGCGGAGGAGCCGGACTCCATCCAGGCAGGGCCGGGAGGCCGTGGGCTCCGGAAGTGGGTTTGCCGCCTGCAGTTCAGCCACGTGGCGCGGAGTTCTAGAATGCGAGTGCTGACTGTGGAGGGTCCTGCTTCCCCGCCGGCCACGTCCTCCGTCCTTCCCAAGCACGTTGCAGGTGCTCAGTACGTTGCCGAGAGCGTGAACGGGGGGAATCCTAAAACCTCCTTTGTCGGAGCCGAGTCCTGGCAGCTTCTCTAGCTGTGGGACATCTGTCAACACTGAACTGCACACTTCGATCCAGTGGTTTTCTCAGATCAGCACCGGCAGGCTCTCTGCGTACCTGGGTGACAAACTCTGGTGTCTGGGAGGGCGTGTGCTCCTCCTCCCCTCTCACCGCCACCGCTGGGCCCGTCCTCGGGGGCCTCTCCCAGTGCCATGCTCCGTCCCGGCCGAGGCTGGGTCTGCGTGTTCCTCAGCTGGCTCGGTGACCCGCGGCCTGAGCCCAGGCGAGGCTGACGGGGAAAGTGTGAGCTCCCAGCCCGTGACAGCGTCTGCCCCACCGTGCCCCTTCCTCGCTGCCACCCAGGCCCCGGACTGGCTCTGAGAAGAGAAGTGCGAGGCACGAGGGAGGAAGGCCCGGGGTGGCCCTGGCCTGTGGCCTGGTGGCCGACTCGAGGTGGGCGGTGTCCTGCCCTGCCCGGCTGGCCTGTCCCTGGAGCCCCTGTCCCCCACTGGCCAGAGGGTTCCGGTGTCCTCACGCCAAGGGGAAGGAGCCAGCCATGCCAAGCCCCGCAGGAAGGCGGGGTTCGTCCCTCTGCCAGCCCTGTGGCGCTTCCATGTGACCAACCACGACGACCAGAGAAACGGCAACTCCTGGGACCTCCGGCCGCAGATAGACCGTGGATGGTGCTGGGAACAACGCGCTTTGCGCTGGGCCTTGGTTGCCCAGTATCGGCTCAACCTCAGGACAGCCCCACGCAGTCCCCGCACACTGGGGCCCAGTGACCTTGCCTGGTTGGCAGTGCCGTGCGTCTTGCCACACAGCGAGGCCGGGCCAGCTCCGCGCCGTCTGCAGGACTCCACCGGTGACGCCAGCTGGACGCTCCTGCCGGGTCTCTGCGGACCCCTCCCCAGCCCCTTTCCCCGCGTGGAGTCTAGTCTGCCCCACGGGGGCTCCCCGAGTGGCCCCTTCTCCCCTAGAACTGTGCAGGCGCCAGTGCCTCTCAGGGGTCCCCGGGACCCACCACCTCCGCACTGGTCTCCTGCGGGAAGATGGAGCCGGCGGAGCCGGGGCTTCCAGACAGACGGCGGGTCTGGGGTGCAGCTCAAGGCTCTGGGAGGAGCAGACTGTACGATGCTGGACGCTTTTGTCCTTTGGAACAAAACAACACAGAATAACACGGAACCCTCCCTCCTCCCCAAGCAGCGTCAAGGACGACCTCCCGCCAGAGGCCTCGGTCCCGCTGTCTCCGGGTTCCAGCCCGGCAGGTTCCCGGCAGCAGGCTGACCGCAGGCCCCGCGGCCGAGCCGGCCACAGCGTCAGGGCCCTGCGCCCTCCGCCTGCACCCGCCGGCCACGCCGGGCTCCCCCCAGCCCTTCCCCTGCGTCCTCCCCTTGCTCCAGCCTCTGCCCCTCCCTGCCCACACCGCGGAGGCTGCGCTGACTGGGCGTCCCCTGTGCGTGTTGCCCACACGTGCCCGGATGCAGCGTCCACGTCTGCGGTGGAAACACGCCCCAAGCCCCTCCCCTGGAGAATCAGATCCGGGAGGGTGGGGCGGGCGGGCTATTTCTGTCCACAGGCAAGTTGAGAAACTATCTGGGGATACAGTGGCCACCTGACCGGCCCCTGCCCCCGGTGGCCCCCTCTGGTCCACTGGGCACTCGCCGCAGCCCCTCCCGGCAGCCAGGGCCTCCTAGCCCAGACCCAGGCCACCTGCAAGTCTGTCCCCTCTGTCCCCTTACTGCTGTGAACTAAAATAAAGTCTCAGCCCCCAGCTGACCAGATGGGCCCCTCTTGGTCAAGGTGACCCTAGAAAAACCCTAAAGCTGAGTTGCTGCCATGAGGGGGCAGATCAGACGCCTCATGCCCCGCCCCCCTTCTTGAGCTATCCCTTGTGACTCGTTAGCCGGCTGCGGCCACTCCGGACAAAGCTTGAGCCACCTGCGGGGCCTAACTGCTTGACAGATCACCAGAATCTCAGTGTGTGTCCGTGACTTGTCTCTGATTAACAGACTTCCCTGTCTTAAAACATTCCAAGCCTTTAGACAAAGCTTCATTTCTTTAAACAATCACAAATCAAAGAGTCTCTACACCCACCTGTAACCTGTAATGCCGCCTAGCGATGTCCCGCCTTTGCGGGCCAAACCAGTGCATGCGTTCTGTGTGTTATTCGTGGCTGTATGTGTAATTCCTGTCTCCCCAAAATGTGTAGAACCAGACCGTAACCCCACCACGGCGAGGCCACTTGCTCAAGGCTTGCTGGGCGTGGCTCTCTGGGCCTGGTTGTGCGTATTCAGCTCAGAATAAACCTCTGTAAATTGTCGTACGGGGTTTGGTTCCTCTCCGGTGACACTGCCCAGCTCTGGGAGAGCTTACCTGACGATCTTCATAACCCGCCTCACCTGTGTCTAACTAGACCTTTTGGGTTGGTCAGGAGGTGGAAACCCGGAGAAATTGCCGGGCTACCGCGGGCAGACAGTGGAGCCGGGCTTTGAGTCCGGTCACCCTGACCCCAGCCTGCACCTGTTGCCACTTCTGGGCAGACCCAAGCGCTGGAGTGAGGACTGGCCTCTCCTCCTGCTCCCGCCGAGGACGTCCCTTGTCCAGCACATCTGAGGACTTGGCCACATGGGTTGAAATCGGTCGTAGTACCGAGACTCCCAAATGCTGTTGAAGGTTCTAGGTTTGGGGGGCAAGAAATAAAGGAGGAAAAGCTTATTAAAATACTAACCAACCTGAGCTGAAGTCACACCTGTGTTACTTTGCTTTGCCCTGGCGACGTTTCTCACGGCAGCTCTCACAAAACCTGGTTGCCCTGGGATGCCCAGGGGGAATTTCTTTTACTTTCCCCCTAAAGACCCCAGTGGTGAATGTGTGGGACTCCTGTCCCTCCCTGTCCCTAGCTGCAGACCTGGCTAAGGCTGCTCAGGTGTGGTTCAGGTGAGGGTGAGCACAGACAGGTGAGCTCAGGTGAGCTCCTAGTGAGATACTGCCCCCGGTGGTGGCCTCTTCCTAGACCCCAAAGTGGGCTCGGCCCGAGTTCTCAGGGAAGTATCTTATTTAAGGCCGTTTCTACTGCAGGAGCCACAGCAGGAAACATGTCTGTTCCTAGAAACTGCTGTGGGACCAAGGTGAGGCCGGCTCCCCGGCACAGCCACGCCGGATGCCGTAGCCAAGAGCTGCCGCACAGAGGGGGGCTTCTCTCTGCAGGAGCCCCGCAAGGACAGCAGCCAGCGCCCCAAACCCGAGCTCCTCCATCGGGTGTGAAGGCAGGGCTGGTTCAGGCAGGCAGAATTGCAAATCAATACATGGGGGTGACCGAGGGTCCGGCCCCCAAACTGCACGTCCTCCAGTGAGGTCCTCTGGGGATTCAGAGAAAGGAAGGTGAGGAGGGCGTGGCCCCTGCAGACAGCAATTTAGAACAAAGACAGGGGTCAGAGTTCAATTCCTCAGCTCCCCATCTGCATTTTCCATCAAGTGGGGGTTTCTGAAAAACAACTTGAAAGCCTACGTTAAGTTTTATTTCAACAGAAATAAAAGCCAAACTCTGTAAAATAATTTTAAAGAGATTTATTCTGAGCCAAATTTGAGGACCATGACCCGGAGCCACACCCAAGAGGCCTTGAGCCAGTGGACTCGCTGTGGCTGGGTTATACTCTGGTTTCATCCATTTCAGGGAGACAGGGGTTATAGGTGAAGTCATAAATCAATACGTGGGAGGCATACATTGCTTTGGCCCGAAAAGGTGGGCCATCTCGAAGGTGGGGGGGCTTGCAGGTTATAGGTGGGTTTAAAGATTCTTTGGCTTGTAATTGGTTAAAGACATGAAGCTTTGTCTAAAGGCTTGGAATGTTTTAACATAAGGACTGTTTTTCAGAGACAAGCCCCGGAACATAGATTTGTTGTGCAAATTGAGGACCTGCAGGTGTGTCTTGCATACCCTGGGCCTGTTAATGGGTTACAGAGGACGTCCCTAAGGAGGGAGGGGCATGATGAGGCAGGTCCGACCTCCCCCGTCCTGGCAGGCAGTTTAGTTTTAGGACATTCCTTAGGCCACGAGGGGGTCCATCCGTCAGCCGGTGGCGGGGGAGCCTTAAGATTCTATTTTAGTTCACAGTTTCCAAAGGGAAAAAAATCACCTCCGGACTCCGGCTCCTGGGCTGGGGGCGCCTGGTTCTCCCCATTCTCTTTTCCAGGCCGGGGAGCTGGAAATCCCCTGAAGAAGCCTCAGGTCTGCCTCTATTTCCCCACCTGCGGCCTCCCTCCCTGCGGCCCCTCAGGGTCCCTGTTCAGCTTGAAAGCCACAGTCAGCAGGTGTGTGTCCTTCCCGTGGGTCTGACCTGGAGAAGTGTGCGTGTGCGTGTGTGCGTGTGCGTGTGTGCGTGTGCGTGTGTGCGTGTGCGTGTGTGTGGTTGAGATGAACATCATTCCTCTGAGATCCGGAACAGCTCACCCAGGTTAAGGACACGGAAGATGTGATTACGTACAGTTTGTTCTGTTCCACTCAGAGCAGGGAGTGAGTTGTCCTGAGTACCCACAGCGATCAGCAGAAACCAGTGGGATTTAAGGGGAAAAAAGGCAATTCCTAAATTGTTTACCAAGAATTTGCATTAAAATAAGTAAGCTATTGATTGGCTGTACATTGATCTTCCTATCACAAATCCCAGGAAGACAATGGTGAGACGCTGCCGGAACAAAGGCTTTTAAACAATTGCCCGGCAGGGTGTGCTGGACTGACACCCACTCGCCCCCCCCAGCTGTTTCCCTGCCGGCCTGATTGACGGGAGACTCCAGGGGGGCCGCAGCCTCACCCCCCGCCCATACCTGGACGAAGGCTCAGTCCCTCTGGGCGGGGCTGCGTCACCTCCTGGCCCAGGTGGTGCCGGATCTAAACCCTCTGACATCACATTCCAGCTCCCACCTCCAGCCTAACATTTTCTTCTCCTTTTTCTTCCTTTCCTTCTTTTTCCCTTTTTTTTTTCCCATTTTCTGAGAGCTGCAGACTGGCTATGTCTGGTGTTACTTGCAGGGCCTCCCAGCCTGGCCCTTCCTCCTGTGGGGCCACCCCACGGCTGGGAGGCTCCTGGATCTGGGGCAGCTCTGGGGGTGCAGAGCAGGGCCCTCGGCACAGCCCCTGCCCTGGTGGGGCCAGAGCAGAGCCCAGAGTGTGCTGCTGGGGTGCTGGGCCCTTTGCGCCCGAGGACACCTGACGCCTCCAGACAAGGTCTTGGCCCCTTGTCACCCTCAGTCTCCCCGAAGCCACCATAGAAGCCAGACTTCCCCTCCCCCGGGTGGGAGCTGGAACCCTCTCCCCGAAGCCATAAGCCTAGAAGGTCCCCTCTCCTCCCTTGAGCACCTCATCCCAGAGGGCCCTGCCCGTGCCCAGGGAGGAGCCATGAGGGAGAACCCGCCCGTCACCCTCAGGTTTGCTGAGAATCAGCCACAAGAGGGGGGTCAGCAGGAGACACGTGAAGTGCCCAGTGTGCAGGGACAGTCACAGGTTGCCCCCAGGCAGGGGGGTGTAGACGGTTGTGCACCTTCCTCTTGGGGAAAGGGAGGTGGGGCAGGGTGGATGAGTTTGGGGTGAGGCAGTGGTCTGGAAAGTTCCAGGTGTGTTGCCAGACTGCAGTGCTGCTTCCGGGGTGCGAGTTCATTCATGGGGAGGAGGAGGGGGTGGGGAGGAGGTTTGAGACGCCTGCGGCCTCTCCCGCTCAGCAGGTCACAGCGCCGGGTTTTGGGGTATCAGTTTCTGACCCTAACAGGAGGCTGCATAGAGAGGCCAGGAAGACGCCAAACAGGCCCTGCTGGGGGCCCGGCCTGTGCCTGCTGCCCAGGGTCGCTCCCTCGTCCCATCTCCCTGTCCCAGGCTGGGTGCCCAGGTGCGATCACAGCTCACCACCCCCCCCAATCCTGGGCTCCAGCCACCCCCACCGGGGCCTCCCCAGCAGGGGGGACTGCAGGTGCCACCACCCCCGCCTACTTGTTTCTTTTAATAGTTCTGCATGCGCATAGGCAGGGGGCCACGATTAAATCAATAACGAAAATACACATTTGAAATTGCAACGTCAGCGCTGAGGCATCCTGCTAACTGGCCAGATTCTCTTAAATATTTCAATTGTTAAAGTACCAAAAGATGCCCAATTTTACCCCAAAGAGGTGCTTTAATTCTTAATTCTGCATTATTGCAAGGTTCGAGGACGTCTGCTACTGAGAGATGAATAGACAATCGGACAACGCACAGACCACACGTGAAAACAGGAGTCGACCCACAACCTGTGCGGGAAGCCCGGCCTCATCCCCAGAGCGGCCCAGGACTCTGCCCGGGGTCTGCAGCTCAGACGCGCAGGAAGCCGGACTGTCAGCCAGTGACAAGCCAGGAGGCTGAACGATAACCTCTGTGACAACTGTCCCCAGGGGGTCCAAGCTGAGTAACTCGCCCCTGCCCTAATTTCTGTTCCTGCTTCCGACTGAGGACCGACCGAGAAAGCCAGCCAGGTTCCCCCGACCACTCACCAGGCGCTCAGTGCACACCCCAGTGCCCGGCCAGCAGCCTCCACGGGGCCCTGCAGCCTCCCGTCCGCCCGGAAGCTCCCCACCGAGTGCCACCAAAACGCCAGTGACGTGGGACTCCCGGCTCCGCAAGCTCAGCGTGAACGGCCTGTGTGTTCTCGCCCGGGCCGTCTTCCCGCTGCCACCTGCTAAGGAAATGATCGGGGGCCTCCCACGTAATCCTGGGAACCACCTCCCAGCCTGCTGGGGTCTGTGAGCCGTCAGGGACCGGCCAGGAGTGTCTGGGGGACACAGGGTGCCCGAGTGATGGGCTCATTTCAAGGGACCCCAGAAACAAAGGCCCAAATGGCACCTGGACCTAAATTTCTCAGTTTACTCGTGAAGTCAGTTACCTCCAGCCGGACGGCTGCATGGCCCGATTCACCTCCGCTCTGCGTCCCATCCGAATGGCTCGAGCTCCGGTGTCCTGGAGATCTGTGGACCTGGGAACGCCACCACCTTCCCTTGCCCCTTCCTCGCTAGGCCGTGTCGTACGTGGGTGTTTACGAGGCCCCGGTGTGGATTCTGACCTCGGAGGCGGCGTCTCTCCGTGAGGCATCGATCCTAGCTCGGGGGGTCCCAGCCCATCCCGGCAGCTGAGCCCTGGGAGGGGCAGAGGTCTCTCCCCTCTGGGGAGGCTCCAGGGAGGGCACAGGCCTCACGCCGGCTCCCGTGACCCCTGGGGAAGGGGACCTTTCTCGGGAACCGTTCTGCCCGACAGGCCCTGACAGAGCAGCTTTCTGCTGCTCTGGGCCGGGAGCCCCTCTGTGGCTGTCACTGCGGGAGAACCCAGAGTGGGGCTGGGCACGTCAGAGGCCAGGTCCCGCCCCTTCTCGAGCTGGGTCCCCACGCGGTCCTGGGCATGTTTTCCTCCCCGCATATTAAATGAAGAAAATGAGTTTGACACCTACTGTCTCTGCCTCACACATGAGAAGGAAAAATTTGTTCCAAACCTGAGGAAAACGACGACTGCGGTAGTTTTTACTGGACGCACCACGGTTAGGTGGCTGCGTGTGGCCAGGAGCTTCGCCGCCAACTTCCTGCCGCTGTTCCGGCCTCGCGGACGGGAGTGAGGCTGAACCCGGGCGGGACGGGCTCTCCCGTGTTAAGTCACGAAACAAAGCGTGGGGACAGGCCTTGGGCACGTACTGCTTAGACACGGCTGTGCTCTGCCCAGGGTCCTTCCTCTGTCTTGACTCCAAGGCGGGTTCCTGTTTCCCAAGTCCACCACGGCCACCTTCCTCTTCTTCCCTTCCTGTCTGGTTACGTTTTCTCCTGTGTGCCGCCCACGCACCCCCGTGCCTGCTTGTACACACCTGTGTCCGCTTGTACACACCTGTGTCCGCTTGTACACACCCGTGCCTGCTTGTACACACCCGTGTCCGCTTGTACACACCCGTGTCCGCTTGTACACCCGTGCCCGCTTGTACACACCTGTGCCCGCTTGTACACACCTGTGTCCGCTTGTACACACCCGTGCCCGCTTGTACACACCCGTGTCCGCTTGTACACACCCATGCCTGCTTGTACACACCTGTGTCCGCTTATACACACCTGTGTCCGCTTGTACACACCCGTGTCCGCTTATACACACCCGTGCCTGCTTGTACACCCGTGCCTGCTTGTTCACACCCGTGTCTGCTTGTACACACCCGTGTCTGCTTGTACACCCCCGTGCCTGCTTGTACACACCCGTGTCTGCTTGTACACCCCCGTGCCCGCTTGTACACACCCGTGCCTGCTTGTTCACACCCGTGTCTGCTTGTACACCCCCGTGCCTGCTTGTACACCTGTGCCCGCTTGTACACCCGTGCCCGCTTGTACACCCGTGCCTGCTTGTACACCCCCGTGCCTGCTTGTACACACCCGTGTCCGCTTGTACACCCGTGCCTGCTTGTACACCTCCGTGCCTGCTTGTACACACCCGTGTCTGCTTGTTCACACCCGTGCCCGCTTGTACACACCCGTGTCTGCTTGTTCACACCCGTGTCTGCTTGTACACACCCGTGTCCGCTTGTACACACCCGTGCCCGCTTGTACACACCCGTATCCGCTTGCACACACCTATGTCCGCTTGTACACACTTGCGCACAGACCCATCCTTGTCTATTTTCTTAGCTCGCCCTGCTCGAGGAACGATTTGAGGCAACTGAAAGGATGTAAACAATACTACAGAAAGAAAAAAACATTTAATGAAAAAGTAGACAAAAGGAAATTTGGAGGGAAGGATGGGTGCAGAGCTCAGAGGTGACTCCAGAGGGGGTCCTGGCATCCCCCACGTTCTGCCCAATCGGTGGGGCCTTGTTACAGGTGACGATCTTGGGCACAGAGCCGGCATGTGTCCGATTTGTCGTTGTGCAAGTGGGTTTATTCTAAAGGCATTCATTGGGGTGGACTTTTTCTCTGTGTTGCTTTTACTTCACTCAGAGTAAGAAGAGTGACCAACAGCTTTTCTGCACATTACAGTGATCAAACTACACAAAGCATGAACGTTTTTCTCCTTTCTGTGCTATATGTTTACACTGCCTTGTGCATGAGATCTGGGCTCTATCGCGCTGTTCCGCAGTGCTGCAATGACACGGGCTGTGGGAGCTCAGAACCACCCGGCATCAGCTGTGCTCAGGGCTGGGAATGGCTTCTTATGGGACCGTGAGAACTACTTCCTGCCGGGGATGGAGGGGACAGAGGGGACGGAGAGGACGAGGACCGCGTCCGGCAGGAGAGGGGCACAGGCCGTCCTGGCAGCGTGTGCACGGCCAGCGCCCTCCCTGGGCTGCGGCAGGGCGTCCCCCCAGCCCCCGCTCCCCCCACGTGGCACCCTGCACTCAGGCCCCCCGCATCCCTTCTGTCTCCACGCCCAGGGGGACAGCGTAGCCCCGGGGGTTTCCGGAAGAGCAGGCAGCAGTTCTTGGGAGCACGGCCTCCCCTTGGAGCCTCGGGCCAGGGCTGGCTCCTCCCAAACCCGCCAGAAGCCCCGCTGTGCTCAGCCATTTTTGTTTTGTTTTTTAAAATTCAGTTTTTGTCTGTGGTGAGAACGTGATCCAGGCCTCCCGTTTGGTCCTCGAGCGGCACCGTGTGCGGCGGCTGCTCCAGACAGAGGCATCCGAGGCCCCGACACAGACATGGCTGGTCTCCCGTGTGCGCACCGACTCCTCCTCCTCCTCCTTCTCCTCCTGCCGCGGCCCCTGGGCTTGTTCTGCCTGGACCATGGGGCCCCGAGGCAGGACAGGGCTGGCAGGAGCTGAGACCTGGTTCTGTCTGATCTGAACTTGCTGCCGGGATCAGCTTCGAAATGTGTTTGTGACGTCTCCGTTCTATTCACTTATTTTACCACAATCACCCCATTAAAGCCTTTGTAACTGTCATTGTTAGTAGCTCCACGGTCTCCCATAAAGTTCATTTTTCATGAATGGCTTAAGCATCCCTCCATAATAAGCCTTAAGGGTTGTTTTATTTATTTCGGTGCACTTACAATTGTTTTGGTGTTTTCAGGATAGACCAGAATTATTGTTAAACTGCTTTGTAAAATATCTACACCAATTCTCCTATGGGGGAAATGGCTTTTAACGGTGCGGCTGGCAGAGCGGAGGCAGCATCTCGCTGACATCACTGCTCCTGGGACGGCTCCGTGGCGTCCCCTGCGGATCTGGTGACAGGGACATAAAAAGACGCTGGAGGATCACAGCCCCGTTGGCTCTGGGAACCCCGACCGAGCTGCGCAGGTCCGCGCTCGCGGGAAGCGATGCAGCTTCCGACCAAACAGCAGACTCTGCCCGCACGACGCGCTCAGACCTCACAGCACAGGGCGGCTCCACTGGGAATCAAATTTGCAGTTTAGCAAAGATTATCAGGGTCTCTGTCTCAAATTTTATATTTTGGGGAATTTTATCTATAACAGGAGGGTGTTTTTGGATTTTTAAACCGTGACTGTTACTGACACAAACGACGTGAAAGTGTGTAGTTCAGTGCGTGTCGTGTCTGAAGGGGTTCGTGTTTCGAGGGTGACTTTGAGGCTCAGAGACTTGCCGGCAGGGTGGAGTCACACGCTTCACTCCTACACACGCAGGAAACCCGTGACAAGCAGCCGTCCAACATGCTGGGACCCCGGGAAGGACACGTGTCCCAGTCAGACTGTGTTGGTCGGGAGGCGGCAATCGGACAAGCCCACTGAGGGACACTTTGTGAAGCTGGAAGTCGTCCATGTCCTGAGACACAGGGAGGCCGAGGGGCTGCTCGAGGAGGAGGAGGAGGAGAAGGAGGAGGAGAATGAGGAGGAGGAGAGTGGGACAGCCAGGCGGGAGCACCGTGGGCCCCTGACCGGATTCCGGATGAGGAAAAACCCGGGAAGGGCCTCACTGGTTCACCGGGGGACACTGGATATCAGTAGCCTGGTAGACAGCAAGGGGGTCGTATCCAGTGTGTGGCGAACTGTGGTCGGCAGGAGACCACGCGTCCCAGAGACCCCGAGTGGAGAGCTGCAGCGTCCTGTCCGCTCTCTCTCGGGCAGGAGCAGGAGGGACAGCAGACGTGGCCCAAGGGAGACGGTGGGAGGCCCGGGCTCTCACGGGGTCTCCAATCATTTACTGCGCTGCGCCTGGCAGTTGAGAGCTGTACCCCTCAGAGCCCCAACAGAAGCAGCCGAGTTTGGGGCGAGACGCCCCAACATCCTGAGGGCCCCGGACGGCGATTCCCAGACCCGAGTGAAGAGGCGGACCCTGGTTAGAGATCCTTCGTGCTACAAATGTGGCAACACCTTTTTTATTTAGAGTAAGATGTGTTAACACCCAGCATGACAAAATTTGTACAAAGTTCACAATTTAAAAATGAAGTATCACAGCAACTTGTGATTCCACACATTTATAGCAAAATTAAAGTGTCAACAAACCCATGCCGTGTAGTACAAAAATAAATCAAACTTCAGTTCCACAGAGAGCACAATAAATAGTTTATACAAAATTCTGTCTTAATAAATGATTACTTAAATTAACTTAGAAATGAATATGAACAATAAGTTATAATAAATAAACTCTGATGACTCACAATAATTCCATATGAAAGGTCAGCATTCTAATATGTGACACTTTTGTGATCCCTATATAATAGTCACAGATAACTTTTGATTTGATATTAGGTACCAACGTTAGATGAGCAGCAGATTTGTGCTTAAAATCCCTTTCCATTGTACATAGGTGATAACAATAAGAATCCAAAACCGATGCTATCTATTACTCTACTAAAAGCGTTACTATATTGGCGAGGAAGCTGCAGACGGACGCGTGGGGATGCAGATGCTGCTATGAACAGGGGCCCGACGGGGCGGGCCCGGGCCGCGTGGCCGCGGTGACTGCAAGCACCTTGCTTCAGCTCCAAGGCAACTCTGAGCACGGCGGCAACCGGTAGCAACAGGAAGCGGCTGTGCGGGCAGGTTCCGCAGAGCCTGGTAATTACATCATCTTCTCCCAGCTGTTAGTCAAATCCTCGTGGAAAACTGTAAGCGTTTGTACAGTGGACAGTATAAAGTGCCGCTGGGATATACATATATTTATACATATATATATACCGAGGTTGATATTGTATCAGAATATTGTCGTGAGATCCCTGTAGTCCTCTCTTCCCAACATTACTGATCAGCCGTGACGGCTCCTCCGTATCCACCCAGGTCCAGTGTCGCAAGGCTGCCGACACGAGGAATTGCACACCTCCGCACGGACATATAGGACAAGGCGAGTGCAAATAGTCGACTGGCACATTGTGGGGACAATGACCCTGTAAGTCCTGTTCTGCTAAAAATATTTTTTTTATTTTTACAAAACCCATCTTTTTTTATTTCATAACAAAATTTTAAAGTACTTTTGTACTTCCTGCATAACATCAAGACATGGAAGGAAGAGATGCTATTAATGCAAATCAAGTCAACGTCAGGAACACAACACACCGTCAACGGACTACTCAGGAGGACGCAGCAGCCACAGTGGTCTTACGTAGACAGTGCAGTCGTTGGCGTGAATCAGTCCGACCTCGAGGGCTTAAACAAGTCTAAGATGGTCTAGTGTAAAGCAAAAAAGTGCTGAAGTATATTTAGTTACTTTTAAACTCTGATTGCATTCATTCTTAGAATAGGTCACAATGCTCAAATGACAGGCTATGCAAATGCTCTGTGGTCCCTGGTCTCCGGGGGGAGGGACACCAATGCCACGTGGGAGGGCTCTCGGGGGGCCAGACGCTCGTCAAAGTCAGGGGGGGTTTACTGAGCTGCTTTTTCACCAGATCCAGCAGAAAATTCCGTCCAGTAACTAGAACTCTCACGAATCATTTGCCTTTACCCCTCAAATAATAAGATTAATGACAATAATAATGCGTAAAAGTGAGAAGGGGAAGTAAATGCTCTTAAATGATCTTTTAGCTTAAACTGAAAACACGCAGACTCTGCTCGGCCAGCTGCGTGGCGGGACAGGCAGCTCAGAGGGCACCGGGCTCTAGGGGCACGAGAAGCTGGTTCCAAAGTGTATTGAACAGTAAAAGGACATCTTCGCGGGGTCCACCTCTGACCAGCTCCTGTCTGAACTGACGCTTCCATAGTCACACCATGTAATGTCTAGGAGTTAATTTAAAAGTGCTGTTTAAGCTGCTTTGAATCTTCTGCCAAGTTTCCATGGCTTGATGTTGTCTTACAACAAATTACTTATCTCATTTCTTACAGTTAATCCACATGTCATTTCCTTGGAATGCAAAAAACCTCATTTATTGCCCCCACCATACACCATCCTCCTAAAACAAACAAACAAAAAAATCACATAATATTTCCAAGCATTGTTCAAAAATAAAGCATTTTTGCAACCAATTCTTGCTATGAAACAATATGCACACAAAATGTATTTCTTAAATTCCACAAAGTCCTCCAACGTGAGGCAAAATGATAAGGTCTAAAAAGTGGCTTCGGGGCCACAACGTGGTCATTCAAAGCTGTTTTTTTTTTGTCCATTTCAGTTCAAAATACTAAAACATTTAATCACTAAAGCATTAAAAAGAATTTACACTCTATTTATTTTGATCAGCTTACCTCTTCAGAAATATATATACCCCCAAATGTGCATACATGGCAGCTATAAACATTACATGGCAGAACACGCTATGTCAGCTCACATGGAAAACATACAAAATGTGGATGTGTTCGAAACTATTCTGCAGGTACTGTCCTCAGAGCAAGACATGAAATCGTTATGAAGTCTTGTAAGCATAGCGCTGTTTCAAACAGAAATAAATACGTAACACTTTCTGGCAAGGTACAGCAGCAAGAACAAGAGGCATCCTTTTTTAAGCAAGAGTTTCATCACTAGAGCAGCTGTTCAGACCTGAATTCCTCTCACAGCCTGCTTTATATTTTCCAGTAGGGCTTTATTTTCTGGACTCTGATAACGGTCTTGATTTGTATACATTTCCGTCAAAGTAGTCACGTAAGCATCAAAATTTTGTTCATTGATTGGATCCTACGAGATATTAAATAGTAGTTCATACACAGCTTTTATTTTCTCAATAGTATATTCACAAAAGCATAAAATAGTCTAGCAGCACGAGCCCCTGTGAGTGACGGGAGACACTCGGTGCCGGGGCCAGCCCACCAACGGTCTAGCCGTTAACGCTACGGTCTCGGGGTGGCAGCCACACACATCCGAAGGCCGCGCAGCACGAGCGGAACAGCGCTCAGCATCCGTGTTACGGAGCAGACCGCGCGCGCGCTCTGCGAGAGCCTCAGTCACTTACCATGTGCGGCAGCTGGATGTTGGCCAGGCTGTGGATCAGCGACTGGCTCAGGCTGGCCAGCTCGTGGAGCAGGGACTCGTTCTGCTGCTCAATCACCTTGTTCTCCTCCTCGATGGTCTTGAGGTTGCTCTCCATCGTGGTGATCTGCAAGGCACAGTCGTGCGACATGTAACATAGGCGGTGGCGCTCGCGGCCGAGCCCACGGGCTGCCGGCCTCCAACTGGAGAATCCGTCATTTCATGGGGCTGGTTTTTATGCTTTTGAGTCAACACATTTGGAAATTTGGTGACTGGACTACAATGGGGGTCACGCTAGGTTCCTGGACCGTGCTGACTCTTACCCCGCGGTGCCTGCAGGCTCACACGGCGCTGCCTCCCTGCGCCACCAGGCTCTCTCTATGGGCTTGGCGGGATTGCATTATTAATTTATTTGGGTCAGTGTTTTGCTGACCTGCTGCTAATGCTTATTCTTTCCAGCCTAAATCTCATTCCGCACAGATAAGGCCTAAAACTGGGAATCTCTTTGTGGGGCGTGTCACGTCCTCTCACTAGGGACCAGGGGGCGTTCCCCTTGCTGTCTGCCCGAGTGGAATTGGCCATTCCGTCAGGGACAGGGGCCTAGCCCCCCCACCTTCCTTTCTCTCTTGTTCCAGAGAGAATCTGAGTGTTGTCATCTCACAGCAATTTCTCCCTCAACTTGTGTTCTCTACTGAAAAGTCTAGACCCTTCCGAGGAGGTTGCAATGTTCCTGTGCTAGGGAATCTCCGTGCATCCGAGGGATCAGGCCACGGCTTCCCACTGGCCGGGCGTGGGCTGGGCGGCCGCTGTGCTGAACGGTTCTTTGCTCCTCTCAAGAGTAGAACGGACCTCCTGCACTGACGCCCTCAGGGTGGAACAGAGCAGGCGGCCTGCGCACACATACGAGGGCGCTGGCGCCACCGCTCTGTGGCCCGGGAAAACCGGGACCTCCCGAACAAGCAGCCCGGCAAGCCCTGGCCAGTTCAGGGGCCAACTAGAGCCACACAAACGGGACGGCCAGACACCTGCCAAGTCTCTCAGCCGCACACCTTCCAGCTGAACCCCCTTTTGCCAGAACTATTTGAATCTCCGCTAGTAAGCGCTCAGCTCCAAGCTCCTCGCATGCGACCCCTGTTCACCCGCGTCTGCCTTTCCCGAGCGCCAGCCATCTGGAGCCTAAGGGGAGCCTCAGCCTGGCTGGACTCGTCAGGCAAACCTCAGGTGGTTCTCTGCAAGACGGGAATGACAACACTTGCCCGACGTGTGTCTCGTTCAGAGACGTGCAGAGCGCTCACGGTAAGACACGTGCTGTGCCCAGGGCCTCTGACCCCGCCTGCAGGGCCCAGACTAACGCCAGACACCCCAGGGACGTCTTGGTGGACACAGACACGGCTGCTGAGAAAGGACATGGAGGAGGAGGAGCGTCTCCCCAGCCCCTCCAAAGCCAGGCGCCGTCTGAGGAGGGGCCGACCCGGCTCAGGGAGGGGCACGTGGAACAGGACAAGGAGGGGCGGGGTCCCTTCAAGCCCAATCTGGAGGCCGTGGTGGCTGTGCCTGCAGCCCCAGCTACTCGGGAGGCTGAGG
>CM052437.1:587361-602643 GCA_028533085.1 Varecia variegata
GGAGACAGGGACTCGGGGACAGCAGGGTCTGGATTACACGGAGAACTCCAGGCCCCAGGAGAACAGTCCACTCTGATGCGTGGTGCGGACACGTGTGGCGGAGGCCGGGGTGAGCACAAACTCCGCAGCGGCGTCTGCCCTGGTCCCTCAGAGCCGTGGAGCAGGAGCTGCGGGATTTCTCCTTAAAAGTCTGGCCTGAAAACGCTCATTCCCTTTCGTATTCTAGTAACCCCCAAACCCCGCAGCATGGAACCTCGCTGAGCCACTGTGGGCCACCAGCCTCCTCCTCTGGCTCCCGCTGCTTCCTGTGCCTGGGCCGTCCCTGTCCCTCGCCAGCGTCCCTGTCCCTCGCCAGTGTCCCTGTCCCTTGCCAGCGCCTGTGCCCGCAGGAGCCCCGCCGCCCCCCGCCCTCCTTGCGAGCCCCAGGCAGGCGTGGGCTCCCCAACCCTGGGCCCACGCTCAGGTCTCACTGCCCTCCCACCTGGGCCTCCTTCGCCCTGTCCCTGAGTGGGACCTTCTGCTCCCGGGACCTCGACCACAGGCACGCGGCTCTGCATGTCCGGGGCGGGGAGTGGGCTGTGCTCCCCTTCCCACCTCTGCAGGGCAGGAAGTCCCAGCTGTTCGCTGATGTGAGCTGAATCCTGAGTCGAGGGCTGGGTGTGCCCAGCCGGGTCCGGCCCAGCCTCAGCACCCAGAGCTGTCGCTGCCTCGCATCCCGCTGACTGGGCTGGGCAGACGGCGGCTCAGAGACCCCGTGGCCACTCGGCTGGAGCTGGGCTGCCACTGGCTGGGCCGGGCAGACGGGACAGGCACCGGGTTTCTGATTTGAGCTGTGTGAGGTCCAGGGCCCAGGGACAGACCCCTTCTCCCAAGCTGTAGAGCGTAAGAACGCTGGTTTTTACTGCGTAGATAGAAAAATTGTATTGGTCGCACTGACTTGACCCAAAATACTGCTTAGACACATTCCAAATCGGCAAACTCATCTACCCAATGAAACAAAAATGCATTTGTCCTAATGTTAAATTCTCACAACCAGGCAGTGACCTGAACATTTGACGTTTTAATAAGAGTGTGTCTGGGCCGGGCGCGGTGGCTCACGCCTGTAATCCTAGCACTCTGGGAGGCCGAGGCGGGTGGATCGCTCAAGGTCAGGAGTTCAAGACCAGCCTGAGCAAGAGCGAGACGCTGTCTCTACTAAAAATAGAAGGAAACTTGGCCGGGCAACTAAAAATATTAAAAAAAATTTGCCGGGCATGGTGGCGCATGCCTGTAGTCCCAGCTGCTCGGGAGGCTGAGGCAGGAGGATCGCTTGAGCCCAGGAGTTTGAGGTTGCTGTGAGCTAGGCTGACGCCATGGCACTCACTCTAGCCCGGGCAACAGAGTGAGACTCTGTCTCAAAAAAAAAAAAAAAAAATAGGAGTGCGTCTGGGTTTCAGATGGTGACACTCGACCGGGTCCACAGTGAATGGCAGGGCCCTCCCCCGCGCATGTGCTGGAACTCGGAAGTGCTCCAGTGGCTTCCCTTCACCCTGCCTCGGTCGGCACCTTCGCCTGGGGAGCTGCAGGGCCCGGGGCTGGCATGAGTGTCCTCCCTCACCTCTGTTCCGAGGGGCACCTGCAGCCTCTTAACCGTCCAGGTGCTGCCCACGACTGTCCCTGGCCTGGGCCCTGGTGGGCGGCTTGCAAGCCCTGGGTTGGCACCGCCGGAGAGTGTCGGGGGCCCGGGAGGGCAGGGCCATCTCTCAGGTCACAGGGGACCGGAACGCTCTGTCCCCTTCCTGCTCTGCTCCAGCAGCGAGGGTGCCAGGCCCGACCCCCACCAAGGAGAGGGAGGCACAGGCACCCCCGGAGGGCAGGGCTGTCTCCCCTGGAGGGCTGGGCCGGAGCAGCCGCCTTCCACTGTCAAGCCCCAGGTAGGGGCTGGAGCTCACCGTCCGGCCCAGAGACTGCAGAGCTTGGGGACTGTGGCCTGCACACTCCCAGCCGCTCCAGGACGTGGGGCTGGCCCTCCAGGGTATGGACAGACCCACCCACAGGGACATTTGGGGAAGTCACCTCTCTCATCGCCAAGGCAGTGGGAGTAAACATTAACCCTTAAAATTCCTTTTACTGTTTTTGAGACAGGCTCTCACTCTACCACCTGGGCCGGAGAGCAGCGGCGTCCTCAGAGCTCACTGCAGCCTCGAACTCCTGGGCTCAAGTGCTCCTCCCACCCCAGCCTCCCAAAGTGCTGGGACTACAGGTGCGCAGCATGCTTGGCTAATTAAAAAAATAGGTGTGGTCTTGCTATGTTACCAGGCTGGTCTTCAAGTCATGGGCTCAACTGACCCTCCTGCCTCAGCATCCCCAAAGGGCTGGGACTACAGGTGTGCACCCCCATGCCCCCATGCCTGGTCAAATTCATTTTCCATGTCAGATTCAATAGGTGCCCTTAGGTGCAAATACCCCTCAGATGCCCATAAGGAGCCAGTGGAAAGAGGGGAACACGCAACTCCCGGGCGGGGAGGCCGGGCGTGTGGAGCCTGCGTGTTTCCGCCCACGCGTGCAGCGGCCACGCGTGCAGCTCAGAGCCGGTGAGCACAGTGTCTGCCCGGCGCAGGGAGGAGCTGAGCAGCCGCACGACCGCTGGGCGGCCAGTGGCCGAGAGCAGGGGCGGGGCCACGTGGGGAAACCGTCCTGGGCGTCTGGATGTGCCCCGTGGGCAGGGGCTGCCCGGGGGCTGTGGACCGAAGACCCTGGACAGAAGGAGGATCTTGGATCCTCAGAGACTGCTCAGAAATGTGCTGTTCAAAGGCGGAAATAAAGTAAATTTTTCAGGCTTTTCTCCCTCATGAACAGAGTGAAACTCAAGGGTGGAGGCTTGGTCTGTCCCTCAAACGTGACCTTGCGGACTCGGCCACCTCCTGCTCCAGTAGGAACAGCGGCTCCTGTGGCCCCGAGTCCTCCGCCGGCCAGACCTCTTCTCCAGGCGGCGGGTGCAGTGGCGAGAAAAGACGCCCAGTGTCACTGCACCCCAAGCCCGACACGTGGATGCGTTGTAAGGAAACACCCACCTGTGTGGCTGAGCCCGGCCGGGCAAACCTGCACACCCCGGAGGCCTGAATGTACTTCCAGGGCCCGAGGCCACGGGGTTGGTGAAAACGGGGCACTGACACCCTCTGAGAGGGAGGTGACATCAAAACACCGCGACAGTCACCTGGTGGAGCAGTTCCACCCTCGGCCTCCTCCTCTGTGCCCACGGGGGACCCCTGGGGAAGCCGTGTTCTCGGGGTGGAAGCTCACCCGCTGAGCAGAGCGGGGCTGTCATTCAACCTCCCCCCAAGAGCTGGGGTGACACGAGGACCCACCTCTGGGGCTGCCTGGCAGACGATGGCACCACCCCTTAGCCGTGAGCACTGCTACCTGCGTCTCTCTCGAGTCCCCTGGCCTCATCTCAGCAAGCGGAGGGGACACAGAGGCTGGGTGAGCGTCCCAAGAGCCCCGAGGGCACCCGGGCAGCTGGGGAGGGGCTGGTCCGAGGCCATGTGGGGGGCTGGGTGTCAGGGTACAGACTTCATTTCTAAGAGGACAGAAGTGCCTCACCTTACCTGTGTTAGCAGTGGGAAGGGGACCCCTCTGCTAGCCAGCCCTGTTCTGCTCCCAGGCTGGCACTGGGTGTCTGGAACCCCAAAGCAGTAAGGCACAGCTGCCACGCGCCAGCCTGGGGGTCAGACGAGGCCTCTGTGGCCGTGGCCTGGCTGGGGAACTTGCCTAAGTCACCCATGTCGCGTGTGCAAAACCAGGCTGATGGATACTTACCTGGTAGGGCACTGGGGGTCACGGATTACCTGCCCAAAGCCACTCTGCCAGGGACCGTCAGCAGGTGCAGGGGAGGCTTAGAGGAGGGACAGGCCTGCGAGTTGGGAGCCCGGACTGGACGCGTGACGGTTCCAGCCACATGTGACTGCAGGGGCAGCAGCTGGGCTAGCCTGGCCTGGACCTCACGTGCCCCTCCCTGCTTCCCGCCCGCCAGGTGATCAAGGCCGGCATTGAGACCACCTGCAAGTGCCACGGCGGGTCCGGCTCATGCACGGTGCGGACCTGCTGGCGGCAGCTGGTGCCCCTCCACGAGGTGGGCAGACACCTGCTGCTCCGCAGCCCAAGCTCTGTGGCTGCAGCTTTGCAAAATGCCCCAACACCGAGCGGCCCTGAGCGTCAGGCACTCACTGAGACTCGGAGCAGGGCCGCCACTGTGCATGCAGCGTGATGGTTAAGTCACGGGAGGGACCAGAACGTCCTGGAAGGAAACCTCTTGTCTTGTGCAGGCACAGGCGGTGCTCTGAGAACGCCTGCTCCCCAGAGCTGTTCATTTAACACACACGCACACACACACACACAACCCGACAGCCGGGGCCACACGGTCACTGCAAAAATTGCCGTGGGCATTACTTTGCAGAAGACCAACATTGTAACGTGAGAAACTGCAGGAGAAAATGAGCACAGCACAAGGACGTGACGCTCCTCCTACAGCCGACTCCACGCTGGGCCTTCCGGGTGGCGGGCACCGCGCTAAGGTTGGGGGCTTCAAACACTGTTACCTGAGTTCTGAGTTTGATCATATCAGCTTCCATCTGGGAATTGGACTCATTTAGCTCCTTGATTTCTTCATCTAACTGTTTGATTTCTTCATCGTTCTCTATACCTGTAACGACGCATATTAGCTTGTTAGAACCACTCTGCAAAATGTTAGAGTTACAATTCTGGGAGTTTTCTTTGTTCTTTTTATATTTGTAGTTGAATTTGCTAGACAAACATACACTTGAATTAAAAAAAAAAACAAGAGTCACAATCTGGGACTGCCCCTTCCCCACCTAAGGCACCTACAGAGAAGAAAAATCAACCGAGACCCACGGAAGCCCCCGGCACTGCGCGGTCGAGCTCCGGGCACTGGACTGGCCTCAGGACTCCTCCCTACGCTGCGGCAGAAACCACTTTGTCCTGGCGCTGACCCGGCTCAGCCCGGCGGTCTGCTCCCGCGTGGTCCCCTCCCCAGCCGTGCAGCTGACTGCGTGGTCACCTGGCGGGCACTGCCAGCCACCGGCACCCTCGGAGGCTGCACGGCTCGGTCCCGGCACATCCCGGTGCAGGGCCCGCGGCTGCATGTGCAGAGGACGTCACCAGCACCTGGTCCCCCGGCGGGCTGCGGTGGTGCTGGCTGCGGGACACGGCCAAGGTCACAGAGTGGGGGCTCCTCTCGCATTGCAGCCCTGTGTTCCCACACGCCAAGTGTGCACAGGTGAGGCAGAGTGGTGGCTTTGCACATGCCATGGCTTCCACTGCCGTCCCTCTGGTCACACAGTGCAGGAGGGACCCCTGCTCCAACCCGCGGGGGTCTCGTCCAGCCCAGGCCTCTGGGGCGCTGGGGGCAGACGCCACTCTCCAGCTTTGCAGCCAGAAGGGCTGACAGGACCAGGGAGGCCTGGGGCACCCAGAGCTCTGCAGGCGCCAGGGGAGACCAGGCTCCCTCCTCTGAGACTGGGAGGGACCAGAGGGAGGGAAAGCGGAGGGTCAGCCGGGGGGCCCCGGGGTCCTGTGTTCAGTGAAACGAGAAAAACGGAAGCCGCACCCAAGATGAGAACGCCCCATGCAGAAAAATCCCCATTTGTGAAGCCACAGAATGATGAATTGACTCCCCGTTTAACAAGGATTTGCCACGAACTCTTGTGAAATTACAAGCAAGGAAATGCTGCCGAGCAGGTGACCGGACGGCAGCAGCAGGACCCCCAGTGCTGCCGTGGGAGGTTCTGGAAAACGGACCTTGCAGAGTGCTCTAGACGCATTTCCATCCGAACCCTGGGCCAGGGCATTCAGTGCTGACAATCTCTGGGAAGTGTCTGCTGTTGGAATGGCCTGGCCAACCCGGCCTCACTGTCCAGCCCATCGGCCAGATCAGGCCAACCTCCTGATGGAGACCCTGTCTCCTTAAATCCAACGCTAGTCCTGGCCAGTGGCCAACCTCTCATCTCTCATCTCCCTTCGGGGAGTGATGGGGGGAGTGATGGGGGTGGGTGGGGACGTGAGGTTTTGCCCTCGGTGCCACCTCCTGAGGCTCCGCCCGGCCTGGGGTGCAGCTGCAGGCCCCGCCTTCCTCGCCTGCCCGCGGAGCCCAGCGGCTCAGCACAGATAAGGGGGGTGGGGGGGGAACGGGCACCTGGTTCCAGGTCCACAGGGTTCCGGAGGGACTGAGGGCCTGTGGAACGGGGGGCTGGAGGCCAATTTTCCTAGCACTGTCCTTGTCCACATGCCCCTTGGGCATCGCTGTGGGCGCCCGGGGCCCCTGTGCCTAGGCGTGCAGCCCGCCTGGGGAGAGGAGAGCTCCAGGCGGGTGCGAAGACCCCAGGGTGCTGCCGGGGCGGTGGCCCCCGGAGAAGCAGGCCCTCACCTGGCTGGTGTCTGTGTCTCAGGGTGGCACCAGCAGGCCCGGCCTGGCCTCTGTGCTGAGCCCTCGCCTTGCAGACGGTGAGGCTGGGACTAGACTTTTTTAATTAGGTCCCACGGAACGGGACCTGCCTTTATAAAGGACTGGCCGGCCGTGGGGCGTACCTCACAGCCGGAACACCTGCCCGTCAGAAACCAACCACCAAACGGGCCTCCGCAAATCAGCGCAGCGAGGCCAGGAGGATTTTGATTCGTTTGGCTCCTGGTGGCTCCCACAGACCAGCGTTCCGTGCTGAGCCGAGACCACCCTGGTCACCCCCACTAACCGGCTGGCTGTCACCCTCTCCTGACAGGAGAGGTGGGAACACCAGTGCGGCTGTGGCGGATGTCAGACGAGATAAACACGTGAGTTCCCAGTGTGGCGCTGCACCTTCCGGAGTTTCTGTCCCGAAACTCAGCCCGGTGCAAACTGTGTGTCCAGCAGTGTGGAGCAAACGCAGAGAACGGGCCGCAGCTGCCGCGGGGGGAGCTGGGCCAGCAGGTGGACCTGGTGGCTGGCTCCTCTAATTCACGGTCACAGACCCCTGCATAGCTGCACCCTCCAGGACGGCACTCCCGTTTTCTGCGTTAGCAGCTGTGTCTGGCAGGAATCGGAAAAGGACCTGATGTCTGGGCCCACGTGCTGACTCGGGCCCACTGAGCGCGAGTGACAAGGACCACGGACCCAGAGCAACTCGTCTGAGGAGTTTTGCTTTAAGAGCAGGATTGTCTGGGGCTGAAATTCTAGGCTAAGTGTTGGGGAAATGCCTGGCAGGTGGACGGAGCTTAGCAAGTGTTTTCTTTCTGGAAGTGAACACGGCTCCTGAGACAGGGAGGAGGGACCTGGGCTGCCCTGGGCTCTCAGATCGGGGCTCCCTCCACAGTCACCTGGTGAGGGATTGGGCAGGTGGGTCTAACTCGTGTGGTTCCCACGCTTCTCGCCCCGTGTGACTGCAGAGGGCAGGGCCCTGGCTCCTAGGACCCCGGCCGTGAGGGACCTACGGAGGCTACCACGGGTCCACTGCTTTCCTGGCAAAGGGTGGGCAGGCACAGGCTGGGGACAGGCGGCTCTCACACTGTCCCCAGGACGGAGAGGCCCTCATGGGCTCCCGCGCCCCCAGCCCAGGGCTGTTCACGTTCCCGCTCATTGTCAGTCGCTGGGGGCGGGTGGGGGAGGCAGCCCCTGGCAAAGATGCAGCCGGGGGCTCTGGGCTCTGCGGGGGTGGGGGTTCTATGGGCTGTCGGCCCTCAGCCCAGGTGACCCACCTCTGGGAGCTTGCAGAGCTTTGCAGGCTCTGTTCAGAACATAAAGTTAGGGACACGCCTTGCGAGTGAGGGCCTGAGATGCTGCTCCGCTGGGAGCTAGCGGGGGCTCAACTTCTGCGAGCAGGTGGCCAGTGAGCTGAGGGCCACCAGCCACAGACGCCGCCAGCACCGAGTAAGTGAGAGCTGAACCGTGGCTCCTGGGGACGCACAGGGGTAGGTTCCTAGCAGCCTCTGGGCACAACGTTTGTGTCAACCACTCAGTGAACACCTGTTTCACGTGTGTTTCTGTTTGAAGACCACGTATGTAGTAGGTGTCGTGGCCTCACTGACGCTGAGCTCAGGGCCGCTCCTGTCTGGGGGCGGCTTATCTGTCAGGGTTAGCAACACGCGTGGGCTCCCAGCGAGGCACTTAGGGACCCCTGACACTTCAGCTCTGTGTCTGGGGCCAGTTTCAGCAGCAGAATCACCAACAGAAAGCACAAAAATACGGAAAACGAGGCACTCAATAGCCCACGTAAAGGACTCGTGTTTACAGCCTGAGGGCGGAAAGGGGACGGCAGAGCGAGGCTCAGCACGCGGATGCTCCTCCACTCTGGCTGTGTCCAGGAGTGACTGCAAACTGCTAGGTACTGACCTTGAGAAAACAAATGAATCGTGGCCAGCAGGAGGGCCGGCGAGTATGGAGTCAGAGTGCGTTCGCGGCCCTCCTGTCACCGGTGTCCGCCCGAGGCCTGTGTTTTCCCGGCACAGCGGAGCACACACCTGTGCTGGGCGGAGCCGGGCGTGAGGGCTCGAGGGGCAGTGGCGGGAAAGCGGTGCCCGGGGGTTCTGGGGAGCCGAGAGGGCACTCGGGACTGGGTTCTGGTGAGTGGGGCAGCCAGGACAGGGCTCTGGGGAAGACTGCTCCTCCTCCCGAGCTGACTAGCAGGAATTATTCCTGCTCCTGCTTTCTAAGAAAAGCAGCTGTAACTGTGACGTCAGAGGACACAGGGCTGCGGGCACGGCCCGGCCAGCCCCGAGCGTGGGCGCCTCACCGTTGCTGGCGCGCTGTTTGATGGTCAGCATCTGCTCGCCGGACAGCTTTGCCTTCTTCATCGCCGACGTGGCTCTCGGGCACCCGGATAAGCTGGGGGAAGAGAGGAGACGGCCGTTAGCCACAGGCCTCGCAGAGCCCGGCCGCAGAGGACAGCACATGTGCACGGCCGTGTGTGCATTGGTGCACGTCAAGGGGACCGACCGTGGGAACGTGGCTGGGGTTGCGGGCTTGGGGGTCTCGAGAGCTGAGCCTCTGGGGAGGGGAGACTTGCTCCTTCTTTGCACTGCTCAGAGCTGTCTGGGACTTTGACAGAGCTACTGTGCTGCTTTAAAAAGCCTCCTTACTGTGGGCAGCATCAACCTGCGCAGAGGGTGGACACAACAAGCCACACACACAAGGGCAGCGAGAGCAGGTCCCCTCGCCGGGCTCGCGGCAGGTCCTGCCTCACCCCTCCCCCGCCCCTCCCCCAACAGACTATTTGGGGTGAATCCCAGAGAAAAACACCCAGCCACAATGTCCTTATTCGCCTAATTTTTCAGCCCGTTGGCTAATTTCACCAACTAAAGGGTGTGTTTTGAAACCTCCCAGGTGTCTCGTGGCATTTGTGACTGTTGGTTTCTTTGCCTCAGGATGCACTGGGCTCCCCCGTGGCTGCGTGTGGCCGACGTGTCTGAGTGGAGGGCGCCGCCATCCTGTCTCTCTCTGGCGTGCGTTTGCTGCGGGCAGAGCCTGCTCCATGCTGAGCCCTCCTCAACGCGCCTCAGCAGCGGGGCCTCCGTCCGGACCTCAACCCTCCCGCGCAGGGACCCCACGGGAGCCGCTGTGCTCGGGCACTTACTGTGCGGGTGCGAGGGAAACTGTCTCACGTGTGACGTCACGTATATGCGACGGTTTGTGTTTCGCTCGTTCGTACATTGTGTGTTAGATGAGCCCCACGCATGGTGTCGTGATGGCGTGTGACATCCGTGATGTCCGTGTCCGGCCACACCCCATAATCGCACAGGTAGGTTACGGAATCGTCAGAAACATCTCCTTGATGTCTGTGTTAACATCAGGAAGCTTTCTAAGTATCTCTTCAAACACGTTTTTCTAACACATTTTCTGGTGGGGGTATTAGTGGTCGTTTTGAGGAAATCATATCTTTATATAATAAACATTTCCTTGTCCTTTGTCCACACCGAAGATCTAAGTGGTCTTTTTGACCTGATGTTTGCATCTAGTAGCTACATCAGAATATCTGCTAAATTCTAAGGAATCGTTGCCCTGGCTTGGTGGGTTCTTCCTGGGTCCCCCACTGTCCACTTGCGAGTTCTCCATGCCGGCCGCCCGTGTGTGCGCCGGCCGGCGCCCTGTCCTCACGCGTGGTCTGCAGAACGGGCCGTCGCATCCCTGGGCATGTCCCCTGCCCCTGCTCACGGACGGCTTGCTCCGTGGAGTGCTGGCGCCGTGCCAGGTGCACCCAGGTGCTCCAGGAGCATTTGTAGATTGAACGTCTTCAGCAGAAACATAGCCGTAGAGGATGGAAGGTCGACACCACGTAATCTGTATTTTCTCCGAGATTCAGCTGTTGCAGAAACCTTTCCCTGGCCCGCTCTCCGGGAGCACACGGCTGTCCATGCTCTTTCTCTTTCACAGTCTTGTTGCAGACTTTTAAAGGACGTGCTCGGGGAGTCCCTCTAGGGCAGACGCTGTATTCTCTCTCCCCTGGGGCTAAGTGCCTCTGAACTACAGGGGCGCCCTGGGAGGGCCCCTCACAGCAGAGCGGAGCGGAGAGCGGGGCCTCCCTCCCGGCTCTCCGTGAGAGCCCCTGGGGACTCTGTTACGCAGAACCCCAGAACCCACAGACTCCAGGGAGCAGGACAGGCTCTGGCGTTAGACTATCTCCGCTTCAGTCCCGCCTTCACCCCCGACCGCGTCCCGTGCTCTCTAAGCCTTGGTGTCTTTATTTGTAAAATGGAGATAAAAACACAAACAAAACCCTACTTTATAGGGGTATTTTGAACATTGACTATAGGAAAAGGTTGTTAAATGACAACAACAAAAGGCAGATATGAGGTCAGCCAAGCCTGGAGACAAGGGGCCTGTCCTGTTCTGTGGAATCACACCCCAGCGGCTCAGACATCCCCAGGCCTGGCCCTCTGAGGGACACGGGAGTCCAGGCCCCCTGCAGCTGGGCCCAGCCCGGTGACGGGGCAGTGGCTGTGCCTGGCGTGGATGTCCCGGCTGCAGGGGCCTCCCCGCCACCCTGGTCCTGGTGGTGGAGTGTCGTGGTCCATGGCTGTCTCCACGCAGTCAGCTCCACTCCCTGCCCCTCCGCCCGGGGGTGCCTGGGCGCGGGGAGCAGGCGACCAAGGTTTGCCGTGTGGACAAGGGAGCCAGTGAAGGTGCCAGTCCTGGCTCCGTGCGGCCGGAAAACTGGAGGATCCGAGGTTTCTGAGGCGCTTTCCGGTCTGGCCCTGGGAGGGGGAGGCACGCACGCCTCGGCCCCAGGGTCCCCTCAGGAAACCCCCAGGACACGCACTGCTGCTCCTGGCCCCCAGCCCCAGGCAGAGCTGGCCGGAGTCCGTCTCCCCTTTCCTATTTTATCCTTTCAAGTTCACATTATTTCTCTGCTCCTCTGCGCATCTGCCAACTTTCCACGGCTCCTCTCGGCCTGGGCTGGGCGGCTTCCCCGCATGGCACGGCAGGCCAGAGCGACTCCACGCGCCCACGCGCCACAGGCCCCGTGCCGTGGAGCTGCGCAGGGCGGGCAGGTGGGTCTGTTTTTCCTTCAAAGGAGACGAACTGAGGTTTGGCAGGTGGAAGTCCCGAGGTGCAGACTTTGCTCCGTCCACTGCTAAGGCTTCACGTAACGTTTTAGAGCTCAGATATTTGTTGGAAGACCCAAGTCAGAGAGTAATTTTGTGCTAAGTGTTATTCATCACCAAATGAAACACAGAAGCACTTGGCAGAATTGAGAGAACCACGGGGGCAGTAATTCGGAGGGTTGGACAATTCTCCGTTGAGGGGCTTAACTCCCCTCGGGGTCTCCAGAAGCTTCCGGCACCGGCAGCCCTCTCAGGAGTGGAGCAGGGGGAGCCTTCCTCCTTCCCACTCTGCTCGCAGCCCTCCCTCCCCTCCTGTCCCGGGTCCAAGTGGTGGAGCCGGCAGGATGCGGCGCGCAGGGGAGTGCTGTGTGGCAAAGCCAAAGAAATTTCCAGCAAATACTTTCACAGTTTGAGAGCGGCAGCCAAGAACAGCTGCTCGCAGAGAGGCCAAGTCCAAGGCTCACAGGGTGAGCACGTGCGCAGTGCACTTGGCCCCTTTAGCCTGATCTCAGGGAGCCCCGATCCCCCAGTCTCTTCACGGTGCCACCGAGGGAGCAGCTCCGCGACACGGCTGTGGTCGCTGGGACGTCCCTGTCCCACTGGCACGGGGACTCAGCTCCTGGGGTGGGGACTGAGGCCACCAGATGCCCTCAGGGGGTCCCCGCTCCAGGACACTGGGGTCCCGCCCTGCCTGGGGCTGGAGCACTGGGGCACCCTCCACGCCCTCTGGGTCTCCGCTGGGAGGGGCGGGGGCTCCTCAGGGCTGGATTTCTAAAGGATCCCACAGTAACTGTCTTTGGACAGTCGTAGGTATGAGGTGTGTCCCCACCCCACAATCTCCAACCTTGAGAACAGTCAGAATTGGGTTATGTGCAAGTAACTAAGTGCAGAGAGAACAAGAGCAGGGTCCCGCGGAGGAGGGGCCGGTGTCCCCCGTTGGGGACGTTCCCCAGCACAAACTCCCGCCCGAGCCAGACTCAGTCCTGATTTGAAGGCCGGCTTTTGGCGGCTCTCAGTTTCCAGTAAATAAAGCTGCGCCCGGGCATGGCAGCCCACGGTGTTATCCACGGAGCATGGGACTTCGGCAGAGTTTGGGACACTAAATTAGGAAACAAAGGCAGGCCCGGAGAGTGATGCCTTCTGTGCGCACACGCCAGCATTCGGTCCCTCCCATTCCGATCCGGTGACTGCAGCGCCAGCACGGTTGGGTTTGGAAGTGAGCCGTGAGCAGCCCGGTGCGGGGCGGCTCTGCCACCTGCTGGCGCAGCTCCGCTCTGCCCTGGGCACCTGGTGCCGTGGGGCCAGAGCCCGCCCGGCCCCTGGGGGACCGTCAGGGACCCTCTGTGCCCGCCTCCTGCCAGGGACGTACACCCAGGTGGCCACGGGGTAGTGGACCGGTAAGTGCTGAAATGAAGGCCCAGCAGCCCATTGTGGAAACTTCTCCAACTAGAACCTGCGTCTGAGCGCAACTCTGCAGGGACAGTGTCGGTGCTGGGAGGCTCCGGGCAGCAAGTAGTTAACAGGCAGCTCCTGCCGGCCCGGCCCAGACATCTGGCACAGGCACCAGGAGGACGAATTCCAAGTGGGCTCCAGGGAAGCTTCAGAGCTTCAGAAGGAGCTCAGGGAGGCCTGGTGTTTTTATCGGGCATCAGCCCAGAAGGGACCTTCTCTGGAGAACATCACAGCTGAAAATAGCTAAACAAGTACAACTTTCCGGGATGTGGTCAGGACCTGGCGGGGCAGGGGTTGCTCCTGGGAAGGAAACAAGGAACTGGAGGGAGGGGGGAGGGTACGTGCAGGGACCTTGCTCTCTGCCCAGCCCAGGAGGTGGCGGGATGACAATTTCCCTAGAGACCAAGAACCCCGGACTGCGAGGCCCCAGCCAGAGGGACGTCTGGACTCAGAACTCAATTCCGACTGATTTCTAGAAAGACCAGTTCTGCACATCCAGAGGCAGTTTCCTTTAAACTGAGGTTTACTCTTATGATGATTTATTTACTGTACTATTCACTATTTCACCATCACAAGCACAAACCTGTCACCATGTGATGTGGAGTCTGTGTGACGTGCAACACACTCCACGCACAGCACGCACACCGTTACTATGCCAACACTGTCACCGTAGGTCACAGCACGGCGTGGACTCCTGACCGTGGAGAGCGTGACCAGTGAGGCAGGATAGGCGCAGTGGGGCCGCGACTCCGGTGCTGCACCTGCGCCCACCCGCGCCCACCCAGCCCTGCCTCCGAGACGCTGCCGGACTCCGCCCCGCCCTGTGAGCAGGCAGGGGCTGTGCTCTGAGCCCTGGGGGGCTTCTGCTCAGTGGAGGGGATGCCGCTCTGGTCCCTCCTCAACCCAAGGTCCGGAACGTGCAGTCCCCCTGACCCCAACGAAATTCTGTGCCAAACGGTGATCTCAGGCCCTGGGGAGGGGAAGTGTCTCCGGAACAGGCACCTCTGCTCCAGGGAGACAGCCGGCCCGGCACAGAGCAGACGGAGGCCTGGTGGGCCGGCGGGCGAGCCTGGGGGCTGCGAGCTCTGCAGTGGCCGAGCTTCTCTGGCGTGTCCCCTGCGTCCTTCACATTTTGCTCACATTATGGGGGAATTAGGCTTTTGTGGGCACACGGGATCCTGGCCACGGTGTATGGCAGTGTCATTGGAGGTCTGTGTCCTGCTAAGGTGGGAGGTTTCAAGGGACTCTTCTACATGCACCGTGGCAGGGTCTGCGCTGTGCCCAGGGCCTGGCCTCGTGGACGGCTTCCTCCGTGCAGAGCTCCCTGACAGGCCAGGGGCCAAACTGGGAAGCCCTGAACCAATGTGTCGCCATAAGAGAACAGGGAGAAAGTGGGGTGACGCATTTGTGATGAGAGGCAGTGCCCACCTGAGCAGGGGACAAGCGGCCAGGGCAGGGCCGTGAGGGGGGTCTTCCAGCCCTCTGCCCCCTCCAGACTCCAGGGAAGCAGGGGCTGGGGCGGGGCGCAGACGCAGGCCTCTCCCCGCTGCCCCTGACAGGGAGAGCCGGGCCTGGCGGTTGCCTCAAATCACATATGAGAACGAGGTTTTTAAAAGAACAGGATTGAATTTTAAGAGCTGAAATGAACTTAATAACCAAAAATGACTTAAAAGTTATGAACTCAGAATAAGATGTCATCGAGGGAATCTGCTCCCCAGAGGCAAGCTGGGGCTCCGGAGGGCTCCACGAGGGGCACTTAGGAGAAGGAGACGCAGGAATTGCAGCCCCCTAGCCACACGAGTGGCCTGCATTAGCTCCGCACTCTTGCACAGCGGCCTGTGCAGACAGGACCCCGCGGGCTCCTCCCGCCTGCCCGGGAAGGGCCGCAGGGGCTGCCCCTGTGCACAGGGGCTGGGCAGGAGCAGCCCGGACTGCGGCGTGACCGCCAGCTGCCTCCCCTCCCAGCGAGCAGACGGGGGCGGGCGGGTGGCACAGCCGTCCTCCTGGCTGGGGAAACAAGCACCCCTCTGATGCCTGAGGGACGGCAGCCGCGGCAGAGCTCCCCCCGCAGCGGGAGCCCCCACCTGCCCACCAGGTCAAGCTGGAGCCACGGCTGTTCAGCAGCCACTGTCAAAATACTGCTAGAAAAAGAAAGCCCCAGAAAAGACGGTTAGAGGAGCCATTTCTGTAGGTGGTCAAACTTCCGGTCTGTCCTCACTCCCTAGACGAACAAGGTCTAGCCGGCGTCCTCGCAGGCAGCAGGAC